>CM054113.1:169181336-169781336 GCA_028673005.1 Tanypteryx hageni
TTGACGTGAAAGTTTGACGTTTTTCTTCGTCTACGTGAATTTCCTTTAAATACGTTTCATGAATAAAAGGTATTAACGTTATAAAATTCGGTTAGAATAATTCATTTGTATATCTTTATTGTATAATATTTATGTACAAATATCTCACTGATATGTAATTTGATAATGATTTTCCACTCTCGCAATGTGTGATATACGGTAATAAATTATCCCCCAAAATCAGCCAGCGTCTTATACGTCGGAGGTAAGATTATTACTGTTGTCAATACTGACACTACCGAACACAATCACCTCCAAATAGAAGAATTGGCAGTCATTCGTCGCAAAAACATTAAAATATACATTATTAATAACACAGGTCTACATGGTTTTGGGGTTTCAAAAATATTATCTTTCCTTTAGTAATTCGAGTACGCTGAGCACGAAAATGATAACCATTTTTCGCTATCACGCACAGATTTTGCACAAACTGTAGTAGCCTATTTTATATTTCGACATGAAATCGTCAAAGTAATATTATTATTTTTTAAAGTTGTAAGTGTTGTGAACCACCGGCTATGCAAGTATCTAGTATGATTGTGACAGAAGAACATTCTAGACTTGACAAAAACTAAAAACGATAGGTCGTGCTAGTGTACAAGTAGCCAGCGCACAGGACTGGCTTTATGTTTTCTGCCGCCACAAGCAAACAAATTTTTGGCCGCCCCCCCTCCCCCCCCCACTATGAATTTTTTTCTCGGTTTTGACCCACACTTGTTTGTACTTAGCACCAGTTTTTGGACCGCTCAAAATTTAGAAAAATATAACGAAGAAAATTTGTAGTTAGTGAAATAAAACAATTTTCAACTGGTGTACTCATTTAATTTTAACAAAAACACAATGGAGGACTGTCAAATATCGGGAATTACCGAAACTTTTTTGAAGTTGTATTGTATGGCTATTGTTATAGGCAAATATAAAGTTTTTTCGTTAAATTTTTAACAGATTTATAAAAATAGCAATTTAAAACGGACGAGTTAATGCCGAACCCGATCATATCCGATTGGTAGCCGAAGTTTGCCCAGTGTTTAGTGACGTCAGTGCATGCCGCAAGCATGTTAACCGATGCTAGCCGTGCTAGAAGCCATTGTGCCGATATAGAAATAGAAGCTTGAAAGACAATTCTGTTGTTTTCCTCTATACTCCGTCTTAGAAGAAATATTGGTAGAAGTACTGCACCTTCCTGCATTTATTTTGCTTTGTGATTTGCAAAATGGCATATGAAGGATTTTGTGTAGCCAGATCTGATAATTTGCCTAACGTTGATTCGTACATGTTTTTGCGGTACATTGGAAGTCGTAGGGAGCAATATTCAGATGTTGAAATGCGTGGAGTGAAGGCGGATAGGTTTGTATTACATTTAATTGATAAAACAAGTTCGATGTAGCGCTTTTATTTTCAGTTATTGTAATAGTACTATTATTTCGACTGAAACGCAGAAGATATGTAAAAGATAGGTTGACGTCTTAAAACAGCTTTCCCATATTAAATGAATAAAACAACTCTAGTTTTAACTAATATTATAGAATATTTATTGTTATATGTATTGTTTCCCATGCTGTCCTAGTATCTAGTAAGTAAAATATAGTTAGATAAGTATACAAAATGTAATGGACGAGACCGGGACTTTGTGGAATTCCATAATAAAATAACATGAACGATGCTAGATAGTATTTTTTATTTATATTAAACTTTTGCTAATTTCCACAAAATATACGAAGTAAAGCACGACCGGTTTCGGCAAATAATCACCATCATCTGCCTTTACAGAATCATCAGGTCAAATTTTTTATTTAATAAGTTCAAAAACAGCACTCAGGCCTTTACATTGAACATTACAACCAATAAATAATAAATGCATATAAAAATATATAAAAAACAGTCAAACAAAACAATAAGGAATTCAATGGAAAACATCAGTATGAGGATCTTGCATCAGAGTTTGGTTATATAAGTTTGGGAGGCGGAAAATTAAGGAGCGTTTTGTGGTTGAGAGCCGAGGAGTGCGGCAGTAAAATAAATCATGTAATCTGGTACTTCTAGAGGGAATACGGAGGGGGTAACTGGAGAGAAGTTCGGGAGTTCTATATTTTCCATTTACAATGTTACGGAAAAACTTTAGGTCAATTGCCTGTCTACGATCGGTCAAAGGTAGTAAACCAAGAGTGTGGAGAATGTGGGAAGAGGACGCATTACGAAGAGAAAGAACTCGCTGGCGGATAATGTGATGGAAGAAATTTAGGGGCCTTTCAAAGTGATTAAGATTTGATTGGGAAGCTGAGGACCAAATGGGTGAGCAATATTCTAAGATTGGGAGAACACAACTAACAAAGAATGTGCGTAGAGAGAAAACATCCGTAATTTCGGCGAAACGATAGATGAGGCCCAGCATAGACATGGCACGAGAAGTGACTTTCCTAATATGGGTAGCAAATAATAGCTTCTGGTAAAAAATTACACCAAGATCCTTTTGTGTTGTAACTAAGGGGATTGTAATGTCAAGAATTTTGTATTGGCTTATAATTGGTTGCTTACGTAAGGTGAAGGTAAGAGCGGTGCATTTGGAGGGATTGATTCTTAGATGCCAGGTTTTAGTCCAGTCTGAGAGGCGGACTAGGGCAGCTTGGAGAATATCAGAGTCGGCGGGGGAATTGATCTGTTTGAATAATTTGCAGTTATCTGCAAAGAGTAGTATCCCGCAGGGTAGTGCAATTATATCCACTAAGTCGTCTATGAAAAGGATGAAGAGAAGGGGGCCTAAGACACTACCTTGAGGCACACCGGAAGTGACAGGAGCAAAAGAAGATAGGTAGCCGTCGATAACTACACGCTGACTTCTGTTTGACAGGAAAGAAGAAATGAGGGAGAGAAAGAGATGATGGACATTAAAGCGATGGGATATTTTGTGAAGAAGGAGAGAATGGTCACCGGTGTCAAAAGCTTTGGCGAAATCGATGTAACACACGTCCAGTTGAGAAGAATTTTCATATGTGTGCCTGATATTATTCATGTGCACGGAAAGGTTGGTTAGAGTTGAGGAGTCCGGAAGAAAACCATGTTGTTGCATGGAGATATAGGGAAGAGTGAAAGCGAGGAGCCGATTATGAATAATTTTTTCACAAACGATTGATAGGTTGGAAAGAAGAGATATGGGTCTATAATTTTCCACCTGAGATCTACTGCCATTTTTGTGAATAGGGATGACGTTGGCTATTTTCCACCCCTCTGGGGAAAGACTCCCGTGGCAAAGCTGCGGTTGAGAAGCATAGAAAGAGGTATCGAGAGCTGAGAAGCGGTTTGCCTAAGAAATTCCGCTGCGATACCATCGGGTCCGTTGGCTTTCTTGGAAGGGAGGGCAGAGAGGAGCTGGTGCACTTCGCCGGGTGAGGTGACAATGGAAGATAGACAATGGGAACATTTAGGGTTCAGAGGAGGGGGAGGGGTAGGGGAGGGAGGTGAAAAATTTGATCTGAAAAACTCGTTAAAAGTTTCAGGCCTAGCACTACCAGAAACGACGGAATCATGATAGTACACTGAACTAGGAATTCGTCCACCTTTTCTACGACAATTTATTATATTCCAGAATGATTTATTGTTGAAATTGATTTCTGAGCACGCACTATCAATGTAGTTTTTGTAGTCACGTCTCAGTAAAAAATTAACGTGCCGTCGGTGATAAGCGAAAGTTCGTTTAGTGTGAGGATTGGGAAACGATTTCATTAGCTTCCAAAAAGCCATCTTATTTTTTAGGGCGAGAAAATCTTCGGCGGACATCCACCGGGGTCGGTTCGGAGAGGATTTTTTGCAGGGAACGAAGTCGTTGACAACACTCACTATTAGGTCGTAAAAGAATTCGACCGCTTCATCAACGGAACCGAGTCGTAAAACATTCCACGGGAGTAGGTCGAGCACATGGTTTATTGGCTTCCAGTCAGCCTTTTTCCAAGCTCTGAGGGTTCTTACGGGAGGCAGATTCCGAGAAGTCGTCGCGCTGAGCGAGGGAGCAAGGCCAGGAACACAAGCTGTTGGGGAGACACTGTTGCCAAGTAGTCGGTTGTAAGTAAAGATTACATCGAGTGATTCGTGGTCTGACTGAAAGGCGTTTCTTCCTGTAAAAACTTTGGGAAGGGGAAGATTCGAAATCACATAGTCCAAAATGGATGATTCACGAGTGACATGTGGATTAAATTGGCACAATGAGAGAGCAGTTATAAAATGGTCTATGAACCACGAGTCCAGTGAAGTTTTTGGCGAACCGGCGTAAGGTGACTCCCAAACCACAGATAAGTTAAAATCACCAAGAAGAATAAATTTACCTAGTCGGGATACTTTTAAGAGAGAATTAAAGCAGTCCTCAAGGGAACTTTCGTCGTTGGGAGGTCTGTAGAAACAACCAATAAAAAGTTTGTTGGAATTTCGAGTCACTTCTACCCACACAACCTCACAATTTGATTCTAAGTCGGGGCGACGTCTAGAGCGAGTATTATTATTCACACAAATCATAACACCACCACCACGACGATTCACACGATCACGTCTATAAACATTAAATAGAGTATAAAAGGGGAGTTCAACGTCAGGGACATGACTATTAAGCCAAGTTTCGGTGAAACAAAGGCAGTCCAACGAGGCGAACTCTGCGAGGGAGAATTCACATTCACTCAACTTGTTTTTAAGGCTACGAACATTTTGGTAGTATGTTGAGAAGTTACCAAAGATGTGGTTAGGCCCCGGATTAAGTTCAATGTCCGACGAAATGAGTAGGAGGTGTAGCAGGAGCCAGGGCGGCGATAGTCTATGAGACGGCTGACACGAGGCGTTCCTTCCAACTCCGTTCGCCGAGGAAGAGAATCCACAAATGTGAAGGAAATTAACCCTCGGACGCCTTATGGAATAGTAATAATCGGCAATTTCCGATATGTCTGACGAGTATTCACCGCACTGGGAGGATGGAGCACAATAAAATAATAAAACTTTCACTAGAACCACTAGGAAAAACAGAAAAAGAGCGGAGCAATTAGAGCGTGGCTCACACCCGGGCGCCATCTTGGAATATGCAATATTGACAAATATACAAAATGAATGTGAATAAACTTAGTTTCCGTGTGTCTTCTCTATGGGAAATGTAGTGAAGTTTGTTGTTTAAGTGTCTATCTGCTTAGTTATTACCTATACTTGTGAAAAGAAAAACTGTAGAAGTGTTTGTAATAATTGCATGTCTCTTTTGTATATGTCGCGAATTTCATTGTTGCTTTTATGGCTTTTTTCTCCCTTTGAGGTCAATGAGGAAAGACTATGTTAGTAATGCTGTTGGATTTGTTAAACTGAAGCGAGAAGGAAAAAATTGTATTGTTAAAGGCAAGATTTGCCCTGAACACAGAATAAGATAAAGAGGTTATGAAGTGAGTGTAGTTGTAGATGAAGAAGAAGATTTAGTCACGTCTGTGGAGTGTCATGACTGCCCTTATTTAGCAAAACATGGTCCTTCAAAATACCATGCTGTCGTGGATATTATGTGAACAAATTTATTTAAATATTTAAATTACAGAAATAACTTAATATGTAACATTTGTAAAAGTATTAAATGATGCCAAAACCAAGGTAGTTGTGTTCGATCGGGAGAATGAGGTGAACTACTGTCAATTTAGCATAAATGGTGGAACGACTGAGGTAGTGGATGAATTTGTATACCTTGGTAGAATGTTCAGTAAAAATGGTAGAGTAGATGGGGAAATCAAAAGGAGAGTGAATGCTGGTAGAAAGGTGGCAGGGGGTGTGTGGTCGATTGCAAATAATGAATGGTTGTCAAAAGAAGCGAAAATGTCTGTATACAAGAGTGTTTTAATGCCTACCTTGCTGTATGGCAGTGAAACATGGGTGTGTCAGGAGAAGCATAAAAGTAGTTTGAATGCGGTTGGGATGGGATACATAAGAAGAGTTTGTGGAAAATCTAGGAGGGACAAAGTAAGGAATAATTGGGTGATGAACGAATGTGGTATGAAAGCTAGTGTGACAGATCTGTATGAGAGAGGTCTGCTGAGGTGGTTCGTGTAGAAAGAATGGAGGAGAGTAGAATCACCAAACAATTATATGAAGGAAGAGTGAATGGCGAGAGAGGGAGAGGCAGACCGCGCAAGACTTGGTTGGATGTGGTTGGTGAGACTCGGAGAAAAAGGGACGTGAAAAGTATGAGGAATAAAAGGTAATGTGTGACTCAGTGTATGAGTGTAAGTGAAGTAAAAGAAGTGTGCAAGGATAGAAGTGTGTGGAGGAAGGTGATGTGTTGGTAATTGGCAGACATATGGCACGGCTTACCCCGCAAGGGAAAGCGTCAAGGTGTGTGTGTGTGTGTAAAAGTATTTGCTTAAAAACTTGATACTTAAATATATGCACTGCAACAGTAATTATTTGCTTAATAAACCCATAGCCCAACGATTTCCGTAAGTTTGATCTTACGTATTTAGAGTAGGTATATTACATTATGGAGGTTTTGTTAAAATATATATGCTAATCTTTAATACATAAAAATATAATTTACTCTTTCAACGTTCTCCAGAAATGTATGCATCATGTCAATGTAATGCCGACATAAGTCATAAACTAAAATACGAAGCAATAAAATTACGTGCATACTACTACTACTTAGGCTAAAATGATCTTCGCAGACAAATGCAGTTGTACGTTCCGATATATCATATGCGTATCTCCTCATGGCTTTCAACCACAATATTCTCCGCTTCTTATTTCTTCCCAAGGAACTCGGTAGCGTGAAGAACAATTTTCTCGGGGTTTTAAACGTTGTATTTAAGCAGTGATGTACCAGACAATACTTATAAACCTTCTTAACTTCCATATTCTCCATTTTAACTACGATATCAGGAAAAGCAACAGGACGAAGCATCAAAACTGCGTGCTTTCAGTACGGTCGTACATGCGATGACGTCACGTACCCCTTACTACTCGCTCTCCAACCAGGATGCCGTTTTTGCGGAATATTTAAAAGTTATTTTAAATAATTTTTTTGCAAAATGAGGACGATTTAACAAAAGAATGTTCACAGGGAGTAATTAAGTCAATTACATCATCATCATCATGCTTCTGTCCGAAGACAGGTTTTAACTGAATCGCTGCCTCCATTTCTCTCTCTCCCTAGAAGCCTCTTTTATACCTCTATAAGTATTATATCCCTGCTTTATATTATCTAATATTCCTATTCTTTTTCTCCCTCTTCCTCTTCTTCCACTAATTTTTCCTTCTAAGATCGTCCTTTGTAAACACTGTCTTCTCAATATGTGCCCTATCCAATTTGCTTTTCTTTTCCTGATTGTTTTTATTAGCGTCCTTTCTTCTCCCACCATTTCTAATACTTCTTCGTTTCTCTTCCTCTCTGTCCATTTCACTTTCATCATTCTTCTCCATACCCACATCTCAAAACTTTCTAAATATTTTTCCTCCTTTCTCCTTACCGTCCACGTCTCTGCACCATAAAGAGCTATGCTCCATATGTAGCATTTTGCTAATTTCTTCCTTGTTTCTAAATTTATTTTCTTGCTTGTGAGAAGCTCCTTCTTCTCGTTAAATGCTGCTTTTGCCATTGCAATCCTACTTCTGATGTCCTGTGTACTACTTCCATCCTGTGCTAAAATACTGCTGAGATATTTGAAACTACTTACTTGTTCCAATTTTTGGCCATTTACCATTATATTTAATTCTTTATGTTCCTTTAAAACCACCATGACTTTCGTTTTTTCTGTATTGATCTTCATTCCATATTGTTGGCCAACCTCCACTAGTCTGTCTGTCATCCTCTGAAGCTCTTTCTCGCCTTCTGCTATTAAGCCCTGATCATCTGCGTATTTAATGGTGGTAATACTTTCACCTCCTATCTTAAATCCTTTCTCTTCCATCAACGCTTCTTCTGTTATTGTTTCTGCATAAATATTAAATATCGCTGGTGAAATAGGACAACCCTGCCTCACTCCCCTCCCTATTGAAGTACTTTCTGTTTCTTCTCCTTCAACCCTGACTCTAATCTTTTGATCAAAGTAAAGGTTTTTAAGCAGTCTTTTATCTTTCCAATCTATTCCTATTTTGTTTAAAATACCCAGCATTTTATCCCATTTCACTCGGTCAAAAGCTTTCTCCCAATCTACAAAACAAAAATACATACCTTTATTGACTTCTAGCGCTCTTTCTATCATCATCCTCATACATCCTATAGCATCTCTAGTCCCCCTTCCTCTTCTAAAACCAAACTGATTATCTTGCAGCTCCTTTTCTATTTTACATTCAATTCTTTTGGTTATTATTCTGGTTAGAACTTTAGCTGTATGAGAAATTAAACTAATAGTTCTGTAATCCTTGCAACATTTTGCATTATTCTTTTTCTCCAGTGGTACCATCACAACATCTGAAAAATCTTCAGGCCATATGCCAGTATCATGTACTTGGTTAAAAAATTTTGTGAGTTGCTTAACTGCTTTAGACCCCAAAACCTTAAGAACGTCCACGGGTATATCATCACTCCCAACAGCCTTCCTTCTTTTCATGTCATCAATTGCTCTTTTAACTTCAGACTCGAGAATACTTGGTCCTAGCTGATCTTCTTCCACATCCTCTTCTTCATTTAATTCATAATTTCTTGGCTTTCCTTCTTTGTCATACAGAACCTCAATGTATTCTTTCCAGACATTCTTTACATTGTCTGGCTCCGAGACTAATTTACCACTTTTGTTCATGATTCCTTTACGTCCTATCTTTCTTGCCCTATTCTTGAATAGTTCCCTTGATTTGCTATACATGAGGTCTGTTCTACAAATTCTTTCACATTCGACAATCTCCTCGCATTTTTCATTTATCCACTGTTCTCTGGTTTTATCTGTTTCCCTTCTTAAAGCATTATTTAACTCCTTGTATTTTCTTTGGCCTTCTTCAGTGTTTATGTTCTTCCACTTTCTCCGCTCTTCCATTTTTGCAGCATGGCTGCTGTGATCCAGGGTTTTTTGTTTCTTTCACCCGTTATCTTTCCTACCTTCTTTTCCATTACATCTTTAATGTTGCTATGGATGTATCTCCACTCCTCATCTACATTCTTCCTATTTTCTTCAGCTCTCTCCCCCAACCTTTCCTCCAGCTCATTCATGATAGCCTCCTTGTTTTTAAGGAGTTCCTCTAAGTTCCATTTCTTGTTAACTCTTATGTTTCTCTTAACGCTCTTCAGTCTACATTGTATATTTGCCACCAAAAGGTTGTGGTCAGAATCGATATCTGCCAATGGTAGTGTTTTCACATTTTTAATGCTATTTCTAAATCTTTCATTGACTAGTATGTAATCTATCTGGTATCGTCTCTGGTCTCCTGGGCTTCTCCATGTGTAAAGTCTTTGCTGGTGATGCTTAAACCATGTATTAGTTACAATTAATCTATTTCTATGGCAGAATTCCACAAGTTTATCCCCTCTTTCATTTCTCTTCCCTAGTCCATATTTTCCCACTATGTTATCTTCCTGTCCCTCTCCGACTACACTGTTCCAATCTCCCATTACTATGGTGGTGATCCTTCCTTTTCCCTCATCCTCCAATATCTCCATAATCTGTTCATAGATTTCATCTACTTCGTCGTCGCCAGCATTAGTTGTTGGCATATACACTTGAATTATAAGCATTTCCACTGGCTCCATCTGGAGTTTTACGGCTATTAATCTATCATTAACTGTCACTACCTTACTAATTCTTTCAGCTATCTCTTTTCTCATTATAATCCACACTCCCCTTTCCTTTTTCTCTCCTCCCGAGTAAATAATCTTAAATTCGTCTGAATTTATCTCGCCTTCTCCTTCCCACCGAACTTCACTAAGACCTACTATACCTACATTATTCCTTCTCATTTCCCTTTTTAAGTTCTCTAGTTTACCCCCTGAATTCATAGTCCTAACATTCCATGTGCCTATTTTTAATTTCTCACTACTTGCTTTCTTATTAATGTTACATTTCCTCTGTGCATCCCCTAGGGTAGTCCCCACCCGGAGATCCGATTGGGGGACTATTTTACCTCCGGAATATTTTACCCCAGAAAGATCCATAGAGGTATTTTCAGCTTTTCAGCCTATCATGGGAAATATAATGAGGTAGTTTCCCCTTGCTTTCCTCATCGCAGTTTCACAGAGTGATTACCCATCTGTAGCTGTTCAGATCCACATGATCACCACCTACAGAGGTACTGTGCAAGCTGCTGCCCTTGCACAGGGGGATGTAAAACCCCCAAGACTGCTTCTTAGTCTGACTCTTCCCCTCAGACCTTTCCGGCTTGGATGGTCCTACCAGGAGAATTCTCTCCCGCCGGCATAGCTCTTTGGTTCGTAAGAGTACACAAACCCTCCCACCTCTGTAAGGTTATGCAGTCCTTAGGGAGGGGTCAATTACAAAGAATTAAAAAAAAAACAATTAAATATTTTGACAGTCCCCCATTACAAACAATATGGGTTGAACCCTGAACTATAATGAAGAAAAACGTTACAGTTTCTTCCAGTTCGCCCAATTTCTCAAAAATTAAAGGATAGTAATGCAAATTTTATATAAATCAATTTGAACTTAATTTTTCTAGTTTTATACTCGCGTAGTCTTTTAATAATTCGGCGAAATCTAATTTTTTTGCTATGGTATTTTCAATTGAAATTAGTGCTAGTCACGACAAACGATTTTGAGACATGGTTGACCTCAAATAATTTTTTATTAGTTTTAGTTTTGAGAAACTACGCTCACCGCAAGCCACTGAAACTGGTAATGTTAGAAGAACGCGCAATGCTATTGAAACATTTGGAGTGAACAAATCATTTCTTGCGATAAATTCTAATACTTGTAGAGTAGACGTTTTAGGATTTATTAGCTCAGATAAAGCTATCAAATCATTATACATTTCTACTCCATCACTGTCAGCAGCGTTATCAGTACTGAGCGCAAAATGAAGGTTCTGGCAGTGCTTTATGAGGTCTTCTTTAGAAAATTTATTTTTAATATTTCCGATACCGTATAAAAATTCGAAAGTATCACCATGGACATGCAACTGATAAAATATCTCTTCGATGGAAGTTATAGCAGCATCCAAAATACAATAAAAACATTCAACTTTAAACCTTTCTTTTGGATCGCGAATAGGATCATCATGAGGCTCATAACAAAACTGTCTTGTTTTCGGTTTTTCGTTATAATTCAGGCAGATTTTTATTCATTTTAAGCCAAACAGACACAAAAAAGTTTTTGTTCTTATTTTTCATATTGTCAGAACTCTAAACAATAATTTTCTCTAATCAAGTTACCGTCCCTGTTCGCGTGTCCGCACTACTGGAGGTTATTCCTTTTATGGTATTACTAAACCAGGTAGGTCATTGCGCATCTCGGGCGAGCGTCGCTTCGAGTGTGTGACGTCGCGTGGATTCCACATTGCGCCTGCAGCCTATGATTTAGCGTTGACTGTGGTCGCAAGTTTGGAAAATTATTACGTTTTCTCTTGAACTGTGGCTTTCTCAGTGAAATGTCGTTTTGTGAGGTATTTGGCTGTAATAACAGTATCAAAAATTGTAATGGTTGGGTGAGATTTTTTCAATTTCCCTAAGAAAATTCCATTCAAGAAATGGATTCGAGCATGCCGGAAAAGAGACAACATAAACGTGAAATCAGGTAAGAACAGGTATTTTTTGCTTTAAATATGCTACTTATTAATTTTATCTATATCTATTTATTTAATTATTACTGGTGCATAGCCGTATTAAGAGGGAGGCCACATGGGCCTTGGCCCAGGGCTTCACTTTAGAGGGGGCCCTCAAAATTCGGAGAGGAGAAATAAAATAGGGGCTCTAAAGTCGGAAATACTTATAAACTATTAGACACGAGGAAAGAAACAGAAAAATAGCCTATTTGGTTTTTTAGATTTAATTTTTAATACCGTATATACTCGTGTATAAGGCGCACCCCAGATTTTGAAGGGTATAAGAATAAAATTTTAGAATTATATTGTCATGATAAGTATTAACTAGAGTACCATAAATAAAAAATAAATACAGACCCGTTCCAGGTAAAACAAGACTCGCCTTACGCAAATTCGACTTTACGTAAAAACCTCAGAAAATTAATTTATAAAATCCGAAAATTCCGAGTTGCGGAAATTTGCTTACAAGGCAAAACGCTGTTGAATGAAGTTTAAACACGACGACTTATTTTAAATCTATCAAAGTACACGTAACACTTATTTACGGAATAATGAATGGCTCGAGATATTTAATGACAATATTTAATACGAAATCTAAAATTTCGTTGCGTATCGCGGTCGCCTTCTTTACATAGTTATTTGGTGCTAAAGCTGGCGAGGAAGATGAATTCTATGGGTTTTAAATTACTTACATCATTAATTATACATAATATATTCATTAACTAAATAAATTACTTCAATTTGCGTATATATGTACAAGGTTTTTTGTTTTATATGGTTTTGCGGGAAGTCTACTTGGCGATTTTGCAGGAGACTACAGCCATCAGCTGTTAGCTAGTGAAATGTAGAATATTTGGAGAGGATAGAAATACAATTGTAAGGAAGCAATTAGGTGTTGACACGTTTAATTACTATATGTACAAGCTGGATTATCTATAATTGGCGTGGTTTCCCCTCAATTCACCCAGAAAGTGAGGATCTGGTATGAGTTAGGGACATTTAATTTTTTTATTTTAACTATACAGAACTGTTACCCGTGTATAACGCGCACCCTTACTTTAAGATATCAAAATTTGGTCTTCAAACTGCGCATTATACATGAGTATATACGGTAAATGTATAATATGAAATCGTGAGTTTACTTTAAACTTATTGTTTATTTAATATTTTAATTTTTTTATACCCCCAGCCACCTACCTCTTCTATAGCGTAATGTTGTATATACCAGATAGGTAGTAACCATCGCAAAATTTTACAATCAACGTAAAATTTTTATAAATACTTGAGACATGCTGTGCAAATGGAAGGGGGACCTCAAAAAAGTTAAGATGTCCTCCAAATGACTTAAGACGGGCTTGTACTTGTGAGTTGAACTTCAGTGATGTGAACGATGTAAAATTCTTCTCAAACTGTTACCTACCTAACACCTGGTGATTGTTACATTGAAACTAGTGATGTCGTTATAAATAGTTTAAACGTCAATATTATGAAATTTATTCATTCAGTATGACGTTAACTATTACTTAATCGATTCCTACAGTGTCTCTTCGGTGGATTTGTGCATATTTAGAATTAAAGTGCTTGGTGCAATATAAATTTCAGTCACAAATACAGTATGTTGAGAGAATATCATGTTGAAAATTTAGTTGTGTGTATTTTGTATAATTCTTAAATATCTCTTAACAAGATCTGAAACATTATTAATTTCATTTACAATAAGTACATACTTAACATCATAAGCATTACTAAAATATAAAATTTTACTGTTGCGTTAATGACCATTTTTATGTAAATTTGGCAATGTTTACAAACATGTGCCTTCTATTTATAAAGCACCAGTTCTTCCTACATATGTTCATGCGCAGTATTTATAAATTTATATATCATATGATTTAACGAATTATTATTTACATTTGAAATGTAGTGTATTTACTGATCGATTTAAGTTTTTGAAAAATATAAAGCTACAATTTTGCCCATTTTTCCATGATCGGTGAATATTTTAGTTGAGTTTAGTAGAGTTGAGTTGGGAAACACTGTTTTATATAGTAACAAGATGATCCAAATGGAACTTATAATGCCTACTTTCTTAATAATTAAATTAAATGTGGTGCATTGATTACTTACATATATTGCAGTATTTGTAGTATTGTCCAGCGGATTGACTGTGGTTCGGAGGTTTGGAGTCGCGTGGCGGGGCTAAACTAAAGGCTATGGAATTTCTGTGTGGGCATGGGAGTCGACTTTGTTGATCTCCGGCCGGTTCTCGGATCGTGTAGGGTAACCCTAAACGGCTCTGGAGTCCATTACACGAACGAGGCTTCACAGAGTGTAGCGTGTAGGATCTTCGACCGTGGCAGGCCTTTTTTAGATTAGAGAGTAGAGTAGGGTGTAGGCGTAATAGGAGATTTTATAGGGGCATCGAGTGTAGTACAGTTTCTGGTCGCAAAGTGAGAGAGTCCACCTGCAGAAGCCGTAATAGAGCATTTAATGCTTCGGGCGATAACGAGAAATTAAATATTATAGTTTTAAACTGCCGCAGCATTCGTAGGAAGTCTGCCGAACTCGAACACGTAATTCGCACGTTGCATGCTGATGTAGTGATAGGTACCGAAAGTTGGCTCACCGAAGATATCGCTAGCCAATAAATTTTTCCGAAAAGCTATAGAGTGTACAGAAAAGACCGCGCCAATAGAATAGGTGGCGGAGTATTTTTGGCAATAAGTGAAAAGTACGATAGCTGTCAGATCCCTGTTATCTACTAAACGACCGAGAGCGTGTGGTGCCGCCTAGGTATGGATTCGAAAAAGATATATTTATGTTTATTTTACAGACCACCTAATGCCAAAGTTAATTATATTTTAAGTTTAGAGAGGCAATTAGCCGAGATTAGATCTTTTATGAAAGACGGTTATGTTATAATTGGAGACGATTTTAACTTACCGTCAATCGATTGGGAAAACATATGGTTCGTTACGGGAGGTAAAGAACGCGAATCGTGTGAAGCCTTAATTGACACGTTTCATGAATATTCCTTAATCCAGATGGTACGAAAAGCCACGCGTTCGGGCAATGTTCTCGACTTGCTTGCTTCTAACATCCCGCATAGGATAACGAAGGTATCCAGAGAGGAGGGACTTAGCGACCATCGAGCTGTGTATGCGGAGTGCGAATTAAAGCTCAAAAGACATCCTAAGCCCCTTCGGAATGTATACGCTTTCGCCAAGGCCGACTTTAAAAGTTTCAGCTTGCATCTCAGAAGTACCTTTGTCAGTTATTGTGAAAAGACAGAACGATAAGGTATGGAGCCATCATGGTTGTTATTAAAGGATATACTAGGAAAAGGTATCGATAGATTTATCCCCAGTAAGTTAAAAACTGATAAGAAAGAACCTCGTTGGATTAACAAGGAAATTAGGATTGCCTTAAGACGACGCAAATTGAAAGACATACCTACCACCGCTTCCGATGAGTATCACACAGCTATAGTCCATGAGTATAACGGTGCCCGCGTATTAGCGAGAAAAACCATGCGTAACGCATTTAACACCTTCCGGAATGAGGTATTAAATACAAAATTGAAGGAGGATCCAAAAGCGTTCTGGTCCTATGTAAGAGAAGTTAAGGGTGGGGGTCCTTCAATACCCTCCCTGCGATGTGGTTCCGGAGACATCCTTCACGATGGGGAGGAAAAAGCTAATCTACTAAACGTTTACTTCGCGAAGGCGTTCACGGCAGGTGGAGATAGACTTGAAGATAATCTTATTCTCGATAGACGTACTCGGATGGATAATATTAAAATCTCTGAGGCAGGAATAGCGAAGCAACTTGGTGCGATAAAGCCCAACAAAAACCCAGTACCAGAAGGAATTCCCGCGCGTGTATTAAAAGAACTAGCAGAAGAAATAGCTCCCTTTTTTCGGATAGTATTCGAGAAATCTCTTACCCTCTGTGAGGTTCCTGGTGATTGGACACTAGCACGCGTCACACCCATTCATAAGAGAGGTGACAAAGAAAACCCAGAAAATTATAGGCCGATTTCTCTAACATCATTATCGTGTAAGATTTTGGAGCACATTATTGTTAGCAACACTATGCGGTATCTCGAGAGTAGATCGCTGTTAGTCAGCTGTCAACATGGCTTCAGAAAAGGTAGATCCTGTGACACCCAACTCGGTCTGTTTGTGAATTATGTTTTATCACGCGGCAAAAATAATAAACAGGTCGATGCGGTGTTCCTTGATTTTAGAAAAGCTTTTGACAAGGTTCCCCACCGTAAGTTGTTATTAAAATTGGGAAATCTTGGCGTTAATGTTAAAGTCATTAACTGGGTTCGCGCTTTCCTTTGGAATAGAAAACAAAAAGTAGTCATCGATGGTAAGTCCTCGAATGTGGCAGATGTAGTCTCTGGAGTGCCGCAGGGTAATGTGATCGGACCTATGCTTTTCTTGCTTTATATAAACGACATCAGCTCAGTTGTGAAAAGTCATATTAGGCTTTTTGCGGACGACACCGTAGTCTATAGAGAAATTAGTGGTCCTAGCGACCATCGTCAGCTTCAGGATGATCTAGATGCGTTATCTGTATGGTGCAAGGAATGGTAGCTAGAAATCAATCAGAAAAAGAGTAACGTTCTAAACTTTTGGAAATCTAGAAGCCCATCGTCCGTATTTATCTACTCGATAGATGGTGAGAGTATTTCTGTTTCGTAATCCGTGAAATACCTCGGGATAACCTTGAATTGCGACCTACCTTGGGACACCCACGTAAGACGAGTGATAGGTGCGGCCAATAAGAAGTTAGCTTTTGTGCATAGGATAGTCAGGAAAGCACGGAAAAGGTGAGAGAATCCTGTTATTTATCCTTGGTTAGACCTCAAATGGAATACGCAGCAGCGGTTTGGGATCCATATCAAAGGGGACTCATAGACGATTTAGAAAAAATACAGCGGCGAGCAGCTAGATACGTGAAAAAGAATTACGATAAAAACAGAGCGTTACGTTACTCATTGAAGAGTTGAGTTGGCCATCGTTGAAAGATCGCAGATTAGAGGCGAGACTTAAACTTCTAGATAAATATAGGTCGGAGATATTCGTAAATGAAATGAAGGATATTATTCGACAACCAACGTATATCGGACGGAGAAATAATCAGGACAAAATTCGCGAAATAGATAGTAGGACGGAGAGGTATAAGGAGTCCTTTTTCCCTAGGGCAATACGTGACCACGATAGATAACAGTGAATAATAATTAGTTAGGAATTTGGTGCGTGGCACCCCCTGCCATCCACCGTCAAGGTGACTTGCCGGGTAATATGTAGATGTAGATATTGACTTTAATAGCTTTAAAATCACAGTGGATGAGTTGCTCTTTGTATTCCCAAATTTCATGAATTAGCATTATAAAATATTAAAAATACATTCGAACGAAAAACTAAATCGATCATGCGTATTTTTGTGACAAAAATAGACTATACCGAATCCGAGTCCAACAATAGTCATTGCATTGGCCACACTCTTTATCTATAGATATTAATTAAAGGCAATGTGTGTGTGTGGACAGCATATCTCAAAAACCCAAGCAACTTAGAGACTTAAAACTTGGTACACTTATTAATGGGATCATGAGGATGTGCACCTCGAGGCCAGAATTTTTATTTTTGGTGGAAGGGGTGTGCCATTTTACATAAGATAACACGTAAAAATCGACTTTTCGACTTAAAGACTTTTACTCTTTTGCAAATTAAAATTAAAAAGAACTGACGTAAGATCTTCGGACCTAGACCATTTTAAAGAAAAATAAATAGCGAGATTTTATTGACACCTTAATCCTTATATGTACTATATACATTAATGAATGCGTGCTTTGAAAGCTTTAATACGAGAGAGAGAGAGAGAGAGAGAGAGAGAGAGAGAGAGAGAGAGAGAGGAAGAAATAAAGAAGGAGAGAGACAAAATTAAATGTTCCATAGATTAAAAATAACTTTGAACGTAAAAGAGTTGTCTACCGTAATGCATTTCTTTGTCATGCAATTAAATTCGCCCATAACTATTTTTACTCTCTGGAACATTCAATTATGCGAATTTTGTATTTATTGCTTACTTTTTAGTGCACATAAAAGTTGGTTTTATTAATTTTTTATTTCAATTTGAACTTAATATTAATACACGCATACCCGTCATATTTGACGGTCAATTACGCTAGCGAGTGATAAAAACGCCAGTATTTACGCAAAACTCGAAGAAATTAATGAAGAAAAGAACTAAAAAGTTAACTTGGAAAAAATCGGCCTTTGAGTGAGAATCATACGGGAAATGAAGCCCTTCTCTTTGAGATGAGTCCGGGACCTTTCTTAGAAGCTTTTTCTCTTCGTCGAAGTTCACTTGATGCCGAACGTTCTTAACAAACTTAAACTTATTCCGATTCCGGTAATTCGTTAAAAAATCATTGTATGTACAAATTAACGTCCCGGGATTTCATAACATGTCCTATAAATGTAATATTTTTAATAACGAGGGGTGAAGAAATAAAAAGACGGTTATCAGCAGCCGATTTACATTAATTATTACACAAATTTTAAGCTTCCCGATACAAAGTGGAATCCACGTGACGTCATGTGCGAACTGGAAGCGTTTTTGTCCACCGGAACGACCTACCTGGTATAGTAGTACAATAATTCCTGTGACCTTTTTTGCGAAAAAAACCGACGGCTAAAATGCCGCCACAAGCACATGAATGCTTTGCTGGTGCCTAGAGCCAGCCCAGTCAGCGCAACGTTTGGACGAGTCATTCCGAGTATTGTTTTCTGCTTGTACACACTGCCATTGTTTTTGTATCGTGTCTTTGTTTTTTGTTATTCATTATGGCGCCAAGAGCTTGTGTAAATAGCCCAGACAGGTTTTGTTGTATCTGTGGTACTTTTGTTGTGAAAAAGAAGCGGTAAAACATTACAGAATTTGTGAAAAAGGCGTACTATGCATACTTTGCGACGAAACTTGGTTATCAGGTTAAACCATTGGCACCACATCTCGTTTGCCACATATGTGTTGAACAATTGAGGAAATGGGCTCAAGGTAAGAAGTAGTCTCTTCCATTTGCTATTTAGATGGTGTGAACCAAAAATCCATGGAGAACATTGTTATTTTTGCTTAACCAACGTACAAGGCTATAATACTAAAAATAAAAAGAAAATTTCTTAGCCAATCTCCCATCTGCCATAAGACCCGTGGCTCATGGACCTGATCTACATATACCTACACCGCCGAACTCTCTTGATCCAATTTTTTCATATGATTCGGAATGTGATGTCAACATAAGCTATGGCAGAGACTCTTATCAACCAGAAAATGTGAGTGAATCGCAAAAGTTCACACAGAGCGAATTAAATGATCTGGTGAGGGAATTAGGTCTATCAAAAGAATCTGCACAGATCCTGGGATCGAGACTGCAAGCTCAGAACTTGTTTGCACCAGGGACTTCATTTTCTTGGTACAGCCGTGAGATGCAATTTATACCATACTTTTCGCAGTAAGGTTCATTAATGTATTGCAGCGATATTTCTGGAGTTATGACTAGCTTAGGTGCAGAAGTATATGAATGTATTTTATTCACAAATTTCACATAATAATGCATGTATTTTCATTAAAATAAATGATATAAAACGGAGAAATGAGGAAAAACGTGTTTTCCATTCTCCTGATTTGTGAAAATCCTTAGGTGATACAAAAAATGGATATAATTTTTTAAATCAGCACAGTTAACTTAGGTAAAATTAGCTATTTTGACGCAAACCCCATTCAACAAGTTTTAACTTGTAGGCCTGTGTAATTAATAATGAAAAATTTGTTAATATACACAGTAATACCTTATGCAACGTGAATTACGAGGGCGCATTTTCATTATTACGCTTTAATACATGTCCGCTCACAGTGGTTACAATTTCGGTGCGTTTGCGATGTTTCAGTTCATAGCGCGATTAACGCCAGTAGAATTCGTGTAGATGTCGTAAATACGTATTTCATACATATCTTGGATAAATAAATAACTTTACGTATATTGAGATCGCAATGGCTACAAAAATGAAAAGGTATGTCTACACTATTATCTATAAGCTTCAGGCGATTCAATAAGCAAAAACACAGGGAATCCATGCAGTAGCACGTCATTTCGGTCCATCTCCCATAGAAAAGAAGGATCCGTGAATGGAGAAAACGAGGAAAAGCTGTAGGTGACAGGAAAAGAGAAAAAGAGAAATAATCTTCGTAAGGTTGGTCTTAAATGGCCACAAAAAAAGGGAACTGATAGAGCCTGGGGGGGGGGGCATGTTCACAGGGCCCTGGCACAACTGAATTGAATAATACTAACATAACAAGGCAAACAAATTAGTAAATACATACATGGATATAAAGGGATATCTGTAACTTCAACGCATCTTCAAATTTTACCTGCCCCCAAATGCTATTTGAGTTCCTTATTTTGAATACTTATATGAGCAATATAGTTATTTGGGAGGAATAGAGATAAGAGGAAAATGCCATCTAATTGAAAAATTTGTTTGATGAGTATGTTTTAGTAAATGTACACATCCACAAGGATGTTTCAATAATACACATAAATATGGTTAATTGACGCATTTAGAGGGAAAAACTCTGTACAACAAAAAATCAATTATTTGTATTATTATTTGTAAAAGAATATAAAAATTAAAAATGAAGAATTAAAAAGTGTACTAAAAACGGAACTTTATCTTAAATTACTGTTATTGCATATTATAGGACTAGTATATCTTCTTCATCTAAATTTATACATACAAAATATTTGCTTTGAATTCCATTGTTTTATAAACCTTGCTTGAGCCCATCACAAGAAGTCCATATAGAAAAATATCGCAAATTTGTTTTAATTTTTTAGTCTAAAAATGTTACAATTATACATAACAACATATATTTTCATATGTTTTGTGTGAACATTTTTTATTCTGTGATTAGCATGCCCTCTTAAAAGACATGCTGAGAACAAAGCTGTAAAATCTTTCTTTGTTTTATCATTTTATGCAGTTTCTTATGTTTTGGTAAATGTGCATGCTATCTTTCTATGTGCATATCCCGTAAAATGTATAATCTGGTGTAAGCATTTTTTTGTGTATATTTAATTTATAGCTTTGATCCAGGTACAAATCGAAGGCTGTCATTTGCTGAGGACTGCAAGCTATATTCTATTACCCATCACTGATGATAGGGGTCAGAATAGAGAAGCAGACTGTCTATAAGATCACTTTTTTATATCCTCCCATTTTTATTTTCATGTGGCATCAATGAACAGATGCAGGGGTGTCTAGAGCCAATACGGGACCCTGGACAAACAACTTGCCGGGCCCCACTGTACGAACTTAATTCTCTCTATAAGTCTTGGCAACTGACGTAAACCTTATATTCTCTTACCACAATAGTGAATATTTTTCTTTCAATAACAAAATTAAATGCTAATTGAGTGACATCGCTGTTTTATTGTGCATTCTGGTATGTAGGTCGTTAGGCGCACACATATATATGTATAGTAACACATTTTTTTCTGCAACAGCATTAATCTCATAATAAATAAATCTAGGCACAGCATATGTGTTAAAATTAATAATAATTATGTATAGATGGTGAATTTTCTAATAAAGCGACTTTAGGATAGTAGTACCCAAACCTCGGGCCCGGGCCCCATGAGGGTCCTCGGGAAAGCGACCCCCACTATCCCCCCTCCCATCTGGTCTTGATAGATGGATTCTACTTTTCTTTCATTCTGTAGCTAATTTGAAATTTTACTTTTCATGATTATTTTTTTACAATATATTATGAAAAGAATGTGTATTTTGTATTTTTTACATAAAACTTATCGAATCCGTGATAAGAAGAAAGTGTATAAACAGCACATCAGGAAAGTATGTGCCAATGCCTTCCTGGCTCAATTTCCTTAATGATGTTTTCTCTCTTTGTTCAATGCTGGAACTTAATTGATACTATCATTCAGTGCTGGATAGCGTTACGTGTAACGTAACGGAATTATATTGGATTAACCAGGGTCGGCCCGAGGAATTTTGGCGCCCCGGGCGAGATAGCACTTCAGCGCCCCGATTCGTTAATGTTTGTTGAGATATTTACAAAGTAAAAGTTAATATATTCATCGCTCTGTAAAAATTATTGATAATGAAAAATTAAAAGGAATGACATCAAGATTCTAGTCTGTTCCTCGATATAAATTGGTATCCAATATTTATTTAGATGCAAGTAATGCATAGATAAATGGTCAGTATAGCGCCCCTAAAACCTTGGCGTCCCGGACAGCCGCCGCCCGGCTCGCCCGTAGCTTGGGCCGGCCCTGGAATTAACGTAACGAAAAACGTTAACGAAATTTTTCAAATAGCTGTAACGGAAAACGTAACGAAAACGAAAAAATAAATTTCGTTAACAGACGGTAAAGGATTATGCTCTAGTTGCATTTGTCCCAGGTGTCGTGTCATGAGCAAGGGAAAGTGGCCTAAAATTCCTTTTCCCAGTCTTGCTTGTCCACCGCCTGGCCAGTTTTGCCACCTTGTCGCGAAACAAACTATCCTGACCACTACCGATTGTTCTTTGGGTTTTTCTTCCATTTGTGAAAGGAATGGTTCCCTGGTGTTAATTCTTCTCCAGGAAGCACAAGATAAGAAGCGTGGAGGATGAGGAAGGAAGCTTCAATAAATGTGCCGCTAGTTACCATTCCCTATTCTCCCTCACGGTGCCTCCTACTTCGAAAACATTCTTTTAGATATGTACTACACCGGAGTGGGTTTTTCCTCTAATTAAAAATAGAACGAAACTTACTTATTTCCCGATGGATGATTGGCCTATTTCTTGATGCGGGTGACAACTCCGCTGATGCATCTATCACACCGACCAGCTAAAATTTGGATTAAACTTAATTTTCAGGAAACGTTCGATGTTCTACACAGCCATAAAATTTTTGTGAGTAAAAATAAATTTTAATAAATTTTTTAATTATAGGATAGGTCTTCCGCATAGTGTCTAAACATTTACCTATTTGTTAAAACTTTATGAATTCTTAAATGCCAAACAAATTAAAATATAAAAATTTGTATAATCCCTATTTCGTTTTTTACAAATCCTACCTCTAAAAAAATTTCAGCTCCGTAGTTCATTCGGAAAAACATTAACCATGAAATTTTTTAAAAACAATTGCGAATTTTTAGCGGCCGCATTGTTGCACTTTTTGAAGATTTTCGTTTTTTTTAGTTGGTTTTGCACAAAATCCTACCATAGAAAAAATTTCGAATCTCCAGCTCATTTGGAAGTACCTAAACATTAGTGTCATCCTATATGTTATCATTATATATAGACGTTTCTTACAGAGGAGGAGGAGGATATAACATACTAGTAGAAGGTGCTTGCATACTGCAAGCATTTCATCTCACCTTGAAAAAACATTCATTTTTCAGACAGATATTTCGTCATTACAAATATTTTTTTAATTCTAAACATTTCACCTCCGCAGCGATTTTCGTTTTTCCCCTATGTAAAAATAATAGATTAAAACAATCCCCAAACTTTGAAATTTTAATAATTTTATACTTTCTCCTTTATGGGGTACTAACGTTACACATTTCTGCCAAATTTTAAAGTTGTAGCACTTCTAGAAGTGAAATAATATTTTTGTAATTGTTAAAAATTTAAACATTTTTAACGGCCGCCGCAATAAATTTATGAAGAGATTGAAATATTTATTTGTACAAATGCATTACTCTGTAAATCAATTGAAAATTCCAGCTTCCTAGCTCATCCTGTAGTACCTAAACAGTTATCTATTTGTTTAAATTTGAAGAATTTTTAACTGCCATTCAAAATAAAATATCTAAATTTGTAAAACCCCTTATCCGTTTTTTACAAATGCTACCCCTAAAAAGAATTTCAGCTTCGTTGCACATTCGGAAATACATAAACCTTGAAAATTTGTTTAAACAATTGCAAATTTTTAGCGGCCACATTCTTGCACTTTTTCATGATTTTCGTTTCTTCTAGTCGGTTTTTCACAAAATCCTTCCTATAAAAAAAATTTCGAATCTCCAGCTCATCTGTAAACATTAGTATCCTCCTGTTATCATTATATATAGACGTTTCTTACAGAGGAGGATATAACATGTAACATATAACATACTAGTAGAAGGTGCTTGCATACTGCAAGCATTTCATCTCAACTTGAAAAACATTACATTTTCAAAGAGATATTTCATCATGGGAAAATTTTCTTTGATTGAAAAGATTTCTCATCGGAACCGATTTACGTTTTTTCCTTATCGAATAATAATGGAGTAAAACAATCACAAATTTTTGCAATTTTAGGAATATTATACTTTTTCCACATTATGGTAATAATGCCACACATTTCTACCAAATTTTGAATTTCTAGCACATTTAAAAGCTTTTATCTAATTGTTTAAATTTAAATTTTTTTTAACAATCGCAATAACGACTTCATGGATACGTTGAAGTGTTTCTTCGTTTACATATACTAAATTCTAAATAACTTATGAATTTCAGCTCTCTAACTCGCCTCGTAGTATCTTAACATTTACCTATTTGTTTTAATTTTAAAAATGTTTATCTGCCAAACAAATTAAAATATCAAAATTTGTATAATCCCTATTTTGTTTTTTTGCAAATGCTATCTATAAAAAAGAAATTTCAGCTCAGTATCACCTGCGGAAATACATAAACCTTGAATTTTTTTAAAAACAATTGCGAATTTTTAGCGACCGCATTGTTGCACTTTTTCAAGATTTTCGTTTTTTCTAGTCGGTTTTGCACAAAATCCTACCTAAGAAAAAAATTTCGAATCTACAGCTCATCTGGTAGTGCCTAAACATTAGTATCCTCCTATATGTTATCATTATATATTGACGTTTCTTACAGAGGAGGATATAACATACAAACGTCTATATATAATGATATATATACTAGTAGTTGGTGCTTGCATTCTGCAAGCATTTCATCTGACCCTGATAAACATTAATATTTCAGAGAGATATAGCATTATTAGCAATATTTTTTTAATTCAAAATATTGCACCTCTGCACCCAATTTCTATCTTTCCTTATTGAAAAATATTTGATTAAAACAATTCCTTAAATTTGAAATTTTAAGAATATTATACTTTATCCAATGTAAGGTGCCAATTCCACACATTTTTGTCAAATTTGAAGTTGTGGCAAATCTAGAAGTGAAATAATATTTATTTAAATGTTTAAATATTAAGTTTAACACGGCCGCAATAACACTTTGTTGGAGCTTTTCAAATATTCGTTAGTTTAAATGCACTGAGCTTTACTTAACTTTAAAATTTCAGCTTCCTAGCTTGCCCCAAAGTACCTAAATATTTATCTTTTAGTTTAAACTTGAAGAATTTTTAACAGCAAAAGGAATTAAAGTATCACAATTTTTATAAATAAAAATTCGCAATTGTTTAAACAAATTTTCAAGGTTTATGTATTTCCAAATGTGCTACGGAGCTGAAATTTTTTTTTAGACGTAGGGAATGTAAAAAACGAAACAGGGATTATAAAAATTTTGATTTTGTTATTTGTTTGGTAGTTAAAAGTTCTTAAAATTTAAACAAATAGCTAAATTCTTAGACACTACGCCGCAAGTTAGGGAGCTGAATTTTTAAATTATTAAAGGTTAGTTTATGTAAACGAATACACATTACAACTTATCAATGAAATTATTATTATGGCCGTTAAAAATTATTTAAATTTAAACAATTACATAAATGATATTTCACTTCTAGTTCTAATTCTAATAAATTTATAATTTGGCAGAAATTTGTGGCATTATTAAATCAATGCGCAAAAAGTATAATATTTCGAAAATTGCAAAAATTAGTTATTGTTTTACTCCATTATTGTTCCATAGTGAAAAAACGAAAACCTGTCCAGACAAGAAATCTTTAGAATTAAAAAATATTTCTCATGATGAAATATCTCTCTGAAAAATTAATATTTTTTTCAAGGTGAGATTAAATGCTTGCAGTATGCAAGCACCTTCTACTAGTATGTTATATGTTATCATTATATATAGACGTTCCTTACAGAGGAGGATATAACATACATATAACAGAAAACATATAACATATAGGAGGATACTAATGTTTAGGCACTTCCAGATGAGCTGGATATTCGAAATTTTTTCATAGGTAGGATTTTGTGCAAACCGACTAGAAAAAACGAAAACCTTGAAAAAGTGCAACAATGCGGCCGCTAAAAATTCGCAATTGTTTAAACAAATTTTCCAGGTTTATGTATTTTCAAATGTGCTACGGAGAAGAAATTTTTTTTAGAGCTAGGATTTTTAAAATAACGAAATAGAGATTATTATTATTTTTATTTGTTTGTCATACTCAAAGATGGCTCAAAAAACTTTTGGCGTAGACTGAAGGAAAGATAAAACTCCAGCCAAAAACAAGTGTTTGTTGTTTTTGGCTGGAGTTTTATCTTTCCTTCATTTGTTTGTCAGTTAAAAATTATTCAAGTTTAAACAAATTGGTAGATGCTTAGACAATACTCCGCAAGTTAAGGAGCTGAAATTTTAAAATTATTTAGAGGTTAGCCTATGTAAACGAATAAACATTTCAATTTATCCATAAAAGTGTTATTTTGGCCGTTAAAATTATTTAAATTTAAACAACCAGATAAATGTTATTTCACTTCTATTTGTACTATAAATTTAAAATTTGGCAGAAAAGTGTGGAATTATTAACCGAATGTGGGAAAAGTATAATATTACTAAAATTGAAAAAATTAGTGATTGTTTTACTCCATTATTTTGTGCAAAACCGACTAGAAAAAACGAAAATCTTGAAAAAGTGTAACAATGCGGCCGCTAAAAATTCGCAATGAGCTATGGAGCTGAAATTTTTTTTAGAGGTAGGATTTGTAAAAAAAACTAAGTAGGGATTATACAAATTTTGATATTTTATTTTGTTTGGCAGTTAAAAATTCTTAAAGTTTAAACAAATAGGTTAATGTTTAGATACTGCAAAGCAAGTTAGATAGCTGATATTTTCAAGTTATTTAGAGTTCCGTCTATGTAAACGAATAAACATTTCAGTATATCCATAAAATCGTTATTACGGCCGTTAAAAATTATTAAAATTTAAACAATTGGATAAATGTTATTTCACTTCTAAATGTGCTACAAATTTAAAATTTGTCAGAAATGTGTGGAATTATTAACCCAATGTGGGTTAAGTATAATATTACTAAAATTGAAAAAATTAGTGATTGTTTTACTCCATTATTGTTCCATAATGAAAATACGAAAACCGATTCAGAGGAGAAATTTTTAGAATTAAAGAAATATTTCTCATGATGAAAAATCTCTCTGAAAAATTAATGTTTTTTCAAGGTGAGATGAAATTCTTGCAATATGCAAGCACCTTCTACTAGTAAGTTATATCCTCCTCTGTAAGGAACGTCTATATATAATGATATCCTCCTCATCTGTAAGAGAATAATGATTATATATTTTCTGATCCTAAAAATATTTATTCATAACTATCGAGCATTAGTCTTATAAATATGATAAACCCTAATCAACTGAAATTAAATAATTTTTAAAATTGGTTCTTCATTTTTATCAACTGCGCTGGAAATAGACTACAAACTAAAAAATTCATATGAACGTAGTCAGATCCCACTGAAAGCATTAAATTAAAGATTTCACAATAATTTTGCTATTGATTAAAATTTAATAGTATTCTTTTCGTCAAGACAATAATTGAATAGCCGCATGGTTAAAGATTCCAAATTTTTCTGTTTTATCCGAAAAGTTACCTTTATTCATGGTAATTTGGAGTGGTTTCAAATTTCGTCTTATAAATAATTTACTTTATTCTTTCATATACAAAATAAAGCTATTCCCGGGTTAATATCTCAAATCTAACTAATCTTGAAATGTAATATCGTAAATTTCCATTTATTTCTTATGGGGGATATGAAAAGAAAGAACGACATAAAAAATGAACCATAAAGAGGACAAATATTGGAATTTGGATAATTCTCTTTAATTTTATCTGATGACTGATCATTCTACCAAATTTTAGGTCTGTAGCAGGAGCATGTCCTCCGAGTTACAATCGGTGTAACCGACCGACGGGTTCCTTTTATTATCATTAATTACGGGTCCCTGGGTTCTCAGTGTACTTTTTGTGTTACCTATAAAAAATTCTAATACAGGGCATAACCGTTACAACACTAATATTTTAGTCTTAAATATGTGTTAAGTTTATTAACTTGAATATAAAATTTTGAATATGCAAATCCGAATTATCATACATGATCATCAAAAACGAAAAATGTGCCGAATACTTTGAAATCTTAAAAACGTTCCTGATCTGCAGCATATATTTAGAAATACCTATAAGTATTCTAAATGACAAGCATGTATTTAAGGTGGATATGTAGCCTCTAAACAAAAAAAAACAAATAAAAGAGTAACTACACTTCATTATTTTTTACTGAATTATTTCGTTATAATGTTAAACGTTATGGAAAACGAAATGTAGATTTTAGTGTAACGAAAAACGAAATGAAAACGCTTTTTTACCTGTAACGAAAAATGTAACGAATCGTTTTTTTTCGTTTGCCAGCACTGCTTTCATTAATAAGTTCAGACCACTTCATGGAATTTTAATTCCATAATTAATTGATATTGTTCAAGTGCATTGGTTTTAATACTTTTGTTAGATGAGCTTATTTTTGGTTGGATTCTTTTTGTCTTTCATTTATTGTTAGCCTGTTTTATAGTTGTTTATGATTGAAAAAATAACTATACAGAGTGACCAGATTAAGGTTGTTTTCTTAATTTTTATTGGTGTATTCCCAAGGTTTAATGACAATAACTGAGAATGTAATTATTTTATTTGTACAAGTACAGTATGCAGAACAGAGCAAGAATTTCAAACGTCTCAAAGAAGGTATCATATGGAAATAAAAATTCAGGCATAATACTTTTGGTCGACTCTGTAGATGAGTAAAAAAAATTAGTGCTGAGAATTTGTGGACAAGACAAATTTACTACACCCAGAAATTATGCCAGGAAGACAAACCAAGTACTTTTGCATTCAAGAGAAGATCTTCAGTGTTCAGTTGATGATATGGAAAATGTTTTTTATAACTGTGGTTACCACGCTATTTAAATAAAAGATTCAATAGATCTGGACTATTTAGAAAATTTCAAATTATAGTCTTTTTCTTCTTCTCCTCTCATGAGTTAGGCACTATTCTTGCCTGTTCTGGTTTAAAAAATTTGCCATAATTTTATTAGTCTTTTTAGTCATGTGCATGACAAATTATTTAGAGGTTCTTCCATGATCCATGCAGTTCAGGGCTTCTTTCCACTTCATTTTATTTTTACTCATTCATAGTAAATATGTTCAATTCTCTTCTAATGTCATCATGTTACAGTTTATCTTGTATCTTGTCTTGTACATCATTTACTTGATCTTAAAAACTTCATTTCAGCTATTTGCATTCTGCTAAGGTCTTTCTTTTTCGTAAACTCGACGGATGAAGCCTTTACTTTGTGGAACTCCATAATAAATGAAAAGGAGAAAAACACTTGGTAATGTGGAATTATTTTACTAAGTGTTTTTCTCCTTTTCATTTATTTCTTTTTCATATCCTATGTTTCAGATTCATAAAGTAGTGAGCTGCCATCACTTCATAAAACTTAGTTGTTTCATTTCTTGTTATTTTATTTATGTTCTTTGGATAGTTCCACAACTAGATTGGAATTTGTTCAGTTTATTATTGATGTATTTATCCTAATCATATGTAATATTGAAAATGTGAAACCTACTCTAAGATTCAAAGTGAGATACCAATAATCAAAGTGATACCAGATGGATCTGAAAGCAGTACCAGAAAAATCTTTGCATTATCTTATTACCTCATATACCACACTCCCTCATCTACTTTACCATTCATTGAATGGTAACTGTACAGAGTAAGTGTACATTTTTCCACTTCAGCTCAATGATATCAATGTCATTTTTTTCAAGGTAATTTCTTTTTTAGGAAAAAAGTGATGGTACCAGGTAGTCGATGAAATTGTACAAAGAGTACATGCAAAGAAAAGTTTGAATAGCACTGCTCTAAGGTGTGGTTATCTATAATTATCTTGGTTTATATTGGGTGTTTGTCTGTGAACCACCATATTCATCTTCGTTACAGAAATTTTTAAATTGCAATCTGTACTTAGTCAATGCAAATTAAATACTGCTCTTTGAAGCTTATCTTTTGTTTCTTGGATTATGACCTTATCATCAACAAAAAGCATCATATCTAAGAACTACTGTTAGTTTTCCTGATAACTGGTTTTACCTTTGGCTTCTATTTTCTTAATAGATCATCTATGTAAGTATTAAATTAGGAGATTGATAGACTACATCCTTGTCTTACACCTTGATTGATGACAAAATCTTCTGATAATTTTTTCCACGAGTACAATTTTTGTTTCATTCATTAAATAGGCTTTGGATGCTTAGTACATAGTGGCCCAAAAAATGTACCCAATTTCAAAATTCAATAAAATTTAAATGAACTATGATATAAATATGAAACAAAAACAAAATAATGAAGGGATCTGTCAAGTTTATTTTCATTAATACAGATTTTTAAAATGTCTTCGATCATTATGAGATTACATGCAAACATGCACAACACAATTTCTGATTACAGCTTGGAGCATTTCACGTCCAATATTGGCAATAGCTGTAATCACAAAGTCCTTAAAATCACTAATTGCTCTTGGCTTCTCCTGAAAGACTTTTTCTTTAAGGTGTCCCCATGGAAAAATATCTAAAGGGGGCAGATCTGGTGACTTTGGAGGCCATTGAAATGAAGACCTGTTGGAAATTAAATGTCCTGGAAAATGTTTATCAAGCCACTGCATTGCCAGGTGGGAAATGTGTGCTGTGGCCCCATCTTGCTGGAACTAGATGCCTCTTTCATTCCATACACACCTCCAAAAATAACCATCAAGCATATGGAGATATCATTCTTTGTTCACTGATATTGTTTCCTCATTTTGGCACTGAATCCACACCAGACTATTATATTTGGGGAAGGCAATGACAACTCCACTAATCTCGTAGGTTTAGCAAGTCCCCAAAAACAAATGTTTTGCTTGTTCATTAATCCATTGACATGAATATGACACTCATCACTGAAAATTGTCTTCTACCCTTATTTCATTTCAGTCTAACATTTCAAGAAGCTTGACAAAAAAATCTTTTTGACATTGTTGATCACCTTCTGTTAATTTTTACAAAATTTGAATTTTGTATGGGAAAGTTTTGAGTTCAAACCTCATAACTCATACGTTTGAGAGCTGAAAAACTCCCTTCAGTTGAAGCACTGGTCACAGCTATTGTCAATACTAATTCACATAATTTTGCCACTTGAGAGTAAGCTTTGTCTAAATCGTTTTCTTTAATGAAGTGATATAAATCGCTAACGATGTTTTTATCAATATCTTCTATTTGATATAAAACCGAATGATCAGAACGCAAAGCATCTATGTCGAAATAATTTCCGTAACTGTTCTTGAGGGAGTCGTACACATCTTGTTTAATTTTTTTCAGTGCTACTTGGGCAACACCAACACAAGAAATTAAATCATTTTGTATTGCACTGAACGTGTCGCGAAACACTATGGAATGTTACAATTGGTTTCCTAAAGTTTCATCCTATTTAGCAACCAATTCGACCAAGTCCACATAATTACCTTTATTGACAGAGTAACTGAATTTGTCATGACCACGAGAGCCAAGTTCCTGCTCTCCCAAAAAACTAACATTATCAATAAGTCATTATAACATTTCCCCATTTTTCTCACTGCTTCGTTATGCTGGCAATGCGTAATTTCCAACTGCTTATCTAAAACATATTCTTTTCAAGTTCTTCCATATGTTTTTCTTGAAGATTTGACTATGAATGTTCTTTACTAATCGAATGTCTCTTTATTACCTTATGAAGATTATTTAAATCAGAAAAGTCCGTTTTAGTCCAAACATTTTATTCGTTCAAAAAAAGTAAGCACGGCCAACAAAATAATTTTGCTTTGCTCTCATATGCAGTCAACCATTCAACAATGTTATAAATATCTACCTTAAAATGTCTTGTGCATGATTTGATTTTTATATTTAAATTAAGGAGAGGTTTTGGCCCGCCCACCTGTTTGGATAATTTCACTCTTTGCCTGAAAATTGTTCGAGGAAAAACTTTTCGTTAATAAATTACAAACTGCACAACATGAAATCCCACCACAGCTGCTTGAAAGCACAACAGAAGCATTTGAGGAACTCAGTTCACTGATGTTTGCAATTTTAAAATTGCTTCCACTCTGTACTTGATTACAAACTCTTCTATAGGCATGAAGATTCACATGAAAGGTCAGAATTGCGACTTATTGAAACTGTAATATAACTGAACCAGATGCCTAGTCTCCACTCGTATAGTACAGCGATTTTACTAAAGGCGTTACTAAAATTACACTTGTGAATGAGTAACTTTTATAGTTATTACTGTTATTATTATTTTCATTTCTAATTTGAAAGCAATGCTTTCCTTGCTTCCATGGAGGATTTGCCCCTAGTCATTATGATCTTCCAATAATAAGGGGTACTAAGTAAACAAAATATTGATTTTTTTCTTATTGTTGAATTTTATTATTCATTTTTTTCTTATATGGTTATCTTGTAATTTCATTTTGAAATAGGGTACATTTTTTTGGCCCACCCTGTATTAAGTTCAGAGAATTCTTTTCTGATCATCATCTCAATAATATTTCTGTTGGCCCAATCAAACATTTATTATCTATGAAAGTCAGTAGCATCTCCAAGTTGAATGTTTTTAATTACTTGGATTAATTTTAACCTTTAAACAATGGAATTAAATCCCAAATATATCTCCCTGTGGTCTGGAATTTAAATGGTCTGGGTTTATATTATGCACATTTATTCAGCAAAAATTGTATAACTCAAAAACCATAAATGATAAAACATAGAGATAAAAACATTTTAAAGAAAAAACAACAAAGGATACTTTTTCAAAATGATATTATATTATATAATATGATATTTTTAGATGAAGCATACATGAACTAAAGGAAAAACTTTCATTAGTACAAAACTGTAGTCGAAGCGATTAAGTAATAATGGACAGGAACACTTGAATGGACGTTATGATAAAGATTTACCATTGCATTTAATATGATTCTTCTCTTTTTATACCATCTTATATGTTCCATTTGGTGGGATATAACCAGAAACATGAGTCGATGCATCAGCCAACACGATCGGAGGGTGTTCCATCTACTGTCTCCCACGATTATGACAGTTATTTCTGCCTAGGAATCCCTATCCAAAAACAACTCTGTCAGGTTTTTAGCTATGGGTTCATAAATGAACCAACTATAAATTATAAAACTGGCAAAAATTGTCAAAAGAAAGAACGGATTTGAAAGAGAGTGTAGAATGCTCTCAAAGTGGCTCTAACCTCCAAACTGAATGCAAGAGATACCTTCTGATACTCACGAGGTACTTGAGATTGTTTACTCTAAAGAAAATGTGATCTACATTTGGCTGGATTTGAAAGTGCTGAGACTGTTTACTTTAAATATAACATGCTGACATGAGACAAAAGGGAGAATAGAGCGACATGAGACTGATTTCAAATGAATTGGCGAACATAACTAACTCAAAGTGTGGTCTGTCACAATAATCATAAAGCAAAAACCTTTTGAAGTGCCTTCTAAAAATTTCTATCTCATTACTACGTTCGAAGTGAAACTAACCTGCCTGGAAACAAAGAAAGTCTTAGTAGTCCTTAAAAGGACCGCATGGCCAATAGCAAATACTTCTTATGGCCCCTTTTGGAACCCCAAGGCTCCTAAAGATTAATTATGAATTTAAAAAGTGTGAGCGAATATTTCAAATCTGTATTGAATGTTGTAACTTTTAAATAGTTGGCAAACCAGGTCATACAAATGAAAAGGGTGGATGCATGGAAATCTGCCACTTGAGTTAAAAAGAAAAAGTACCCCTCCCATCCACCTGTGGAGATTGCCTCAAACTCACCTCATGCAATTGTCCTGAAAATATGACTACCAAAAGAAAGATTGATGATGAATTGATGCAGCTAGACCAAAATGTTATTTATAAAGATCAAAGAAAATTGGTTAAATGTTCTCAATTTTATAACCAGAAAATAATTTGAAATTCATAGGAAGCTGACACCTGAGTTATATTTTCTTAGATTCTTGGGAGGTAACAGTTGATTTATTACACATTCCAGTCACAATTTGGTCTATGCCATGCCATATTGAGGAAACAGCACTGAAAGAGAAGAGGTTGATTCATTCTGGCCAGCTTATTCAAATTCGCCCAATGTCTGTTGCTCTCAGAGGAACATTTTTATCTTTCCCAGCATGCACAACATTAATTGGTGCATGTTTACCTTTAATGTACAGTTGAACTTCTAAAAATGTGAACCTTGAGGAATGACATAAAAATTCAAGCTAGAGAAATTTCAAGTAATAGAACTTTAGTTAACACAGCAGCATACCATAAAAATTCAAACTAGAGAAATTTCAAGTAATAGAACTTTAAGTTAACACAGAGGCATACCAGAAAATCTGGGCCCCTCTCACAGCAAATAACACGGGCCCCCCCCTTTGGATATCTTAAATATTTTCCCAGCTGAATTACATATATTAACCCTCTACTGGCCTAAGTGCTTGAAAGCATTCGAGATCAAATGACCACTTCTGGGCTAAATGCTCATAAGCATCCATATTTTTTTATGCCTAGTAGCCTCTTTAGGTATACTTAGCAACTTCTTTGTAGCTTTGTCACATAATATGTATATAGACACATTTCCTACACAGATAAAATTGTCATCTTCATACATTGTAGTAGAAAATATACCTATTATTTTGAGTGAAAACCTCTCAGATGCTGAGATGGCAAGTTTGAGAGAGGAAATTGAAGTGGAAGTTTGTAAAAACAATTTTATGAGCGATTCCAAAAGTTTGTCTGATTTGGATATTTGGAGTGAATCATGTGATAGTTACTGTTCTTACTATGTGTTACTATTCTTTTTGGAAAAAAACAAAGAAATGATGGAAATACTTGTTTGGGTCTTTTAAATACCGCCATTGTAAACAGCTTCATTTTATATAATGAAGTTAGTAAAGACTGAAGGCAGGAATAAAGTGTGTGCCAAGTGTAGTAGTAACGAAGGAAAAACACCTTCAGGAAGGAGCATACAGACATCCTGAAACTGTACAAATTGTCTTACCTCTGTAAATTTAGATATTTCCTGGAATACCACAAAGAAAGGGGAGTGTACATGATAAATTGGGAACAATTCTAGGTACTTAATGTTTTTAATGCAATTAAATATAATAAATAATTCCTAAAAATTTGATTAAGATAGGTTGATTAGTTTCCAAGTTACTGCAGGTAACATGAAGTGATGCACATGATGTACAATTTTGTAAAATAATAGGGTCAAAACTGGCTAAGTGAGATATTTAAATTAGGCTGGGAGAGGGGTAATGAAGAATCCCCTCCTCTCTCACACAAACTACTGATATTTTGAAAAGTATGAAATTATAAAAAAATATAGCAATAAGTCTGTTCCTTTTATTAACTCGTCCATTCGGAGAAATGGGTTAAAAATATCATATTATGCATAACAATCCTTATAATACAATAGAGACAAGAAAAACAAGACATTCATTACTTTATGCACTTCAAAGAATCCCTTTTCACATGGGACATTGGGTAGTGGCAAAATTTCCAGGTGTAAGAATTAGCCCATGGAATCTGTGATTAACTTCCCTTGGGGGGATGAGGTTATAGGAAAAACTGACATTTGCTGACTTGGGAGAGAGTGTATGACCAATGCTTACACAAGATTTTTTTATTTAAGCAACTTTTTACGTGCAAATTACGTGTCATGACAGCTCGTCCACAGCAAGCTTTGACCTGCTCGTTACCTGTGTTTCGCCAGGCATTAAAATGCTTTACGCTGTATTTAACTGATTTTTTGGTAAACATAACTTTACCTTGTTTGCTTTGATAAATATTTGCTCATTGTGCTTTAAAGAGCATTAAAATGCATTGCAACACTATAAGAAGGCATTAGAAAGTATTTCCATGCATAAGTATGCATTTTCAAATTTTAATTACAAGTACAAGAAATCTTACACAAGACGAGGGTGGTGGGTCACCCAAATGCTGGCAGTTGCTGACATTGGGAGATGGGTGGTCAAAAGTAGTTAAACATTTGCTGCCATGAATAAATGCAATCTGTAAAATCTTATGTGCTATCTGGGCGGCTCGAGGTTAGGGTTGCCACCCATCCAGTCTGGGAATCAAAATGTTCGTCCGGTGTTCTGGCCAGATGTCCATCCGGACACAATATGTACGGGAATTACAGGGTGAACGAAAATGTGGTATATAGCCCTCACACATTACCATTATTCAGGCGCAAACTAAGTTTGCGCAGGCATGACAGTAACATGTAAAAACCCCTAAGCTTGGAATTAGTTCATTCTGAGTGGGAAACCATTCATATCATTCCTTGTGAAGCGATGAACCGTTTGCGAACTATATCACTCTGTAGGAACTAGTTCATTTAGTTCATCCAAAAGAATCGTTCTTTTGAACTAAAATTGGTACAATTCGTTTATCCAGTACCTGTTAGTAATGCTTATACAGAAAGGGTATTTTCCATTATGGAAAACTTATGGACGGACAAAAGAAATCCTTTGAAACTGGCAAGTATCAAAGCAGAATTACAAATAAAATAAAATTTTGTTATGACTTGCTTGGAATTTTACGACTTTGTCAAAAATAAACCAGTGGTGTTATAAATAGCTTAATGTAATAAAAAATATAAATGGAAAGGGAATAATTACGAGTAATAATGTACATTTTCAGCAATAGAGTACATTTTTGTTTTACTATGGCATTTCTTTTCTTCTTGCACATTTTAAATCTTATTAATTATTAAATAAAACTTCCAAAAACAAGTCTTAAATAGAATTGCTCCTATATGAAGATACATCTATAAGTATAAATTTCCCTCCCTTTCCCCTCTCCCTCCTCAGTAGACAATTTTAAGTGGCAGACTAGTGTGTCTGGGAATCAGCTCAGAGAAAGATGGCAAGCCGACTTGTGGTGTTGAAAAGAAAGGGGGCTGCACATCAACCAAAATTTACCTACGTACCTATATATGAAAACAAAAACTTTTCAAGATGATATTGGAGGCATAAAGTAGTGACTACCAGACCGACTGGTAATTGAAGTCAAATTGTCATTCTTAAGAGCCTGAACAGTGTAAACAGAACTCATGCTTCACTTAACTAGTAAATACACACAAATAAGCACAATAATCTTCAAAAAGACTACTTCGTAAACTCTTCTCGGGCATTTGAACATACTGACATTTTTTCTCTCACTATTATGTCCTGAGGAAATGACTCGGAAGAAAATGACGGGTAGACCTCTCATCTTCCCTAGCTATATGTAACACTCAAGAAGTGTTGACACATGAGAAAATACATTGGCCTAAGAGCGAGAGACGTCTAAAGGCATATAATCATAGCCTATATCTTGCACTAGTTTTTGTACCGAGAAATGCTTCTTCTCAGCATTATAAAGCTGTATTGTAGAAGTCATAATTCCCTTTCTCAGGATCTTAATGCAGGCGTCAGACCCCTTTGTCAGCATGGTTTGAATGATTGCCCCCCCCCCCCCCTAAACCTTAGGCCTCCCTGCATTGTCAGGGCTGTCAGTATGCCCCCGAGTTAACATAGGAAAACCTCCAGTAATAAATATTCATGGAAAAGACATACGACTTCTATAAGCTGTCTTCAAATCCTTCATTACAATTTAAAATTAGTCAATTCAAAATGATTTCCTATATAGCCATACCTTGCTTTACATGACAAATAGGTTTCTGAAAATTTCATGCAAAATGAAATATGTCAATGGGGATCGATTCCATGGACTAAAGTGTAATATTAATAAAAATACACCATTAACCTGAAAAAAACAGCTTCTTGTCAGCTTTCATTCATCAGCACCAGATACAAATCTTGACACTTTTTCAATAACTTATCTCATGAGTAATTTGCAAATGGTATAGAAAACTAAAAACTTCATTATATTCAAGCAAAAATGTAAATATTTCCTGTATGAATGAAATCCCAAATAAATCAGCGAGGAAGTTCCATTAAAAAAGTCTTCCGCTGACTTTTCTTTATAAATAGTACTAATGCCAAAATAAGTGTTGATTGAGTGATAAACATGGTGGGATGTTCTGGAAGTTTCTTTTATAGCATGGTTGTGCCACATCCTGGTCCTAAATGAGGATCCAAAGACAATCATATTAAAATCCACAAGCCTGTAAGAAATGGAATTTCTAATACATTTAAAGTTATGCTGCCTCATTTTTTGGGTGCCTTTGTTTTTTGAACATCTGGTGTGAACCTGCTTCGCGCTGTAATGGCCACTATAAACGGGATATGACTGTATTTTTCATTCTTCTGAAACAATGTAGCATAATAGGATATAAGGATTAAAATTTTTGTAATATTTTTACCTTTCCACATCCCTGTGTAGCATTACTATCAATTCAATATGCTATGAGCCAAAGCACCATATCTCTGCGTAATGAAGTGATTTTTGCATCAAGCAAAATATAAATGCTGGATACCTGTAGAAAGCTATTACATAGTGAGGAAGAATGATTCATACAAACAGGCATTGTCTTACAAGAATTTAGAAGATGAGTCAGATTTTCCAGCTATGAAAGTCAATTTTATTATTAAAATTGAGAATTACAATCAATAACAATGTAAAAATTAATTTCTTAATAATACAATTGGTTGTACACACAAGCAAATGAAAAAAGCAAGTTTATCATAGGCATAATAGAGAACACTCTCACAACTCAAACAGCTTAAACCAAAGAAATTTTGCGTATCATTCAATGAGAAGTTTACTGTGCAGTTTTTGAAGTTTTTCATTCCATCTAAGTGATTTCCATTCATTTATTCTAATGATCAAAAGTGGATATATTAATGAACGTGCACATCTCATGCCTTAACACAAAAATAGAATATGATAGCAGAGATGTATAGAACCTATTTTGGTTCAGTGATAGAAAACAGAGAAGTGATAAGAATAAATAACATTTCTCATTTTTTAAACGCATAATCAAATTTATTTCTCAACAAAATATATATATTTATAACATAATGACTTAACTTATGACTATAATAAAGTGCAAAGTCATGTTTCATGACATACAAAATACAAACATTAGAATCAAACATTATTAGCATAAAGTAGAGATTCATAAAGGTTGCAATATTATCCGTAATATATAATCAATTAAACTAAAATAACGAAATAGAGAGAGAGAGAAAAATACAAAATTTAGTCATTTTCCAAAACAAAATTTCTTTAAAAAATTCTCAAATGGACAATGACTACTTATAACTCACGTCAAGACAAGCCAAATACGTTAAGGGTACAAACAAAATATTTGAAATGGTAATGAGAAATGGCACTTGACTATACCCTGGGAAAGATAAACTCCCCATATGAGAGGTTGCCTCAGAATCTTACCAATGAGTGAGTCAAGGCACTTATGGGTTTGGAAGTCTTGCAACTCAATGCTTTTAAGTAAGCAATGATTTTTCAAGCACAGCAGTCATAATCTATTACAATGACTTATTTCTTTAATAGTAAATTGCGAGAAGGTAAAAACATATTAGGGGAATTCACCTTCCACATTTTAACACAGGGCAAGCCTTTGAGCAATAAGGGAACCATTATTTATAAAGGATCACACATATAAGAAAAACTGTTTCACACAAATAGAACGTTTTTTTTTTTACTCCTCAAAACCCTTATATTCAATACTGTACTAATGATAAACCTTTATATTCTTGAGAAAAGTACAGTACAAATGTCAAGTTCCCCATTACATTAAACTCATTATCATTAGATTTATATAACTCTACATGACATAGACCTTTTCTGCTAACTTGAATGGAAAAACCTCCTTTGTCTTTGGGCATATCACCTGCCCATTGTTTTCTGCAGCCATTTGAGAGAGAGACTGCAAATATAATTAAAAAATCAATTCAATATTCAATTTACAACACCAAGTAAATTTTAGAAAATTTCACTCAATTTGTACAGACTTAAAATTGTCAGACTAATATGGAATCAAATAAAATGTTTTTAAAAACATGTTATGTTATTGACATTTAAAAAATATCAATGCTAGAGAATTTGGGTCATTCAAAAAGGTCAGAAATTTTACTACATGAGCATATAACTCCTTTCAAAGATCAATTATGATCATTTACAAATTCAGTATAAATCAGTCTTATGCTTACTGTATTTATTGGCAGTCCATAATGATAAGAAAATGATTCAACCTCTCTATTTCACACATTTTAGAATTGTGCAGTGAAATACCAAAAATATCCTATTTTTACAATTTTCAAATTATAAAACAACTATTATTCAACAATCATTGTTTCCATTCAAGCTTTTCAATATCTTCTCCCCTTTAATTTACAATTCTCAAGACATTTTTGACATGTTTATCCAGAAATAACGTTTTCCATTTATATTCAATATCTTCTATTTTCATCGTGTCTTCCTATCTGTTCACAAACACAATAGTTCCAAAACAGCAATACGAGACTTCAAGGATTTTCTCTCCACATCATTATTTGTTCGTCATATATATTGTTTTTTCTTGTCTTACTTTACAAATAATTATAAATACACACAAAAACTTATACAATCCAAATCCATAAGTGCAGACACAAATGTTGAAATTTTCTTTGGAAGTATACTTTATTTAGCAGCGAAATACATAATGTATATGACTGCCAATTAAAGTATAAAGACCAACATCACCCAGATACAAAAATTTTCTGTTTTCCTACATTATATTTTACCCTTAAAGGATGGATTCTTTTGGCATTTCTATCAAGAATCACTTGATTTCATATTTTTTCAAATAACTGACTTCACTGATACATATGTTAGCCATTGAAACTAACATAGGAGGGCTACACTTAGATTTATTATTAATTAGAATTGGGGTACATACTTGTGACTTGGGTGTATGTAAAACTAAGAGGAAAATATATATTTTTACTGTAGCAGAAATTTAATTTCAAGTAAGCTCCAAATTTCTCCAAGGAAATAAAAGTTTTTCTCATCTGTAACAATGAGTAATTTAATTATCATGACAGTGACAAACAATACAGCTGGATTTTGAGCCTGCTTAACAAATTGCAGTGTTGATGCTCATATTTATAAACTTGGAGCATATCAAGTGATGTATCCTGGTTAATATGGGCAATGTTACAATGCTAATGCTAAAAATGCTGGTATTAAAACTTGTCTTAATTAAATATTTAAAAAATATCACTTGTTTCATAATCTCTTTTGAGAAAGGTAAAAATATAAGGTATTTTGAGTAAAACGTGAATACAAAATTAATACATAAAAACCAGCCTGCAATGATAATATATTTAAATAAACCACAATATTAGTGTTAATATAGGAACTCTGATGCATAGTGTGCATCAGCCATTCTCTAAAGGATAAGAGAAAATTCTTGGGTTCTAAGAAAAATACATCATCACTTCATAATATAATTAATAATAACAGGTAGGTACTCCAAGATATGTCCATGAGGTTTCATCCCTGAGAGAAATGTAACTTTCGGCATATTTTTGTGATAATTTAAAAAATGTTCATTCAATGAAGCAGGGAATGTTTTGTTTGTTCAATTTGATGTATAATATGATAATAGTTTCTAGCGCCATTAAATTAGAGCTGTTTATGCCAATTGATTGATGTTAACATTTTACTAATTAAAAGTTGCTCCAACCACATCAAAAGGCTATTTAATAATTGAAAGGATGAAAAAGAGCATTCAAGCTTCTAATTCTGGCAGCTTTGAATGGAAACAGCAAACTAACCTTGAAAACATTTTGTAATCAAGCATCTCAAAATTAACATTATAAATTCACATCATTTATATGAAAAGTACAATGAGAAAAAATATGAAATGATGGTTCAACAATTCAAGCACTTGTATAATTTTTAAGTTATCACAGTCGTATACAACTCCTAAGACATGTAAAAAGTGTAAAAAATAAATATTTTTGATGTTTAAAAGCTAAAAAACAAATAAAATACAGGCATAAAAAATCCAATTTCACTTAAAGTAGTATCTATTACAATGAAAATATAAAAATTCTTGAGAAAAGAAAACAAGTAGTACCAAATACGACTAGACAAAATGACTGAGGGCACTGTTAGATTCATCCAAATTGTTTAGTGTTATGTAAAACTACATCATACATTTGTCAGCATGCTTTTAAATAAAAAATCTCTCAATAAATTTGACAGAATGTAGCCCACAATGGTACTTAAAATATCAAACTTAAAAAAAAGAAATTTTTCTATCACATGAAACATTAATGAAAAAGAAAATGCAACACAATAGAAAAAATTCAAAATTTTTTCTCTCCCTTTTACCTGTTCTCCATATACATGGCCATTAGGAAGCATCATGGGCTGGTTGTGCTCATTCAAAGGTAGGCCTGAGATACAGCAAACGAGTCGCGACTGAGAGCAATGTGCAAATGGCAAGGGTAGGGCCAATTCATTCAATAAATCCTGGCACACTGGGCAGCTTTGGTTTCTCATGTCAGGAGACATGTAGCACTGCGTTATCAAGAATTAAGGAATCAAATCCACAACAATTAACTCAATCCTAAATGGCAAATTAAATTGTAGGCATGGTGCACATTTTACATACTGTTTACCTTGGCAGTTGACCTTGATTTTCAATATTGAAAAATTATATTAGGTATATAATCACCATATTAAGTTGATCTACTTAATTAAATCAACATATACTTTTCACTAAATCAGACAAAATGCTCAAATTATTGAATAAAACAGTGAAATAAACAATTATCAGCAATATGTAGTCAATTTTACGATTGGAAAATTCTAATAGCTCATATGATGCCATTATGCCACATTATATCCTTCTTTGATATCTACTGAGATTTAACTTAATGTTTAAAATAACCAACAGTGTTTAAATAATTGGTAAACATTGAAACAGGTGAATTAAAATGGCAATTACCTACAACAGAAGATTAGCCATCTTCCCATGATTCAATGCATTTCAACTTGAATTCAAGGTTCATTTTTTATAACCGGCACAAGTTGATGCTAATAATTACAGAATGGTGAATCAAACTTGTTCAAGCCTCTACTCAACAAATGCAAGGCCAGGGTTTCATACTCAGTCGTTTCAAATTTTTTCTCCCTCTCGTTATTTATATCATATGTGGCTTTTTAAACATATTTTCTCTTTTATGTTACAATAATGGTATTTGATTGACATGTGTAGAGTATAACTGTTCTTAATTATTATAAATATACATCGTTGTATTAAGTAATGATTAAGTTAAAAGCAATATTTGTTTTTTCCACGTCACACAATTCTTATACCCCACCTTTTTGAACTTTGCATGCTTACGATTCATGAATTTGCACTTTGTGACAAAAGTTTTTATGACCATTAGTTCTGTTTCAAGCCGATTATTTGCATTTCGCGTCATCTGTTTGCAATGCCAACAAGCGGAACTTCCTCTACTTTTTTGTTTCGATGTTTAGTTTAAACTTTGGCACCCTAGAAAAGGGCTTATTATTATTATTATTATATTATATTTATAATGCTCATTATTAGCAGTAAACAAACGTGATAACTCTCGACTTAATTATTTTGTAGCTCAGTTTGAACATCACCTACATACAAAACTGGAAGAAGAAAACCTATCAATGGCATAAAATAGAAAATGCTATGATTTGTTTGACATCTATTAACCCTTATCAGATGGCATTTCCATTCCTGCTGCTTTCTCACAGCCAATTTAGTTGGGATATTTAAATATTATATGTTTACATTTGTATAAATACATCAGGACATCACAACATTCCACAGAGTCTGGGCAATATCTGAGGCCTATGAATTTATATAAGCAGACTAAGCACCCAGCATACATTTAAATGTATGCATAGACGATAAGGGTTAATGAGATAATAATGTAATAAAGGATATGGAGTTTTGAGTGCAGAGAGGCCAGCCTGCAATGCTACAGTGAATACAGACTGTGAGGCCAGTTGGAAGAGTCGATAATTTTCTTGTCGGAACTGCTCAATCAATTTTTCCCATCGGCCACTATCCAGTAATTCTTTGTAAGGAGAAATCTCTGTAAAAACAATTAAAGAATAATTACAGGATAAGACAAAAAGAGCCTCAAAATTTCAGACAAATTATCGTAAATCCTTGTGCTGCAAGAGTGCTTGAATTTTTCATCAAAAGAATGAAAATGAAATGGAATACCCAATACTGTCACAATTTGATTTAAAAAAAAATTTAAAATAAGAAAAACAGTGATACAGCAACCTCTCGCATGCAAATATAGAAGTCATGTTGAGATAACTTTCTATATAGTACAATCAATTAAATTACAACAGTAGCAAAAATGTGGCACATTTAGGCAGTCAATAATGCTTCCATATTTGGCTAATTTAATGATCGAAGAAGAACAGCAATATTGAAAAATGTCATTGCCTTTTGATAGTTAGTAATGGTAAGACAGCCAACCAATTGAAAAATATCATATTTATCTACTTTTCATGAGATATAAGACAGGCAAAGATTTTTCTCAGTTGCCTACTTTAATGGCAGTCTTCAAAAAGACAGTTAAAAGGTTGCATTATAAGCTCCTGAAAAGAAATTTGTCTTAATACATAAAAGTTAATGATTCCAATGATTTTAACATTAAAGTAAGATCAGAAATATGTTGTACTATAATAGGAGTTAAATCAACAGTAATAAATATTATATCCCTGCAATAAAATAGTAATGAGAGTTTGATAAAATCATCCAGTAGAATAAATATCACATGCTGAAAATGGGAGAGATTATTCCTTTCAAAAAACTAGCAAATGATAAAAGTTACCACTAAACTTCTGCAGAGTTTAGTCAAAAAATGGATTCCTCATCCGAGTTTTTCCATTTTTCCCCAACCATTGGCACAGTTAATTGGAATTAAACTTTAATTCTTTCATTATATAATGGAAAAAGTTAATGCATACTTTTCCAAAAATAATCAAATTTGAAAGCTTACACAAATTCATTTTTTGTAAGAAGCTTTATTTCAACTGACTTTAAATGACATTCATACAATGTGTGGCCAAGATGATACAACTTCCAACATTTCATGTGCTTTTGAGATGAAAACTTGCAAGGACAAACTTCCACAACTGGTCAATTTGTATAAATGACCCGTAAAACAAAACTCATCTTCCTCTTCAATAGATCATTTCATCAACTAGTTATTGGTACTTTTAGTCATGTTATGTCTTTAGTTTCCTTCCATTTGTAAACTTGGTTTGTTAACCTGATATATTTCTGTTATAGTAAAGGCACCAGAAAAATGTTAATTTATACACAAAGTTAAACCATACTACCATTGACGAGGATCATCTACATTGTTAATTTTACTATTCAGCTTTCTTCTAAATAATAGCAGAGAAAGAATGCCACAAAATATATAGTACCAAACATTTTAGTTTTGGTAGCATTTGATTACAAAAAATGTACTCAATAACATAAATAGGGAAATAAGAAATGTACAAACATTTCACATTTTTATCCAACAAAACACTGCCATAATAAAGGACATAACTATGACTGAATACTTATATGTCAAATATAACAGCATAACATCTTTCCTAGGTATATATATGAATCATTCTTCACACCTGTAAGAACATATAGACCACTTATGTTCCAAAAGCATGTCTGACATCTTCCTGTTTGGTAGTCGTAAAAATTATGTATCAATGATGGCATTATAAACTGTTTATTTTGCCACAACATATTACCAGAAAAAACATCTATGCAGGATAATAGTTCTATTTGATAAAACATCTTGTAATAAAGAAATCTTGAGAAGAATTCATTAAGAATTATAAAATAACTTCAATGAGTGAGTTGCACCCAGATTTGATATGTTAGAGCAGAAATTGGCAACTCTTTCTGCTGGGTGCTGCTATTCATCAAAATTGAAAACCTGTGATCCTCTTCAAAGTCACCATTAACTTTATTCATAGTATTACTGAGAGAGATCATTATATCTGATGTCCTGAATTCAATGCATGTTGGTTATAATAATAATAATAATACAACAAAATCATTTTTACATAGTACTGTTTTACCGGAGATGCCGGTTTTATGGAACGAAAAAAAAATTAAGGGGTAGAATTTGAATTTGGCACCCTATATTTTCAAAATTGCTCCCTATTATTGGATTTCAAATATTTGAGCAAAAATGTATTGTCTATGTGCTGTAGTTTTTTTAATCGATCACTGTAATTAAAAGTAAGATTATTTTTGTGTTTCACTATAATTCTATGGGTTTACAGAAAATTCTTTTATACAGAATGAACTCCCTCCTAACTCACTTCTTAAAAACAGGATTTAGGTGTAATTATCTTTATTTGGACAATCATGTCCATTCTTATATATAACCACCATGACAAACACAAACATCCTGTTCGCGACCTTAGTATCGACTGGCAGATACTCGAACCACTCGTCTATCAAGGCCCACAATAATATAATGTGGAGTATGATTAAAAGAAAATTAAAATTCTTATGAAAGTATATATTTTTGCAATTTTTGTGCCATGTAAAATCTCTTTGCATGTCAAGTTGGCCATGAAATCCAGAAGTTGCTCTGTATTAGAGTTTACTGCAGGGTCACCCAACCTTTAAAAGCATAAGATCTAGTTTTTGATTTATTATTTTGCGGTGACTGGCCCAAATTTGTTCCTCTCCCAAGTTTCTTAGTCAAGAGCTCTAGAATTAATGAAGCGGTGAGATTGAGTTATAATCACTTCCGGATAGACCAGTCAATCACAATCAAGTAGTCGGCAAAGTCAACAAATTTGTAAAATATCCCGAATCCCATCCCTTCTGGTAAATAAATGAAAGAATGTAAGCTTTAAAAATATATCAAACTATTTTTGACTTTGTTTGCATTTGATTTGAATTAGCAGATACAAAAATTTCAGTTTAAGCATTTAGAGTCTTATTTTTCCAGAATACGTGAAATTATGATTATGTACTCAAAAAGTTTTAAAACATTGTATTCAATTAGTATCTTACCAGTATTAATGGGGAAAGCCAACAATCCCATGCAGTGCTGAACATCCTGCATTTGGTCTTCTTCAAAGCTTGAGAAAAACTTTCTTGCATGCCTATGATATAAAAATACCTTTCTAAGATAGACACAGTGTTAATAAAAATTAAAAGCAATGTGTTACCATTGCAAAGAGAAGCTTAAAGTATGCACACAAAAAAGATTGCTTTTTACAACCAAAGACAATATTTACTCATCCACAGCTACAAGCTTTATTTCTAAAGGACTAAAATCTGATCTTAGTTTGTTGAATAGCCTACATGTACAACTGTTACATATGGCAATCGAATATTTCTGGATGCATTCCCTTACCTTACTGCATCCATACGACGGTCTGCTTTAACCATTTCCACAAATTCTTGAATCCTGAGGTTGAATTCCATTGTACTACGCAGTTTTCGAAGCTTACTTCGATTATCATGGCACCATAAGAGACACTTGGCTGTCTGGCGAGCTGCCAGACTCCTTTCTACTTCTCGTGAAACAAGGAACACATCAATATTTGTTAGGTCCTCAAGATCAGAATGATGTGCAAGTCCCAAGGCTGCTCCATAGTAGCCACGCCTTAGGAAATATTCCACGAGCATTCGGTCAAGACGCCTGCGTCGCCATGCTGTAACAGCTGCAGGATGTGGTGAAGCATGTTCCTTGAGATGCTCCAGACGACGCTTGCAGACATGAGCAGCCTCTAACTCCTCGCAAATACTTTCCTCAGCCTAATGATAATACCAGACAAAAAATTTTAGATCAAGCCAAAAATGCTGATTAACCACTACATCACAGCAGGGTCTCTGATTCTCTTTTTATTTATGCTCAACAATCATAGTTGAATGGTAGAAAAGAAACAATTTGGAGTGATTTTTTCTCCCAAAAATCCAATTTAAACATCTTTTAATTACATTGCACTCATCTGCCAGTGATACATTTTGGCCATATTAATGTACTAAATGATATTTTACAGTGCAATAACCATACCTTCAATAATAAATCCTGATATGATTTTAAATCTATAGCAGTTTAAATTTAGTATCCTATAGTTTTTTAATTGTCATATCGATAAAAGATAACGGGAAAAGGAATCAAATATATGCCAAAATATAAGTAATCATCTTGCAAAATTAGTTTTTAAAATACAAAATTGTCTTTAAAGAATGAAAAAATAAAAGATGACCAAAAGGTATTATATAATAAACTAGTGAATTAGATTAAACGAGTAAGATGTAAATATTTAAAAATGTTCTGACAATAAAAGTATAAAATAAAATAAAGTATCCTAGTTAAAGAAATATTTTTGAAAAAGTTAATCTCGAATTTACGAAAAAAGAATTTCGATCTTACCTTTCTTTTAAGAACCTGTAATCTTTCCACCATTCCACCAAGGAGTCTTGTAATATCTCCAGCATGTACGTTGGGTAATTGCAAACCTCTCTCAAGTTCCATTGCAGCAGCTTGAACATGAGACACCTCCCTGTCAAGTTGCTTCTGGGCCGCACGGAATTTTTTGTTCAATATCTCGTATGGAACCTGGAATTTGCAGAAATACCTATCGTAAGTTAGGAAGTCATTTAATTATGAATTTTCTAACAGGAGGTGGCAGATCCATCATCTTCCCAAGCAATTTCTCGAAGACAAATTTTATTGCTTAATATACAGCAATACCACAAAAAATTGCTAATTGCACAGCGTAATAATAATTGAATCATCGTCGTATTTTCTCGATACTTTTAATTTTCAACAGATAAATTCAACAAATTACTTTCAGTTACTGTCAACGATGCAATGATATTGATTACCTACGCATTCTATTAAATGTCCGCTTGGAAGTCATTTTTTCTTCTTCCACTTACCTTCAAAGTAGGATGTTCAAGTGATTTGACGTCAGCCATTACGCAATTTTCACGAGTAACTCCTATTAAAACTACTGCTAATTTAAATTTTAGTGTAAAATATTCGAAGAATTACGACAAAGTCAATCCTTTACACACCTAATTTCTGCTTCATACCAAAGAAGGCTGTCAAAAGACAAACAACTCATATGAATTATTGCTTTTACGATTCACAGATGGCATTATCGAGATATAGTTATCTAATTCAATTCACCATGAACGTATGTTAATGATTTGTTGAAGCTAGAAATAAAGCAATGGCTCATTGCCTACATAATAGACTGCGACTGAGTGCATTCAGCTGATCGAGTGCCCGAGTCTCGCGAAATCTCGTTTGTGGATCTTCACACGAGACTTTACGAGACTAGACACCATTTTCGTGAAGTGGGAAGAGTGATCCTTTCCTGGCGTACGTATTTTGTCCGCGTTTGAGTGTGTTTGGTTTTCGCATTCTACCGATAAAGCTATCGTAATACTGGAATACTAGCCGAGTGTGATTGTGGGCAGCTTTTGCAACGAAGTGTGGAATTATTGTGATATAAGTTTGAAGAGGGAAGTAGACGTTGAACTGCAAGGCAGCGTGGCCAGTCTTTGTTTCTGTCAACTTCACAAGGTAAGTGCAGTAATTTTGGATCAATACCTCTGAGAGAAACTTGCCGGGTGACCCATTTTTATGGCTTAAAAATAAGTATACCATTCACTTTTACTAAATAAACCAAGTTTTGGTCTTTGTGTGAATCATTGAGATAAATTGTACCCGACGTTTCTTCACTGACCCTTCCGAGCGGTGGTGCTGTGAGTATATTAAAATGCGAACCATGTTTTGCCCGCCGGCTTTCCAGTGTTTGTCCAAGCTGTCCTTAACTTACTCTTGCTACGTAATCGTATGTGATGTTTTCAGCTTGTTTATTAAATGATGTTAATCGTGATATTAGCTGTAATCTTAATAACTTATTAAAGCATTTCGAGAGCGTCATGTAGCGGAAATAGGTTTTACTAAAGCATTCTTGCGAGTGGCGCGGTTTTGAAGCTGTTTTTGGTTTAATGTAATACACTTTTGTCATAGAGTCAGTGTTTCAGTTTTTATAATCCTATTCTATTTGGCGTTCATGATTCGCATCTTTGCTACTCGAAGTCGCCGTATTCGTTTCTTCGTAACGTTTCCTACTTCAAAATTCTCTTCTTCGTTACTCATGAAATCAACATTGGTTAACATTAGTTTATAGAAAAATTTAAGTGATAACTGTTGTACTCATTTTTAGTATTTTGAAACGTATTTTTCTGTGCCAATTGGTCATTTTCGTTTATGTAATATCACCACAATAAGTTTATTTTTTGTGTATCCATATACAGTTAGCATTTGCATTTATCATAATGCCCTTTTTCATTTTAAACAAGTGTGTTTGATGATTAACCTCTTTTTGGTAATATCCGAGTGATTCTATGTAATTCTTAATTTGATGTGATCTTTTACTTGCCGAATTTATTTGATTTTAATGACCAAAAATCACTAGTATGTTTTTTAATTGTTGTTTGATTCAACTTTCATCGAATGATTTGCCGATGGTGTTTGTTGTTGTTGGTACTTAATTCACATGAAGCACCAGCAGATGGCAGTATGAATTGTCGGTCAGCGTTGGCGATTTTATGAATCGGTTTGTGCGAGATGACGCTACAATAATTTTGTTCTGGTCCTTTAGTGAGATTAATATTGATATCAGAAAGGATGATTTATTAAAGAATCATGTGATCGCAAACCATACTCGAGCGGTGCGATTCCCTCGCCAATGTGATAAAACGGCAGATTACGCAATGTGACAAGAAAGTGCCATTCCTCAAGATTTTTTTCTTGGGAGTTATTGTTGACGCTTGGAAAGTAAGGGGATGGGTAAGGAGTTATATTCTGCTGTAGGGAGAAATGTGGCAGGGTTTTTCGGCGGAGATCGGGGAGGAGGGAAACTCAACTTCATGAAGCGGGGGCGGGCCATTGCCTAAGGTGGTGGTAGGGGTGGGTGGGATCGAGGGTGCGCGTGCGTGGCATTCTATCTTTCCCTACCCGTCCCTTCCTTTCCTCCAAAGCCGCTCTTCCTCCCTTTACCTCTCCCCTTTTCTGTCCTCTTTCTCTCCCTCTCCGCCATCGCTTTATAGCCTGCGTTCCGCTGTTTGGGGCATCTCGCGAGAGTGGGAGCGTCGCCTTTCCCCATCCCATCCTTCCCTCGGGTCGCCCGCCCCTTCTTTTTTCCTCTCCTTTTCCGAGCCTCCCCTCCTCCGGATACCTACTCACACCACTGCCGATTTCCGCCGCCTCATAACCTTGGGCCCGAAGGGAGAGAGGGTTGGGGAGGTACGTAGGGGAGCCGGGGAGGAGGGGAGACCGATGAGGCATTTGGGGAAGGGATGGGGGGGGGTTGAGAAACGGGAAAGGAGGCCCGCTCGCCGGTCAGCGCCCGAATGCACCACTAGTGAAGAAAACAAAGGCCTTTTCGCCCGTTGCGGTGGGAGCGAGTTTTGATGCGTTTGCCGAATCGCAAAACGCCCGGTAAATAGGTCCATGTTAGCACTTTTTCGACGGGTTGATTTTTACGAAGATTGCTCGCATCGCGTTCGATGGTCATCAACCGCGTTTGGAGTAATTGCAAAAGCTGTCGGATATTTCGCACGTGCTCGGCTCGACTGTATAGCACACCGTTATGATTTATGGCGGTCGCTTGGATGCAGTTAACTTTAATTTCGTGTGACACGGTCACATTTTAGCGTTATTTTTTCGTCACATTGTCCAATCTTCTCAACTTGGGTTCAAATCTGGAGTCGTTATTAATGATCTACTCTTTTGGAAAGGTTTTTATCACCCGAGATTGTCGTAAGCATTCAATGAATACGAACTCGGCTAAGTGGGACAGGAGAGAAACCAGCCATTTTCTATTTAATGTCGAGGTGGATATACATACTTTTTCAGGCGCTTGTAACTTCGAGAAGCTGATTTTTATGTATTTAGTTTGCAAGGGCATCGGCATAACTTATAATTTTAGGTTTAAGTAGCGCATTTATTTCCTTCAAGGTAATTATCACAACCAATAAACTCCATAATGTGTATGACAGTAATCGCTTGGTGGAATGTCAGAATAAGATGGAATGATTTACAAATGCAATCTTTTATTATTTAGGAAAGCCCGTCATCATATTGTCGTTTTTTAAACGTTTCATATTTTACCGAATTTCGTGGTTCATAAAATTTTTAAATGCCTCGAATCCGATACCGTTGCGGTGTTAACATTTATGTGCCTAAGTACCGACCGTGAAAGATTACGCGGTGCGTACAAACCTATTCGCCGGGATTTTATCATCACATTTATGTTTCTCCTTCGGCGAAACGGCTCCGGGTTATCTCACCCGCCTCCCCTCCGACCGCGTGTTGTAGAATCGTGTAACGAAACACGTGCTTTTCGAATGCTTTTCAGAAGCGCCGGGATGTGATTGGGCGATTCCCGTAGTTTTTATTTGCGCAGACCGCGCATGAATCGGTAGTAGGCGGGATCTGAATGAAAGTGACGCCGCGAATTATAAAACAGTTTAGGTCAGATCACGATGTAAGTAAGTCGGTCACGGGGAGGTGACTGCCATCCATTCGGCGCTCCTCGAAATTCACACACACTTTTTCTCATGCGTGGATAAAACGCGGTTCCCCCTCGAATGGAAAAAAATAATACAAAATCCCATGCCCATCCAGCCGCGTATCGCTCTTACTTTCTTTTCCTTGGGGTCGCCCTCTTACTCAACCGTCCGATCTCACTCATTATCACTCGATTTTTTTAAAGTCTGTTGCAGCTTTTCTCCCGCCCGCCTAAATGGCTATCACTTTTCCGGTGGTTTTAACTTGGGAGATTTTTTTTAGCATCTTCCTCGACGTCTTCCTCTGCTCTTCTTCGATGGAAGTCAGTGGTGGTATCTTCTCGCACGACCGGTTTGGGTTTGCGTCCGGCGCTGGAAAATTTTAGGCGTCGTAATTTTAACTCGAATAGAGTGGATTGATGCCATCCCGGAGTGACCTCGCGACATCGGTGGAATATGGTTTGGCTCGGATGACCCGAAGGCAATGTGCCTCGGAACTATTTAAGTCTAGGGAAGAGGGGACTTTTTCCCACGGACGCCCGTTCCAAAACCCGCGAGATTGTCAACCGAGCGAGGGAGATGGTTGAATGACTCGGGTATCGGAAGATGAGCGGCGTTGCCGGCGTCGGATGGCCGCTGGCGGCTAACCCGCCCCCGTCCGCTGCCTCGGCAACCCCGCCTCCATGCCCTTTTCCCGCCTTGCTGGGTCCCGGTGACCTTGGATCATCCCACCCTCCACGCCCTATTCCCTCTCGCTTCCCTCCCTACTCACACATGCTGCTGAGAGTGTGGAAGGACGAGAGGGAGGGAGGGTAGGATGAGGAAGGTAGGGGGTCCCTCCAACGCGTTGATGGGGGAATGAAGCCTCGAACAGGGCACGTCGGCAGACAAAGACCCAAGTATTCGGACCCAGTCCCACCGCCGCGCCTTATCCCCTTTCCCACGAATGCGGCGGCTACCACTGTCATTCTGTATTGCAGCAGACCCACGGAAAAGTCCGTGCGTCACACAAATGCGATCCCGCGTAAGATTCCCTTATTTAGAGATTTTTTTGCATGTGTAAATCGTGTTTTTTTGCGTTCCTGCATTTCTTCTGCGGCCCCCCTCTCCCTTTCTCGAGGCCCTCAGAGCTTTCTCACTTCCCGGTAGATGCTCGAAAATCCCATCATTCTTCGGGCCTTTTCTTTTTGCTTCTTACCCCACGGTCTGTCCAAGGCGACATGGCGAAGCGCCAGGAAATGGAGATCAACCACCAAAAACCCCTCCTTTTCTCACCCCACCCTCGCAATGCTCTATCTGCCCCTCGTTCCCGCATGGCACCTCTATACCAACCCCTATTCCCTTCCCCTACTCTTTTCTCGTCTCTTTCCGCAACCCCCTCCCCTACCATTTCTAGTCGCGCTCTTCTGAATTATAACGCGGGGGGTGGGGATATAAAACAGTTCTTTTTAAAGTCGACGTTGCTATTTTTTTGACGGATTCCTAATGGTTTAGGAATTGTCTTGCCGAAGAGTGAATTATGTGGGTTGTTTACGTGACGTCGCCGTGTGCGTTTTTGCCTTGTCGTCGGCATCATTTCTGCGTTGCCGCAACCTATCCCATGAAATAGTGTTTTGTCGGCGGTTTTCGTCGCGCGTTGCGATGACGGAAAAGGGCTTGTGAAGCAGAACTCGGTACCGTTACTCATCGTCCGCCGGCGGAATTTGTGTAATTTTATATTTGTCGAAACTTAAAGGGTACAGGGAGTTTGGTTAGCGCTTTCGCTGCGTTTTCGTTTCATCGGCTCGGATTTCTATGGTACACATAACAGAAAATCACCCATATTAAATTGTTTTTTCCCCCGGCCTATTTTTCAGCAGCGCTGAATGCGAAAATTGAATACTTACGAAGCATTTAAACGACGCGAAAATGAGTTTTCTGATATTTGTGGCGAGGTCTAATCTTGTTGCATAACGAGTGACCATGAGGGGAACCCCCGGTAACCGTTCTATCCTTTAAAGAATTTTAGTGATGTTTTCTAAGCAGATTTGTAGCTTTAAAGGGGGCATCTCGTATGCCACTTGGCTTGTAAACAGCTGCGTCAAGTTTTAGCGCTTTATTTTTTACTCTGTTGATGTTGACAAGTTTTGGGCTCTCAAGAGCAGAGATTGATTTTGTAAAAAGATCTTTCAAGATAAGCCGAAAAGCGTTTACAGGGCGGTTACTTTTGCTTGCGTAACGCGAACGAGTTCATATTCGCAGCATCTGCGTCATTTTTTCTTTTCTGCGTAAAAAAATCCTCGACTTATCGCCGTTTCTTTCATATATCATTTCGTTAGTATAAGTTCCTCTGGATTTTCCCGACGCCGCGTTCCCGGTACAGTACTCCAGATTTCTAGAATACGCGCGTGGGTGATCTGTACGTTTCAACGGAATTAATAGGATTTTTTTGAGTTAAGCTCTGGGAGCGTTGGGAAGGTGAGCGAATGGAAGGAGGGGTGCAGCAGGTAGGTTTTCTGGGTGGGTGGGCGCGTTAAGGGGATGGAGGAGTACGAAGTGGATCGCTGGGTGGATGGGGGAGGAGGAGGACCAGCCTTGTCCCCTCCCCTTTCTCTCTCTCTCTCCTCCCTTTCGGATTCGCCGCGTCAGCAGGCATCGAGGGAGTGTGGAGACGCGCAGCCGAGGTAGAAGGGGGAGGGGGAGACAAGCCAAGCAAGCAAGCTCTGGCTGCCCAGCGTCTGAAGTGGTCCCTGCCTATTGATCCCCTCTCTCTCTCTCTCTCTCTCTCTCTCTCTCTCTCCTTCCCTCTCGTCCCTCTCTCTCTACCGTGCTCTCTCTCCCCTCGCACTCATTCTCTCCCCCATTTCCACCTCTCACTCCTTCATCTCCACCTACTCTCTTCCTCTTCCCCTCTCGACCCCTCTGCCATAGTCCTCCCTCTCTGCCCTCCCCTTTCCCTCTTCGCTGACCGCTGCTAGCTCCTCGCTCGCTTGCAGCCGGATCGATAGTCGACAAGGACTAAGACATCTCCTTGCCTCGCTCCCGTTTTCTCGTCCTCCGTGCCACCTACTGTCCTCTTCCCCCTCTCCGTCCCTCCATCTCTTGCCATTCCCGCCTCGCTCACGCAACCCTGTCCTCCTAACCTGCCTCTCACTCTTCATTGCCCCCTTCATTTTTTCCATAACCACTCTTTGCCGTTCGCTTAAAGTCCTTCCTCGGCCCGCGCTACCATCTTTTTCTCGCGCTCTTGTCCCTTGCCATGAATGCGTTTTCTCTTTGCCGTATCGGATACGTCTCTTTAATGATGTGCGAGAAAGCACGCTATTTCTTTGGCTGTCTTCTTTTCTCGCCGCCGCGCCGGTCTAACCTCTATCCCCAATTTTTATTTTACTTTCACCCGTTCGCTTCCACCCACGCACAAAACGCGCGAGGGCTTCCTCCTCCACCACCCCCTCTCGCTCTTATACCTACCGTCCCTCTCTAACGCGCCTTCTCCTCCCCTCCCCACCTTCCCTCCTCCCCAGTCCTCTCGCAAGCACTTCCAAAGCGTCCCACTCACACCAACACTTTCCACGCACACATGTCGCCACAATCAATACACTTCCTCTCCCTACACCTACTCTCTCTCTCTCCTACTCATTTTCCCCCACACTTACCTCCCCCACCTTTTCTCTTCGACCCAGCCCTCCCCTCCTCTTCCTCTTGTTCGCCCCCGCCTCTCCCTTCCCCTCTCTATCTTCTCAGCCCTCACCGCCTCCCCTCTTTACCTCTCCCATCCCTTTTCTCTCTCTCTCTCGCAAACTTGCCCTCAGCTCTCTCCCCCTCACTCCCCTTCGTGGCTTTGTCTCCTCACTTCTGCTGGCTTTGCCTCTCTCTCCTCCTCATCCCACCTGTGCTCCCTACTCCTCTCTTCATTTCGAGCGCATTTGTTCTCCTACTCTCATATCCCCCCGTGTTTGCTTAGCTCGCGTAACACTTTTTTTCATTCCCTCGCTCTCTCCCGTAAAGCATTTTCCATCGGGCTAACAAGGTTTATTTTTTTCCACCTCGCTCCCGCTCCGACCAAACTCCCGAGTAATGATGGTCATTTCGGTATTCTCTCTTAATTCTTGAGTTCGCTTTAAAGTGGCCTATTCCTTCCGTTCTGGTCGTTCCCTCTTTCGGTTCCGCGCGCTTTCTACGCGTTTTTTTCCTCTACCACCGCCGCCCACACAACGTTTTGAACCGGTTATTTTTTCCGTAGCCATTCATGGCAATCGGTTTGTCTCTCCGTCGCCGCCCTCAACGGAGTCGCATCGCTTATAATTTTTGCGGCAAGGATGCCGTTTTCAGCGTGGGTTCCTCAAGCGGTGCGAACCGAAAGCTTTTATGAAGCATTCCCGTCTATATGCGCGACCGTTACAGGGCGGGAGAGGAGAGAGAGAAACTCAAGAGATAGGGTGTGGGATAGGGCGAGGAGGAGGGGGTTAAGAGGCGTTGGGTATGAGGTTTGACAGGTGAGCGACCGTTGGCGCCAGAAATGCTGGCCGGAGGTGGGCGGGCGGTTTCTCTTCGCCGATTGGTTGGGATAGGATGTCGGCGAGGAGCGGCGGCATACAAGAGAGATGGAGGGATGGGGACAGAGGGGGTGGCGTAACTATAAGACTGGTCTTTTGACGGGAAGGCATGAGTCAGGGGAAGTTGGTAGACCGATGGTAGGGGAAGGGGGGTTTGGCGTGAAGGGAAAGGGTTGGTGGAAAAGCTGTAGATATATCCTCCTCCCCTTCGCAATTGGGTCTCGGGATGAATTGCTTCGGGTCACAACACTCTTGGTCTATTTAGTAGAAGTTCGTCCGAAGTTTTGGATGCCGCGGTCATGGAGGTTCCAGCTGTTGAATTTGTGGCAGAATGGGCACTATTCTCGCGAGGAAGAAAACTTAGGACCTGGAACTGTGTTAATAGTAATAGGGTAACTTTAGGAGCAGTTAAGATTGTGGTTTCGATAACTTTATGATAATTGATGACTTTGTTGCAAGTTCCCAGTGATGCCCTGTCAGGTCGGGATTTTGGTGCCAGTATTTTACGGTCGGATTGCGCTTCATCATCTATCCTTTAGTAGCGTAAGCGTCGCAGGAGTTCGCTGATTTTCTGTCTTTTAGGTCCCGTCGACTTTCGCGTTTTTTGTTGTCTTAAAGTGGAGAATTTTAGCATATTGCTCCGTTAAGTGCATTTTTTGCCGCTCGTGGTTAAGAAAAAGATTGATTTTTGACCATCCCGTGCGGAGAAAGTGATTCATTCTTCAGGAGTGAGTTGGCGTTATCGAATTCCGTCCGTGGTGTTATTGGATTTGCTTCGGAGGTAGACGTATCGGGGAATACCGTATCAGGACCGAATTGAAACAAAAACGTTCCGTTTCCAGTTATCAAGTTTTTTGTACTACACGGAAATGGTTTTAAAAATTTTCAATTCTAACGTGTTTTTTATCAATTTTTTCAAATCGTGCAGAATCAAAATTTCGACAATACCGATTCATCGTGCGTTTCCGTTAAAGTTAAGAGTTTTCAAGGAAACTGCATTCGTCTTTAATGTTTGTCGCCGTGTATCGCGTTTCACAGCCGGAGGAAATGCATAAACGCAATTGGACCGTACGTTTAGCTTTAAAAACGGTTGAGGTCATGGTTAGTCGTAACACTCACGTCGTGGTAAGTTGATGCCAAAGCTTAATAGGTTTTAGAAAGTGAATAGTAGCTTAACAGATCGCGTGGCACCACGAGGCGTTCGTATTTACATCCTATAAATATCCAACTTTTATTGTTCGGACGTAGCATTAAATTTAACGATCCATTTTACGTGATTGATGCTCTCTCGCGATGCCTCGCAGGAGCGTGTTTTGTTTCGGATAAATTTCCCGTCTTTTCGCGCATTCAATTTACGAGTTTTAATACGGGCACATTTCCCGTGCATTGTCCTCCGCTTTTCCCCCGCGGGCGTTTGATGCGTTTTTTACTTGTCGGCGTTTGGCTCTTAACATAATTTAATAAAAGGGACAAATCGGCATATGTTTGTGGAATGAGCGAGATGTTTACGCGTCGGTGGAAGTTTCTCTTTGCCGAGGCATTTATTATTTTGAATTTTGTGTAGAAATTTCCCACGCCGCAGATATTTGTACGATTTAAATTTATCGCGATTCCATTAGTTTCATTTCACCTTTGTGAGCGTTTGACAATTTCTTTTTGGACGAGAAACGTACATCGGTGTGTTCCATCGCCGAGACATGTTTTCCTCAGCGAAAAGAATTATTAAAGCAGAAGAGGAAATCCGTCGTATCCGTGCTCGTCCAAGTTCCCAGAACCTTGGTTGTGGGTTTAGTTTTCCTCGCCGGCGCGTTTGTCGCGATTCTGCACATTTTCCAGCAAGGGTGGAGTATTTTGCTCGGATCAATTTTTTTGTAATGGTTTATGTAAATGATTGTATGATGATGAAGTTGACAATGGAAATGATATTTTGAGGTTTCGTAGTTTTCATTTTATATAACGTTTATTTCGTTTCCGTTAAATAAAGATGTAGACCAACTGTGTGATTTAATTTCGATATTGTTTTGTTTTCATCTAATAATTGCGTGGGATTCCATTAATTTCTTCTGACGTGTTAAATGTTATATTAGTAACTTTCTATTCATGCTCAATCGTTACAGTTATTAAGTTATTTTTGTCAGGCTCTGGACGATATTTTTGTAGCCTTTTCAAATTTTTATTGTAATTTCAGATAATGAAGTCGGTTAGTAGATATTTGCTTCTCGCTGCCCATCCATTCAGCCGTAATAGGAGGTATTAATGTTATAATGTGTCATTTTTCGAAAACAAACTCAAGGTTCCTTCACTTTAGAGTGCCGACTATATGAAATCGAATCGTGAACATGATTTTGGCTCAAACATTATCTCGCATTTATCGCTATGAGCTCGAGGAGATAACGCCCTACCGACATAGAAGATTACTTCCGTCATTGCGCAAAGCTGATTACGACAGCAGAAAAACATCGTGGAAGCAGTTTCCTTGTTCGTAAACAAGTAAATTTTACGCGTCATTGTTAAACGCGTGCATCGTGAACAATTGTGCGTGAGAATCCCGATCGTTTTTGTTGCAAAGAATTTTGCTGCTTGTCTGAGGTTATCGAAAATCTATAAAAGCCTACTTCTGTCCCTTTGTGGCTCCCTCTGTCAGGCTATAAAAATGCGAATAACTCGATAAAAGATGGATATATATTTTTGAAATTTGGAGGAATACTAAATTCACATATTTTAAGGTGATGAAAAAAATCTCGGAAAATGTTCTGGGTTCGACTCCAAGGAAGACATTTCCCATATAATAACACGTAAAAATCTACTTTTATTTTTTTTATATCTAAATGAGAAAGAATTAACCTACGATCTTCGGATCTAAACAATTTTAAAGAAAAAGTTATCAAGTTTCTAATTCTGTTCATATTTTTCGCCTACAGTTTGAAATTCCTCATTCACGTATTTTGGAGAAATCTTGCCATTTTAACGGGATGTTGCCTTGGCAACCCATTACATTGTTAAACCTCGAAATCCTATTGTTATTTCAATCCTTATGGATGAAAGCATGCTTTCAATGCTTTTAATACGAGAAAGAGAGAGAGAGAAGTAAGGAGAGGGAAATGCTTCATAGCACCGAATGTAAACAACATTCGTTGCGTTATTTACCAGAAGGAATACATTTGATTGTAGAACATTAATAATTCGAATATTAAAACTACTTAGAATCATGGTAGGAGTTCAAAGCTTGAAACTACGAACGCCTAAAAGAACGAAAGTTTGTTTTCCTGCCATCGATTTTTTAATACGCATCGAATCGATCAACAGATGTGAGAATTTGACGCATTCTTAGTGATTCGCGTTGTTGCCGGTTTTTGTGTAATTGAGTACTATTGACTTGAATAATAGCTTCGCGTCGCATCTATTCGCGAAATTTCATTTTAAAAATTTTCCCGTTGGCTTTCAACGGGCATCTCCCTAGTTGTTTTATAAATGATGTGCCGTTTGCTCGTTGGTCACGTTACCTCCTTGTTTCGCATGCAACTGGGCTGGAATTGTGACCTAGTGGAGTCTCTCCAAGGCCTAACCAACTAGCTTGCCTAGCCTTTCTAAATAGGCTGCGGTGCAATACGAAATTAAGCCAAATATTTAAGTGCAGTTGCTTGAGTTATGCGGTTGATGATACCTACTTTCTCACTTCCCTATATTTAAATCTACGAAATTCGCTCATTTTAACATCCGTAAATGTATTTAACAAAAGTTTCGAAGGTGATTAGAATTCTTTGGAAGAGTTTCGGTGATCTACGTAACTGAATCCGTGCGACTAAATTGTGATTATTTAATATTATAACGGAGAGAAGAAAGTTATCGCGGCCTTTCGCTGTTATTAGTCAATGGAGTCCGTTTACTTTCTTTAGCGAAAAGAAATTCTCGTTATTTTCCTTTATGTGGTGTTTAATGAAAGTGATTATTGCAGTGATACACGTGCATGGAAGTTGATAAGCTCCTTTATAATTTCTTTAAATACTTTTGATCGCGTATGACCTATCAAACTCTTTAACGGGTGAAGTGATTATCATAAGGAATGTTATGGAATTTGAGTTTTAAATTTGGCAAAATAAATTATTTAAATGTTATAGATAGTATCTTTTGGATAATTTAATTTTTACATCTTCCTATCATGCAATCTGTTTTGTGTAACGTGTTCGTAATGTATGAATAAACTTAAATAGCGCCAGAGGTGCGTTAAAGCGAACAGTTTCTGCTTCGTAATCGAATAATAAATTTATTTTTAGCTGTCCACTTGACTGACGCGGCGTCATTTAAGTCTTCTTCTTTACGGGACTTCATTGTCGTGTTTGCGACGTTAAGTTACGAAGGGTGATTTTTATTGCATTAATTGCTGAGAATGTATCTTCGCCCTTTTTATATAGTTTCCTTTTATCAGCCTTATATAACTAAACTAGTGTAACTGCCCGTCAAAATGATTGTGCGTAATTATTAACTTAAAGTAAAATTTGAATACAAAATTAATGAAACCAACTTTTATATACATTAAAAAGTAAACAAATATAAAATTAACGTAATTGATTGTTCCAGGCAGTAAAAATAGTTTTGGAGAAATAAAAGTTGTGGCAAAGAAATATTAATGAGGATTTATTTATTAAACAGTATGCTACACACATTTATATGCCCAAAACTACATGTTTACTTTCTGGACCATTCAGTTACTTGAAATTTTGATTTATCTTATACTTTTAGTGCATAAAAGGTTATTTCAGTAAAATAAAATTATATTAATTTAATTTTTCTGTTTTTGTCAAAGATTAAAAACTTAGCTTTCGAAGAAAATGTCCTCAAAGAGCTTTAAAAATTCATCAATTTTAATCTTTATATCAGACTTCATTTAAACAATATCAATGATTAATTTAATATTTATTGTAGTTACCGTAGTTATATTTATCCTACGCAAGGTATTGTTTGACCTTCAAAACGGCGACGAAATTTCCTGAAGATGCGGGCTGATGCTGTGAAAATTTATATTCCCCGGCAGTCATAAGAAATTACGCGAAATCGGCAACAATGCAAATCACTTTGACGACGAAAGATTTCACCTAAAATGTCAAATTTTCGCCTAAAAATTCGTGGGCAGATTCGAAGCGTATTCGTAAATCGACGGCAGGAAAATGGAATTTCCTGCTATCAATCGTTCTTTGTTTCAAGTCTCGAATTGCAACTGATAAATATGGTATACTTATCCCCTCTTCCTCAGGCACGATAACATGGCTTATTATTTGCGTAGATGTCGGAATCAGTGGCGTAGCTATTCCTGTGCGGGCCCTTGGGCTAAATTTTTTCAGGGTCCCATTATAATTCAATGTATTCCGTGGGTTCAGGAGGAAAAGTCGCCCAGATTAAGTGGGTTCGAGAACATTGAAATATACAGCATATCTAAGAGAAAATATCCAGTCTCTTCTTATATTTACCTATTGTATGTTGTCATTTTTCTTATTTCCTAATTCCCTAAGTGTAGATTTGGTCGTAGGCTTCAAATATATGCATACTGTATACTTGGGTTCTCGTGCATTTCATTCTTTGGCATTACGGATAGAAGTTTCAATTTCGATATCATACAGCCTCATCAGAATTAGAAAGATGGTACAAAACTGTGACGTACATGTGATAAGGTTAAAAAAATAACATGCACAAACTCTTGCGGGCCTCCCGGCTGCCTAGGCGGTAGCTACGCCTCTTAGCTACGCCTCTGATCGGAATATACTTAAAAGTATTCGTTCGCGATTGGATCATTCGTTCTATAACTGTAGTATTGCCTTATTTTTTGTCGTTTCTTAAATATCTTCAACAACCATACTGTCTCGTTTCCATCATCGTTTTCGTCTGATCGAAACAATTATTATATTAATGTTATTTTATAAGCTTATCATGACAACATCTGAAATTAAGGGCTTAAACGTGCTTATTTTTATTGTATTCCATAATCTATAATTACCTCCAAGGGAATTATTTTTAAGCAAATTTTGGTTTAACGGGATTCATGGTAGAACTTTATCAAAGAGTTCTCAAAGTTAGTAGATTGTCGTAATGAGAAACTTAAAATGGAGGTTCGACTAAACATTGGGCATAGATGATAATTTGAAACTTTTTGATTAAATTACTATTTAATTCTTATAACGAAGTCGTTGTAGACCTAATTTTTTCCGAATATCTTCACATTTTTATGGAATTCCACGCATACTTATGATAGATTAGGTAATAAATAAAATGAAATTTCTTTCTAATAAGTGCAAATTAAAGAGATTCCTTGTAAATCTTTTATGACTTGAGTAATGATTCTAGGTATCTTCAACTGCGTCAGCTTTTAGTCAAGATTTAACGTGAATAAAAAGATCAAGAGTATTTACTTCTCACAATTTTTTTGCCAGTTTACTCTTGAATTTCTTTTGTTTCCCCGGCAAAATTTTTTCCTGTGGCCTCTTATTTCCTCTTCTCCTCCCTAATTGAAGACCCAGATTTTCCGTGGCGTTAAAAATGTAATATATGACTTTATATTTATCACTTTCTGTTTTTATTTGCTGCGAACACCAGTTATTTCAAAGGTCGATTTTTGTGAAACGCCCACTAAAATTATCGCGTATAATTAAACGTTTAAACGTTTTATTTTGCTGATTTTAAAGATATTTATGTTGAATGTTCTTATCGATTAAAATGGCATTGATTAGATATTGCCAATGGCTGCTACTATAGCATTTTTGCCTAGCATCTCCTTCATGTGGGATTTCCAAATTTCGGTCCACTTAGCCTCGTCGTATGCCTTAAATCTTTCATGTTTTACCGTTTAAGTTTGTACGAAACGCAAAAAAAAAATATTTAAATACTTGACATTACGTAAAATTTAAAGGGTAGCCCATTAACATTTTTATACGGACCGTGTAGTCATTTCAGATGTGGCTGCTCGTTGATTTTGAATGTCATATGTGGCACTTTTGATAAAAAAATCGCCGCCCCTGCGTCGTCCGAATATCCTAGTTTCATTTGCCGTTTCTTTTTTACGCAGCGGAAGATGTTTCAAATTATTTTATTTTTATGGAATGTAACACTTCAGCGTTTGTGAACATCAACAGATGCGGGAATTTTGTTGCTTTGTTGTTCAAGTGGGCAATATGTTATCCCAATAGCAACGGAAGGGTTCGGAAAACCAGAGGCGCATTTCGGCCATCAGTGGTGAAACTGTTAATTATTTTATAATTAGACTTTGATTATTATTTTTTGAATTCGTCGTTCAAATAATTATTTCGAAAATTAAGAGTTGTGGGATGTACGGCGTTTGTCGTATTTTTCCGATTGGCCTTCTCGAGTACATTCATGCATTTAGCTTCCTTGCTAAGGCGAATTTCGTCCCTCTTAAAAGAAAACTACATTACGACTCGTAGAAATCTTATCAACACCGGAGATTGTGATATCCTGCCGCGTTCCTCTCGTATGTAACGCCGGTCGGTTTGATAATGGCATGAAAAGATCTCAGACGACTCTCGCGACGAAGGAAAGTAAAGGGGACCCATTACAATAATAAATACGTCCTTGCCAAGGTAGCATCTGTTGACGCGGACTAATAGAACAGCTCGCGCCTCGAGTAAACATCATAAGGAGAGATCTCTCCCCTTTAATGACGGGCCGAGGATGAAATCATTGTTATTCAAAGTGGAGTCATTCGTCACGCATCAGTCTTGAATTTTTTTATGTGGTGTGGCGCTCGAGTCCGGCTTTACCGAGCCAACGCGTCCGCGTGTGCATGCGTGATCGATATCCTCTCGCCGCGCCGCCTTCTCCTCTTCATATCGTGATCTCATCGTTACCACGCCGAGCAAAGATTTAACGGATTTTTACCTCGGTTCGTATGAAATTTTAAGGTCTCATGAAAATTAAGTATCTCCGCGAGATTTTAATTGGTAGCGAGTCCATACTTCGCTATGCGTTGTTTACGCATTTGCCTCGCGTACCTTTATTTGTTTAAAATTCCGTTTTTTTTGGTCGAATAATGTTGGCGTGATGATTTTTTTAATTATCGGTATCCAGCCGATCGTCAGTCGTCTGTTTCGATGCTTAAGGAGGTTTTGCGTTTGAATCGTGGACTTCAAGGATTTGTTTGTGACATTAGGAGAGTAAACGTACTTTAAAGGGACTGCGTGGTGTAATTTTTGGAGTTTAAAACTTGTGGTAGGCCCTCTATTTCCCTGGGCTATCTGAATTTTTACTTCAACCAAGATTGATGACGTTTAATGCGAGGTTTTCTAGTTTTTCGTTTTATTTTTTCGCGCATTGAGGTTCTGCGCAGAAACATCCCACGCTTTTAACGTTTTAAAACGAGGTTCCATGATAAAAGTGATGCCTTTGCTCGTCGAAGTAAAGACCCCTGTTCACGTATGTTGGGAGACACGGAGTTATTCGAATGCCAGTTATCTGCGGTCATTAGTATCCTTCTCCCCCGTCAATTAGTCAAAAGGAAGAGCTCCGCTAGGTCTCACATTTCAGAGGTACTTGGCTTTCTCTGTCCCCTCTCTTTAATTATCCTTCGTAGACCAGCCATTACCTCCTCGGAGGTTCCTTTCTGGTACCTCTACTGCTCCAATAATCTGACTCATTCTCTAGGTTTTTTTTAATCTTTCGAGATATGGATTATGTGTGTGCTTGGTGTACGGGAATTTTTTAGATTCATTCATTACGCGGGTTCTTGTTTTTACAAAAAACGTATTTTTTGGAGCATTAATAAATTAACATATTTAAACTCCATTTTGCACTCGTGTCTTAGAATGCTATTTATTCTCTTCTAATTTTTCGAATTTCAAGAACTAGCGAAGCTGTAGAGAATGTGGTGGTAACAAACCTGTGCGGTATAATTATAAAAACTTAGCATCTTCATCTTCATTCCCTACTGACCAAAGTTTGTCTAATTTGTTAAATAGCCCCCCGAGTCAGTGAATTATTAAAAAATAACTCTTTTGGTGGATTCCTTTTAGAATCTCATTCATTGGAAATTTATTCGTAAGATAAAGGGCCATTCACCCGCGAAATTTTTGCAATGATTTTTCCAATTTTCTCATTGGCGAGATAAATCTTGTTTCATACCTGTGTTTCATCTAGTGAAATGTTGTATTAAAGGGAGATTAGCGTAGAAGACCTCTCAGATTGTAATCCATTCTTCTTCTACCGGTTTTGTTTCAAGTGCAATTCATTGCAATACGTAGCTGTTAACATTTATATTCATATGATTTGGAGGTCGCATCGCGTCATAGCAATGAAGCTCAAAGGTCATCGTGTTCGCGTCCGGCGTTCCATGATTTTTTTGCGGGAGATATTAAGTCGCTTTCTATTTCGTGTGAGTGATCGAGACGTTGTGTAATATCTTTGAGGGTGAGTATTGGCGCTTAAGAAATTGCAGTCGGCAACCCGAGTCAATTTGTCAAATATTTAGGTGATTTGCATCCTTGGAATCACGCGCTTAATCTGCTGTATAATTGAAATGATGCTCGATTTAATATTTTGCCTTTGAATGTGTCGGTTCATACGTCGCAATGTATGTATAACTTAAATCGAAGCGTTCTTCTCTCTCTCTCTTGGACTGATAAAAAGTAACCAAAATATATGCTGTACCTCGTGGGGGTAGTGCTCATTTATATGGGGTATTTAATAAAATTTATAAATTTGTTCAATCCTTAAGGTGGTATGAGTATTTTACTTTTTTTACTTTCTCATATACGTAGTATATAAAGTGAAAGTGAAAAAATCGACTTTGAGATTTTGATGGAAATACAGTTGTCCCTGGGTCCATAAAAGTGGTTTTCGCCATGCCTTCTGTCTGTCTGTTCGCGGTTCTAGGGCCCAAACGTGTACATAAAATAGAATGATATCTCGTATTTATGCAATATGCCATCTTTTGCTGACCAATTTTTTATAAAAATTTGATTTACTCTAAAATGGCTCCAGGAAACTTGATTAAAATTAATCCACTTGTAGAACCTGATGTCACAAATAATACTACGTAAGCCATATATCTCTAAAAATCACTATATGGCGTCCGGTGACATTACAATGTCCGCTAACATAAGCTACCTTACCTAAGCCCTATGACGTCACGCCTTCGCCGCGATCCACCCTAAATCTTACTACAGCCTAGACGGTTAAACTAAATCGAATGATATATTATATTTGTGGTTAATATCATTCATAACATATATTCCTAAAAGATGAATGATATTGCGCAACAATTAAAGGTACTTTATTCTTGGATATTTTGAATACGTTTTACTCAAAAATGGCTATAAGGATTTTGATTCAAATCCATCCAATGGTACAGCCTGATGTCACAAGCAATACTAACTAAGCCATATGTCCCAAAATATTACTATATGCCGTTCAGTGGCATTTAAATATCCGCTAAACTACGGTTAACTTTGATTTATAAGAGTTTTTCTTTTATAAGCCTACACAGTCGACCAAACGTATATACGAGTATGTACGTAGTATATGAGAAAGTTTGTGCAGTGTATATTGCGCCGTTTATTTTTATTTATTCAATTTTCTACTGAGTCACAAACCGCCTAAGTTGTGGTCTTTTAAAAATCTTTGAAAAGGTTTGTACCTAGTTATCGTTAGGTACAATTTGAAACTAATTACTGCGCAGTGAGTGTGCTGACGTATAAAGGAATAAATCGACTTTATTGAATAGGTTTTCGTTACGAAGATCAGTTTTGTCTTCATATGTGTGTCTTTTAGATCTTGCGGTGGGCACAATTTGTTTATTCTTTATGTCCCGCTTTCCGCAAGGTTGGAGGAAGCACATTTTTATATTTAGTTTATTTGTCAATGATGAGTGTGCTTAAAGCGGAAGTTCGTGGAGCGTATCGTCCTTTCTGCTGAGATAAGATTTTTCTTGGATGATATCATTACAAAGCAAGGGGAGACTCGTCCGTTTTCAGTTCAGAGGTTGAAATGTGAGTAACGTTTCAAGATTATATGTTTACATCACTTACGCAGTGAGCTTCGAAGTGATGAAAGATACTTGAAGTGTTCGCGTAAACCGAAAATGTTTCATTTGAATTCGCCAAATCCTTTCGTTGGCGTTGACCTACATAAAATAACGATTTCCGGTTATAGCAAGTTTGCGACCTGTCAAGGTGACTTTAATAGGGAGTTGGAGTAGTTTATTCGTCGCATAGATTATTATGCAAACTATTGTCTATATTCCCGTTAACCATTTCAGTTACTATGCCAATTTTTACGGACATTCAATTACATTGTTTCAGTAATTGCTGGTGCATGTTGTAGACACAATAGTGGATAGAAAAGATATTGGAAAGTGTGGCCTATTATCTAAAAACTTGATCAAGGAGTTACTGAAGTACTATGAATTAAGTTGCAATTCCAAAAAGAAACATTCCTCTATATCATGACTATCTTCTGAAAACTGAATGTACTCCGAACACCTTCGTTTTCACTTATGTGCATAAATTAAACAACCAAATGATAAAGATAATGGACGAGGCCGAGACTTCGTGGAATCAAATAAAAATAGCAGCACGAGAAAGTATTTTTAATGAAAAACTTTTGCTATTTCGTCGTGTCTCGGATTTATTTGTGGAAATTAGCAAAAGTTTTTCATTAAAAATACTTGATCGCTATTTTTATTTGATAACCAAATGACCAAATTATTTATCCCAATTATGTATGCAGAATTGATCGAAACATTCCGGTAAATGGGTTGTCCGCAGTATACGCGTAATTTCAAGTGTGAAGGGATGCCACGTTGAAGTGGATTCGAATCGGAACCTGTAATAAACGTAGCGTAATTACCGCGTGCAACCGGATTTTTTCATGTCCATACCAGGACCATTCTTACGGAGCCAACGTTCAGGATTTCAATTTAGTACCTGTTGTTCGTCCTAACGAAACCTCCGCGTTCCCCACGTATCAATATCATAATTAAGAGAATCGCCGTTAAATAGTAACCTTGTTTTTAATTAAATATAAATAAATTCGTTTCTCGCGTTTAAGAACACGATCGTCGTTTCGCTAGCCGCCCGGTCACGAGGCGTGCGGTATTCATAATTTCGTTTTTTTAGTTGTTTTTGTCGTATATTTTACGCGGCTTGTGATAACTGTATAGAGTAATCGGAAAGGGAAGGGGGTGATCGCGGGGATAACGAGATGATGAATGAGTCCGTGATTAATTAATTCGGCCGCAACCTGCATGAGCCGTTAGGGGCATTTGAACTCTGGATGTCGTGGTAAGACTCGGTCACGCTACCAAAAAGGCTTCGATACCGGAGGAGGGGGGGTTCGAGAAAGATAAAGTAATGCGTGACTTGTACTTTTTTGCTCCCCCCTTCCCCACGCGGCGTCGCGGCGATAAGATCGTGATATATTTGCAAAGTTGAAACTTCTCGCAACCGCGGCTTGCGTAAATGCGGCGTTTTTTCCCGTTTCCTAGGATTTATTTTACCGTTTGTTTTACGATTTTTTTCTATCGCGTATGATACGCGCCCGATTTTTTTCGATGCGTCCCGTTAGGGATAATTACGCGAGCAAATGTTTGCGAAGCGTGCTTTGGACTCGATAACTCGCCTCTATCGGCAGTATCGTGGTTTTAGTTTTGGGGTGTCAGGTACAACGCTCGCTTCACTCTCAAGGAGGAGCGTTGGATGGTTTTGGGGGGGGGGGGAGGTCGGGATGGAACTTGCTGGCGGCTACCTCACCCACCTCCTCTCCACCCCTCCTCCTCCCATCCCTTCCCCCCTCCTCCCATCCCTTCCCCCCTCCTCCCATCCCTTCCCCCCTCCTCCCATCCCTTCCCCCCTCCTCCCATCCCTTCCCCCCTCCTCCCATCCCTTCCCCCCTCCTCCCCTTCCCACCCCACCTCCCCCTTCCCACCCCTCCTCCCCTTCCCACCCCTCCTCCCCCTTCCCACCCCTCCTACTCCTTCCCACTCCTCCTCCCCATTCCCACCCTTCCCACCCCTCCTCCCCCTTCCATTCCTCCTCCCCCTTCCCATTCCTCCTCCCCCTTCCCATCCCCCCCTTCTCACCCCTCCTTCCCCTTCCCACTTCTCCCCCTTCCCTCGCGTTCTTCCTCGGTGCCGTGGAGCTCTGCCGAATCTGTGGGTGGGGCTGGGAAGGATGGGAAAGGGGGCGGGGGTTGGAGGGGAGGGGGGCGCGGCGGGGATGGGATGGATGCTGATTAACTGTCGCAGTAAAAGGGGATGATGTCGCAGTTTCCTTCCGCTACCCAGTCATCTCCCTTTCTTCCTCCGCTCGTTCCCTTTCTCCCGTTCCATTCCACTCTTTTCCTTTTGTCTCGTTTCCTTTCCTCCTCCTACCCCCTTCTCCTCTACTTTCGTCTGCTTTATGTTCCTCCCTTTTCTCTCAATTTTTTCTCTCTCCACCCCGAAGGCTTCTTTCTGTTTCTGGACCACCTCCCCATCATTTCGGTGAAATATGCCGTAGACTGACTCTCCTTTTCTCTTCGTTTTCTGATTGTGGGTGGCGGAGAGGGGAAGGGGTGAGTCGGGGAGGGGGTTGGTGGGAATACGCGACGATGAAAATGTCCTGGGATTTATTGCCTCAGCTATCAAACGTTTGGAAAAGTTTCGTCGGGGGGAGGGAGTAGGGGAGGCGAAACATTTGCAAACTTTGCCGAGTTTGTCGTGCTTATATTCCGGAGGAACTTTGTGAAATTCTCGCTATTGACTGCAAAATCCATGGGACGGGGTGTCGGGTTGGTATTTGATAAGTGCACCGTTCTATGCCCTTCAAAATTGTTGCGGCTTTGCTTTCCCGTGGGAGAGTTGTGCTTGTGTTTTTTTTTGTTCTTTAATGTTTCTTCTGTTTCGTATTTCTGCGTCGACGACAATGGAAATGCTCGGGGGAACTGCGTGATCAATGTTGTGCGTCAGCTTCTTTTATACAAATTTGACTTCCGCCACTAGGGCATCACGCTTAGGATGTTAATTCGCAGCATTAATTTCAAAACGTCTTTATTGGTGTGGGTAAGAAATGTGTAGAATGAGAGTGCTGTTGATGATGTATTATACATGAGTCTTCCTCAGTCCATCTTCTCCGTGGGAATATTCCGGAGAGTGGCGTCAAGCTTAAAGTAATCAATAATTTTAAAGCTAACTCCGAAAAAGAGCCGGGATGAATTAAAGACGAAGCTCAAGGGAAGTCGCACGGGTTTACGAGTCTTATTTTTCGCGATAGAAACATCGGAAGTAATTGGGATTCAAACGTGGTTCCTTAAAGAAAACGCGGGAGAATCTGAGTATATCTCTTAGGTATCCCTGGTCGGAACTGCGCGGCGTCATTCCGTCTGTACTCATCTCTACACTCCCTCACCACCCAACTCCTTCAGGCGCCACTCGTCGACACGATGTTAAAACAGACTTGAAGCGAATCCACCGCTGTGCGAATTTCTTCAGTCTCTCCTCCTCCCGCTCCTCAGTATCCCTCCCAAGTGCCTGACGTCTTACCAACCTTCCCGCCCTCTTCACCCTCCCACGCTATCAAACTTCTCCCCCCTCCCCCCACTCCCTCACTTTTCCAACTCTTCCCAATTGAACTTCCCCTCTGCCCCTAACTTCTCTTGTTGGAACTTCTATCCCATAGCGTCTCGCCCAACTCCCGTTCTCTTCTCCCACCCTCCCCATTCCTTCCCCCAACATTCTCAGCCTCACCCCACTTTGCGAACCGTGATAGCGCGCGGCACCCTTCTTCCACCGACACTCCCTAAACCCTCCCATCTCCCCCCGGTCTTTCTTTCTGACCTCCTCTCCCCACCTCTTCTGAAAAACCCATTCCACTCGCTCTAATCTGGTGTTCGCTCACCCACACTCTCCATTCCTCGCTCTCTCTCTTTCGCCTTCCGTCAAATCCGCAACTCTCTCTCCATCTCATTCTCCCTTCTCTATCTTCCTCCCTCCCTCTGAGGAGCTGGGGGGATGTGAAAGTGCTCGGGGACTCCGGAAGTTTTGGCGCTTGCAAGGGGAAAGTTGCAGAGGAGGTTGTGGGGGTGTTGGCGTGTGTGGGGAGGGAGGTAGGTTGGTAGAGAAAAGGGGAGTGGGTGACGAGATCAACTTCTGTTTTATTTTTCCTTCATTTTATTCCCCTTCCCCATTTTCTCGTAACCGCTCCCTCCTCTCCTCTTTTCGGAGTTTGAGAGAAGTGTAGCCGCGCTCGCAAAAGTCTCTCTCCCTCTCCTTCCTCTCTCTCTATCTCTCCGTTGAAGAGAAAGGATGGATGGGTGGGAGTGCGGGAGGCTTTAGCGTGAGTGCGTGCGGAGCGCAACATTTGCGCTTTATTCCCCCGGCAAAACTTCGGCGGTACTCTCACCCCCATCTCTCCCTCTCGCTGTGATCACGCCCGCCACCTCCTACCCACTCGCAAGCCGGGTGGTGTGGGGGAATCGGGCGGTCTGGAGGGGGAGGGGATGAAGGAGTTTTTGGGAGGGTGGGGGGGATGGAAGTAAAAGGGATGGAGGCGGTGGAAATGGTTCTGGAGGCAATGGGATGGGGGAGACCCGAAGGAAGAACTTCTTGGCTGACTTCGTCGTTCTAACAACTAACTCCGTGCGCCAACTTCATCTTTTCATTTTTCGTTATTTTTTGCCATCTCTTTTTTCCCGTCCCGCTTAGGACTACCTTTTTTGTCCTTTTTAACCCTCTTCTTTTTTCCTTTCTTTCTCTCTTTCTCTCGCTCGCTCACTCTGCCGACTTTTTGTGTCTGTTCATTTCTGGTTTTCTTCATTTTCAGAGTTCCGCATGCTCCCGGCTTGACGTTACTATTGTTTCTTTTTTATTCGTGCCGCTCTCTTCTCTCCCATCCCACTCATTTCCCACCCTCTCCCCGGCTGTATATATCTCTTTCTCTCTCTACTCCTCCCTCTCGATCGCGGCACCAGCCAGTGTTAACTCGCTTTGTTCCGCCTCTAAATGTTTAATCTTCCCCACTTTCCACAGAGGTTGGGAGAGGGGGAGGTTGGGCAGAGAGGATGGGAGAGGGCGAGTGATGGGGGAGGGGATAGAAAGGGGCCTCTGCTCCGGACGCAAGGCGACCTATTCCCGTTTATCTCTCTTTCCCCCACCTCTCATTGCCCGATACTTCCCCCCTCCTTTTCCTTCATCCCCCCAACCCTCTTCTCCCTCGCTTCTCCCCCAACTCATTGCCGCCCTCTTCCCCCCCTCATTGATCGTCCCCCCACCCTTCCACATCGATCGCGCTCCTCTCTCTTTCTCTCCCCCAACCTCTTTCCCTTCCCCTCCTACCACATTGATCGCGCCCACCTCCCTTTTCTCTCTCTCTCTCTCTCACCCCTCCCTCCTAACCGTCCCCTTCCTCCGCACCCTCTCACTCCGCATGGCCGAACAACCTGCGAGGCTGACGAGTGTGCGGGGGAGAGAAGTGGGAGGGAGGTGGAGGGTTTCGAGAGAAAAGAGGAGAGAGGGCCGGGAGAGAGAGAGAAGGGTTGGTGGTGGTGGTGTAGGGGAGGCGGTGGCCGGGTGGGTGAGTCGGTCGGGTGGTTAGCGTGGCAGGTTTTGGGAGTTGGCACATGCGCAGTTAAGAAGTTTGCTGCTCGGTTGCATCGCATTCCCTGTTCTCCGATTACCTTTCTCCTCCAGTCTCTCGATCCTGCTTCATCCTCTTCTCTCTCTCTCACTTTCTCATTCCCAAAGCAGTGCGTCTCTCTCCATCTCTCTCTCCCTCTCCGGTTCTCTCGTTTTTTTTCAATCATTTCCTTTCGCGCCCTCCGCAGCTTCTGCCCTCTTGCGTCCCGTTCGCGTAACTCACGTGTCTTTGGCCTGTCCGCGTTAGGAGCCGCGTTTATTGCCCGCCTCTTCTCCTTACCTCTCCGATTACTGCGCCGCTGCCCCTCCCACTGCCGAGAGCGCTAGGCATCGGTACTCCCTCTCTTTCTCTCTCCCTTTGGATGTCCCCTCCTCCCTCATCCCCTGTACGCAACCTCCTCAAACTCTCTGGGAAGGCGGTTGGAGATACGGCTTCAACCAGGGTAGAGGTCTCCTCTTCTCGTTCCTCTCCCTACCCGTCAACCTCTTTCCCCATTTCCCCTGTCCCCCTCCTTCACCTCCTCAGTCCTCGTAATGTCCGGGGTAAACTCGAGTTATGACTCCCTTAAATCTGTTGATGTTGTTTTTTTTCTTTCTACCAACACCGCGCTAGCGTTTTGGGAATGAAAACTGTTGTAGGGCAGGTCAGTTTTAGAGGTTTTAAAGAGGGGAGAATTATTGAATACATTTTGAGGTATTAAACGGCTTGACAACTTGCGACAATCCTCGCGGAATGACAGAAAGGAATATTGGCGCGGTTTTTCTCGACGCTTTGATGTATTTTCGATTGGAATCGTCGCTTGTGACCAATCGGACGGCGTAAGTTTTTCGCCCTCATTTTTGTCGTTGGGGAGTAACGTAATTATTGGAAGTGTAATTATATTGAATATAATGACTATGCGTTGTGTGAGCGTCCCCAGCATTCGAACTTCCAGAGAAGTGTTTATGAGATTGTTTGCGAATGTAGTCACTCTAGCTGTTGTTTGGAATATTGCAGCCTTTACTTCTTGATTTTAAGTTGCTATAACTGGAATTAAGTATTTAAATCTTGGACTTAGTACTCTACAATTGTGCTTTTCTTCTGTTGGTGGTCAGTGATCTCTGTGTTATCATCATCATATGAGGCAATATTTACATGGCAAAAGGTGTAGTTTGGTTGTAATTTTTCTTAATCTAAAACTTTCAAATGTCACTTTTAATTGTTCATTATATATTTTTAATGAAAAAAGGCTTAACTTTTTGTCTGATGAAATGTTTATGTACTAGATTATTTAAAACTGCTTTGGCTTTGGAGAGTTTGGTTGTTATTAATTTGTTTTTGTTAAAGTGTCTCAGGTCTCGAACATTTTCTTTCTTTTTTCTACAGGCTGTAAGCCATTGTGATGTGATGCGGCAGAAGGCGTGGGCAGTGTGACCCATCCCTCATCTATACCTTTCCATCAGTTGTTGGTGTTTGGGACTCTCTTCACACGCTACAAGCTCCTCCCTGTTTCTTGTCATCCTCATCCCCAACCGCCAACTTATTCATCATTAAGCTTCTTGATACTCCAAGAGTGATCATCTTGCTTAGGGATCCTTCTTAGTCAAGCCTGAAGGAATCCTGAGATTAACTAAACTCTCTGCCATAACGGCTAGTGAGTCTGGTAGTGTGGAGGCCATAGGCAGCAGCACCAAACTGCCCGCTCCCGCTCCCCCACGGTGCGGGTAGTGCTGATACCCCCCCTGTAAGAGACCCTCCTCCCTTGTTCTGTTCCCGCCCAAATGGACAAACGCAAGATGCTGCCCAAGCGGCCTCGGATGGAGAACCTGAGGGGGCCCATTGCCAATGGGCCTATGCAGACGCGCCCTTTGGTTGCACTGCTTGATGGGCGCGACTGCTCCATCGAGATGCCAATTCTCAAAGATGTTGCCACAGTAGCTTTCTGTGATGCACAGTCCACTTCAGAAATTCATGAGAAGGTTTGTTTGTTTATATGTTCTTGAGGGGATAAATGAAAGTCAAGGAATAGACAGTTTTATCTTTGTTGTCCGTGTGTGGACATGTGTATGGAAATGTGGTGTGTGCCTGTTTTGGTCAGTATCTGTAGACAGAATGTAAAAGTATCCCTATATTAGTGTTTTATTTTCAAAATGTGTGGATAGTTCCCTCTTGCTCTCTTTTTAGATCTCAAGTTGTTAAAAGTTTCTTAATAACTTGTGATTATATGTTATTTTTATGATGATCATTTCAGAAACTTGTTTTCTGGAAATATCCATCTACCATTGACTGTGTAGTGATAATTATTTTTTTGTGGTCTTTTTTGAATGTTCAAATGGTATTTATTAACCATAAAATCTTCCATTCTGGTCAAGCTAGCCCTTTGTATTACTTTTACTAAGTAGATGGCCTTGTATTTCTCACCAACTGCATCTGCCTTTATAGCTCACTGTCCAATTTTCCTGATAAAATGCACAAAATAAACCTAATGGGTAAGTTATTCTAAGTAGCAAGTTAGTTTAATAAAGGGTTTTATTATTGAAGCTGAGATATAGCAAAGATGACTTCATTTTTGTTATCTGTGATGGTGATGATTTTTTGTGCCATCTTTCATTTATATACTTGATGTATTTTGTGTATGAGATTCATTTTTAATGACAGATTCATATCTTATAAATGAGTATAGGTTCAAGTATTTTATTAATATATGTTGCTGTAGCTAAAAGTTGAAAGTGAATTCATCGATACATGCATCATCATTTCCAGCTTAACACAAAAAACCATTAATGTAATTTTTTCAATGGATTTCTTGTCAATCCTGGATATTATGTGCACCTTTTCATGTCTTCACATGGTCCTCAAGTATATTTACACATATTTACTTAGTTAATAACATTGCTTTTAGGTACTCAATGAAGCAGTTGGTGCTCTGATGTGGCACACTATCATTCTGACAAAAGAGGATTTGGAAAAATTCAAAACCTTACGTATCATAGTCCGAATTGGTAGTGGAGTGGACAACATCGATGTCAAGGTAAGATTGTGATTTTTTCAGGGTAATTGTTTGCATGTTTAAGTGAAAATCTTTGCATTTTATTTCTTACAAATCCTTGGATATGTGTTACAATCTATTTAATAATAAACATGAAAAATTTTAATAATTGAAGTATTTCAGCACTGCAGAAATATCCTATCGGATATGCTAAAATTGTATATTATATGAAATTAAAGCTATTGTTGTATGAATATTTTCATTTAATAACAAATTTAATTCTTAAGTTAAAATTTTGTAGAAACTTTCAGCAAAAAGTATTATTAAGTATCATTCAGGTTAATTTACTGGTTATTTATTGTGTTTTATCAGCTCAAGTCATGACTATCAGTATTCATACAAGCGATGTCAATTTAATACTTAAAATTTAGCAAAAACTTATCTTACGTATTTAATGCATTAGTAATTTGCTGTACTGATGTGTTTTATGCAACTTGAATTGCATTGTATTAAAATTGTGTTTTTCATTAACAAAATGCAGGCTGCTGGCGAGCTAGGTATAGCAGTATGTAACGTGCCAGGATATGGTGTGGAGGAGGTTGCAGACACAACCCTTTGCCTCATCTTAAATCTATATCGGCGCACATATTGGCTGGCCAATATGGTACGTGAGGGAAAGAAGTTCACAGGCCCGGAACAAGTACGTGAAGCAGCTCAAGGATGTGCCAGGATACGAGGCGATACTTTGGGCATTGTTGGACTTGGTATGTTCAAATAAATAGTCTTTGTTGTTTTTGTGTGCCAATGGAACACTGAAGTACATCAAGTTTTTAACTGTAATGGATGAAGAATCTCTATTGCCTTAGTGTAACAAATGATTGAGAGGAAATCATCTAGAACCTATCATATCTATCCACGATTAAATTTCAGTATTTTAAATGGAATAATTGTAATCTAGAGGAGAAAGTCAGCCTTTACAACTGTCCTCATTTTGGACATATTGATAATAGCCATAAAATGTTTTAAGTTTATTATACTCGCTGTTCTTATAAACATTTCTCTTATGATAGTTAAATTTTGACATTCAGTATATTTAATATGTGGTGTACTTTGATATGTTAAGTGTTTGTGGTATAAATGAGATACTAAATTGTTGAATTATTAAATATTATTTTTTTAATTTAAAATTAGGGATAGCTGTATCTGCATTTGGGTATACATAAAAGGTTTTACATGCACATTTTTGTTTGGAAATCTTTGTAATGACCAATGATATTTTTAGAGTTCTTATTTAAAGAACTATTAAAAAAAATTGACATTGCTAGATATTCTTTTTATCCCTTGTTCAATTTATTTTCCATTAAGCGTAATTATTTTATTACAAAACTGAAATAGTTAAATTAATGATATTAAAGTTATTGTAAAATACCTGGTGAATTTCTCCTCGCTTTATTAAGTTATTACTTGAATTGTTTTCTAACAATGAACAATTTGTTATTTCAGGTCGAATTGGATCTGCTGTGGCACTGAGGGCTAAAGCATTTGGATTCAATGTCATATTTTATGATCCTTATTTACCAGATGGAATCGAAAAATCTTTAGGATTAACAAGAGTGTACACTCTGCAGGTGAGAAAAGTTGATCAATAACATAATGCTAAATGATTACTTATGCCTAGTCATTAAAATATCTAATCTTATGCCTCGTTCCAAAATGGTCAAATATAAGAGTTAAGATTACATAAAAAATTTTGTTTTTCAGGATTTACTCTTCCAGTCGGATTGCGTTTCACTTCATTGCACCTTGAATGAGCATAACCATCACTTGATCAATGAATTCACAATCAAACAAATGAGGCCAGGTGGGTAATAAATGAATTTGATGTGTGTTTTATAAATATCGCCATCTTATGCGTTACATTTGCAACAGAAGTTGATATTTTATGGGGAATATGAGATAAAATATACCAATGAATCCAAATTTGGGCATAATCAAAAGCATCCTTCTACTGTACTTTTTTATAAATTTAAAAATAAGAAAAAAATTTGCTGGTGCTGATATAGTGACTACTGCTAGAAATGAAACGTTTGGGGTGTTCTGTTTTAAAGCATTTAAGTGCTATTCTTTTATTCTGATTTAAAACTGTTGGGCATTAATCTGACCATGTTGACAATATTCACCAAATAAATTAAAAAGACTTTAATGTTAAGGTAAACGTAAAATATCAATAGCAGTTTTGCTGTGTAGTTTTAAAAATGCTGCAAAACATCTCTTTGATGTGCATTTTTTGTCAAGAATTTGAGTCAACAGTGACTCAATCTCAAATAGTGTTTGATTGAAGTCAAACCATGAGTATTATTACTTTCAGTAATGTTTTCATGTTTTAGAATATAGACTAATGAGAGGAAAGGATAGGTTTGGTTCAATATGTATTGAAAAATCTGCATTTTACTAAGGAATTATTGTGGGATAGAAAGAATTTTGATGAAAAATGATTCATCTCTGAGCTTTATTATCTTTCACCTATTTTAAATTTCTGTCTATGGTTATACTAATGGAAGAAATATTTCAGGAAAAAACTTTTGTTGCATAATTTCATGTTCTCTTCTGTTATAGGTGCATTTTTGGTCAACACAGCTCGTGGAGGCCTAGTTGATGATGACTCACTTGCTACTGCTTTGAAGCAGGGTCGTATTCGAGCTGCTGCCCTTGATGTACATGAAAATGAGCCCTATAATGTCTTCCAAGGTGATTTTGAATTTTTATTTTTTGAATTATTCCGTTTGATTTTATGCCTCCAATTTTTTTGTGTTTTGATTCTCATGAGTTTATAAAAATCATCTGCGTCAAAACGTTTGTCTGATAACTTAATATATAAAATTTTGAATGCACAGAAATCGAAATGTGAAGAAAAGTCTTGACCCATCAGTGTTATAGGGTTTTTCAAAGTTCGTAAACAAGTTTGTTCAGAAATGGTACATTATATTTGTATCCAAGTTTATTTGAGCAAGGGAGTAATATTTACAATTTAGTTCATATGTTGTTAATAGCAGGCAAAACTAAAGTTTCTTACTGTATTTGGTTTATCTCAGTAAATTTATCAAAGCAACATAATTTTCCAATTCGATTGCTGCTCTTAGTCAAGGTTGATAGTTCTCTTGATTAAAAAAAATTGTTGACTGACTATGTGAGGTTTTAAGTATTTAGTATTCCATGCATTTTGATCTTTATTTTTTATAAATAAAGATTAAATAAAGTTAACCGTAGTTTAGGAAATATTTTATGATTCTGTACCAATCTCACAACTTGTGTGTGTTCCGCATTTGTTTAGTTTTAATTCTCACTTGCAAAGCATCCTTATTAATGTGAATTTTAGTGTACCAATTTTTCTTAAAATCATTTCTTGATGCACACTATGATCTTTATTTTCTAAAAATTTAGTAAAATTAAAATTTTGAATTTTAATTCCAACAGTATGTTGCATTAATATTAATAAGTAATATTACGATTTTTTTATTTGTCGTTCACTTGATGCATCTAAGAGGAATTGAATATTTCGTGTGCAAGGTGCCATTTTTTGTTGGGAATGCACAAAAATGCTGGTTTTATTGTAGGTGAGAAGACTGTATGAGGTCCTCTCCATGTAAAGCTTCTAGATGGCATAGATATTATTATAGATACAATGGTAGTATGACTGAATTAAACTTGTTGTATTTGTTGGATTTATAGCGACTTTGATAGCTAACAATATGTAAATTTTAGAAAATTACTTAAGAAACATTTGTTTACCAGAGGCAGCAGTTGAAGGATAACTAGACAACATCCAGTCTTAGCAAAACTTGCACAGCAAAGTATTTTTTAATTGACTTATTAACTGCTGGTTTTAGATACTCAATTTTCTAATTGTGTTCTAATATCAAATTCAGTATTCACGAGGATACAAATGTTTCCCCATAATGTTGGTTAAAAAATCTGAGTACCATTATGTGAAGATGATCAGACTAATATGTAGTGTTACATTGCAGAAAATCCTTGTTTTACCTTATAACTTTATCTGAGCTAGTATGCTTGGAGGTTCATTCAGTAAACTTTGTTTTAGCATTTAGTAATTAAATCCTCTCTAGTCTTCACAATTCTATAACCGTTCATCTGCCACATACCTCACAAAGTCTGTACCAACCCTTTTCCATATCCCTATAAAATTTATAAAAATTTGTTGAATTGCAGCAGACACTGACCTTATCTTAGCATGTAATGTAGACATTGTAATGTTTTAAGTGGATTGTATACAAAATGGAAAATAAAATAAATATGTTAGCTTAATATCCATAGATACTTATACCAGAATATAAAATCCAACAAAGAGAAGGAAACAAATTCCTTTCCTGAGGATATCTGCCTTGGTAGCTCAATGGTAGAGCATCCACCCAGTGTGGAAGACTTGGATTCGATTCCTGGTCAAGACCAAAGTATTTTCTTCTTTTTGTTGTATTTTAGAAGTAATCTATGTATTGTGTATTAACAAATTTGGGTGTAGTTCATTGACATCCTTTTTACAATTTGCTAAATAGAAGTTAGGTTATATTATAACTGGGAAGATTTTGTACGTATAACATACAGATGCGTTCCAGGGTTTCTGTATGTAAAGCGAAAATACGTTAAGCGAGTATAGGAATTATGTATTAAAGAGGGGATTAGGTCCCAGACTCGAGCCTAAACATGAGTTTTTTGTCAATAAAACCCCTAAAGTGCTAATTACTAAAAGCATTCATTAACACATAAACAGTTAGTAAAATAGTTTAAAATGCAAAGAAAGTCACAATAGTTGCTGAGTGGTTTTGTGACTGGTTAGTTTCTCGAATTGCTAAAAATTTGAGTGTTTTGAAATCCTTGATCCAGAACTCTTGATGAAAAGTTGATAGCGGAGGAGGAATGGAATGGAAATAAAATAAAAGTTCTAAAATAGTACTACCCACAATGTGTTACATTTTTTCATGGGCCAGTTGTACTGCAATTCCAAGTTTATAATTAACTTTACCTAGCCTTTTTTCAGGAAAAAGACATTTATAGAATTTTAAGCTATATAGTGATGTATAATAGTAATTAAATTTTCAAGCCATGTCATTTTTAACAACCCATATTGATTCCAGTGAGGTATTAGTTAACATGAATGAATGATGTTTTGCTGTTTACATTATTCTTAATAAAATACAGTACCGGACTCCTTATCCAGTGTCCCAAAATAAATAAAACCCTTGTATTCTTTACTTTTAATGCTTCTTAAAATATTATAGATAAATACTAAGCTAAGGATCTTAAAATCAGGAAAATCTATACATAATACACCGTCTTTTTGAACTTAGCGAATAATTTGTTCCGGAAAACTGACGCGAAATGCAAATTCGCGAAGTGCAATACGACAATGTTATTTTTGGAGTATGGTTCCCAGTCAACCTAAAAAAATCACTTTTTTGTCATAAATAATGCAGTTTAACAGAAAATAAAAGATAATGTTACAGCAAATAAAACCTAGCATCATAAAGTGCAAAAATTTGTTTTAATTATCTTCAAATCATGTAATGGCAAATGAAAACCATGCATTACAAAGCGTTTACAGTTCTTCCAGCAATTGGGCAATGAACTCCAGTGCATTTTCGAACTTTTGATCATTCTAAGGAAAACCTTTAATTTAAATTGATGAACTAATGAAATGAAATGTTGAGTACCTGATGCACAGATGTATTCTTGGGTTCTGCAACAAACATTTCCAAGGTGCATAAACACATGCATTAAAAAGTGGTAATAATTTCTGTTATTAATTACTTTTGAAAGGCGTAACAGAAAATCAAAACCGAGCATATGAAAGTGATAACATTTCTTTTATTTGCTCAAAATACTCCACAAAAAATAAAAATGTTGCATGAAAGTGGTAATATTTCTTTTACGTGGCAGAAAATCTTGTGTTGCAAGGCGATAGTAATTATTAGATTTACATTAAAAATTCCTAATAGAAAATTAAACCCTAACAAAACAAAATAACAATTTCCTTAAATTGCATTCAAAATATGTACAAAGATAAGAGCAAATGAAAACCTTATATACCAAAATGATGGCATTTCTTTAAATTTTAAACTAGTTTCATCATTGAAAAAGTAGTGTTGGTGGTGAAGTTCAAACCAAGCTACAAAATAATTAAGCTGAGAGTTATCACGTTTGTTTACTTCAAAAACTGCTAATAATGAGCATTATAAATATTACATAGTAATAATAAGTCTTTTTCTAAGGTGCCAAAGTTTAAACTGAACTTCGAAACAAAAAAGTAGAGGGAGTTCCTCTTGTTGGCATTGCAAATGCATGACGTGAAATGCAAATAATCTGTTTGAAACAGAAGTTATCGCCAAAATAAATTTTGTCACGAAGTGCAAATTTGTGAACTGCAAGCATGCCAAGTTCAAAAAGGTGGTGATATTTTTTTCTTGTTTAAATCAGAGAAACAAAACATATAAAGATGTGCTTTTTATGAACATATAAAATTATACAACATTATATATTATCGTCAATCCCGCTTATTTCAAGGCTTTACATACATCATCTTTCTATTCTACACCTTCAATTTGTCAAATTACTTCAAGTCTCACTGAAAGTGACAATGTTTTTCTTTGTTTCTTTTCGAAACATCATTAGCACATGTATTTCCATGCTTTTGATTCATTACAAATAATACGAGGGTTCAAAAAAATTGAAAATAACTCCTGACACACTAATCATGCGACTAATACCACACCAGACAGAAGACTGAATGAGGGTGAAGGGGGTTTACGTTTATTTCACGGGGGATTTTTTTCTTTCCTATTAAGGTAGAGTGGCCAACTTACTGATTGAACTAGCTGCTCCTGTTAAATGTAAGAGTGGATCTTATGTTCTAAATTTCACCCAAATAAAGACATTAATCTATCTATCCCAATGCATTTGCATGTACGAGTATGTAATATATTTTTAGATGTGATCTGGCCTGAGAATGGCCCTTAACGAAAATCTATTTCGTGCAAGAATATTATTGTCAAATAATTTGTAACCAAGTGGAAGTTAAAGGAGAAGCTAATAAGCGCCACATGTAGCATATACGGTTATGAAAATAATTGAAGGCGACATTGGATAAGTAAAATCTATTAATCCTGATATCAACAAAATCTAATGTACAAAGTTGCAAAGGTGTTGAAATTACATATTATGCATGTTCGCATACAACTGAAACTAAATTTTGAGATTTTAGAAGGAGAAAAATTCTGAAGTTGACCGGGAATCAAACCTGGGTCTCCCCACTTGTCGGATAGGAGTTTTATCCAACTAAGCTATCAAGCTAGACAGGTTCTCCTTTTTCGAATTGGGGTATTTATGGTGAAAAGGGACTAACTAAGTAAACCTCCAGCACAGACGTCCTCATAGAGACATTGTGGAAAAAACTCCTTACTTTATCCCAAGAAAGTTAGAGGACTTCAAATAACAAGTTACAAGGGTGTTGAAATTACATATTATGGGTGTTTGCATAAAGCTTAAACTAAATATTGAGATTTTAGTTGGTTAAAGCACCTATCCGGCAAGTGGGAGACCCGGGTTCAATTCCTGGTCAAGCACAAAATTTTTCTCCTTCTAAAATCTCAAAATTTAAATCTAATGTAGGTTAGCTGCCATTGAAATAGCACCAAAAAACTAGAGAAGAAATAATATTTTTTGTTGATCGGATAGTTTGTTTAATTTATTCATAACTACCTAAAAATATTAATTAGGCATACTGTTATGAGCAAGTTATGTGCATCTAATATATGGCCAAAACAATGTCAATAATTCAGCAGTTAGCGAGAGAAGTTTAACGAAACCGCACTAAGTGAAGTGCACAATAACGAGGGATGCCTGTACTTGGATATCATGAAATATTATAATTTCAAATGATATTCCACAGCATTCCAAAGATAATGATATTCCATTTCACACCAAAGATAATGATATTCCATAACATACCAGAGATAACAATGATATTCTGCTCTACCTCTTGTGCTGTTGTAAAGCTTTCTTGTGAGAAGTAGAACATCATAATTACTCCATGGCTGCTGGCTTTGTACTAAAATCGCTTAGACGGCCAGGTGCTCATGCCATATAAAAAGAGCGCTGTGAGCTTTGGGCAAAAGTACACATGCAGTCATAGACCAGTTTTTCCCTGGGTTGAACATAAATTGATATAGGTGACATTAACTTAAAAGATAACTATGAAGGTAAACAAATATGTTAAGTTCTGTAATGTTTTATTTATATGGATAGGATCAGTATATACAGGGTATCCGGTGACTTTATGTCATAACTTCGGGATCTTATTCCTTAAGTGATTTTGAGTAAAAAATGTCATATGAACATGGGTCCGATTCTCATTTGTTACAGAGCTACGGGCAATTGAAATTATCCCGTACTTTGATTTGTACAACTTAATGGCTGAAAAATGCATTGTTTAAATAATTATTCGTATACATTAATTGTTGAAAATGAACTATTTAAATAATCATTTATTTACATTGATACTTAATCCATTGTTACAACAATTGTTCAAAATGCCCGTCTTCAGCTTGGATGCACAATCTGACCCTTTTGAGTAGGGAATGCAAAACAGCACGAAGAACTGCAGAGTTATTAACGCGCCTCGCAGCATCGAAAATCCGCTGAATAAGTTCTTCCTTCCTGCTCACTTTGGCTTCATACACAATGTTTTTCATTTGCCACCAAACATGGAAATCCTACGGATTGAGATCCGGAGACCTCGATGGATAATCCTGTGCACCGCCAAGACCGATCCATCGGTTAGGGAACTTCTTGTTAAGATACAGCGTAGCGTTCCTACTAAAATGGGGGGGGGGTGCCCCGCCATGCTGGTAGCACATCTGAAGTCGTGTTTGCAGAGGAATGTCTTTTAAGAGACCCGGCATTTCATTTTCCAAAACATCAGCGGAAATGGCACCTGTCAGACGTGGCGGGAAGAAGTACGGTCCAACCAGCTGGTTCCCAATGACACCACGCCACACGTTCACAGAAAAACGGAGTTCGAAGTAGCTTTCAACTGTTCAGTGAGAATTTTTGCGAGCCCATAAATGGTAGTTTCTCGTGTTGTTTATTCCATCACGAGTAAACTGTGCCTCGTCCGTGAACAAGATCTAACGGTTCAGGCGGGGGTGTGCATTTAACCAACGGCAGAATTTCAACCAACTAGCCATATCCCCGGGTTGAAGATCCTGAACTTGCTGGATATGGTATGGATCAAGTCCCTCATCGTATGTTTGCCATACTCTCATTCGCGGAACGTTGATGCGGGCGGACATTCCTCATGTACTAAGACATGGACTTCGCTGAACCATTTGAATAATATTTTCCTCCTCATCCACATTAACTTGTACTGGACGTTCAGCTCTCAAAGACACGGAAATGAGCCATTTTCTCGTAAACGTCGGTGAACTTGAATAAAAGTATGTCGATCTGGTGTTCTTCTTTGTGGAAATCGTCGTCAATATTCGTAAACGGCAGAAACCCGTACACGAAGTACATGTCCGCATACTCTTAATTTGAAAATGTAAATGGCATTATTAAAAGCTAATGATACCACACGTGTCACAGCGCACTACACTGAACGCTAGCTTACGTTCTACTGACATGCTGCCTGCGAGCTTGCAAATTACGTCCACGTCTGTTGTGCAAGCGTCATGCTTCTCACTGTTGTAACAATGGATTAAGTACCAATGTAAACGAATGATTAATTAAATAATACATTTTTCAACAATTAAAAATGTATACGAATAATTATTTAAACAATGCATTTTTTCAGCCATTGAGTTGTACAAATCAAAGGACGAGATAATTTCAATTGCCCGTAACTCGGTAACAAATGAGAATTGGACCCATGTTCATATGACATTTTTTACTCAAAATTACTTCAGGAATAGGATCCCGAAGTTATGACATAAAGTCACCGGACACCCTGTATTGTAAAACAGTATAAAGACAAAAATATATAAAGTACCATTAACCTTTCTTTTGAAACTAATGCTGATTCATAGGAATTACACTGGATTATCTTTTTTAACCATTTATAAAAAACCATATCACGAGAGTTTCTGGATTAGAGATTACCAGATTGGAGACTTCAATTACCTTGTAGTTAACTGCTTCTCCCGAGATAGTCTTCAAAGTTATAACTTTATAACTAATGTCTTATGAAAACTAAGAGGTCATCTTGTGTTTACTTCAGAGTCTGCAAAAGTCATTTTATTAAAGATGACAGATGTATTACTGATCAACTCTTGCTACTTCATAAATCAATAAGAGCTTTTTCTTTGATATTTTCACATTTGATAGAACCCTGGCAGAAAAATTGATTTCATTGGTAGGCCCTTTAGTGACCAAAGTCTCATAGGTGCAGGCCTGCAGCAACACTGGTATAATGCTAGCCCTAGAATAGTGCTTTCCGAGGCAGTCACCTTTCAAATTCACCTCATTCCTCAGCCCTGTGTTTAATTTTGGGTTTCTTCAGTGCACTAAGAAACATTTTTATTTCCTTAAAAATGCCTGCTAGGACATTGACTGAAAGTCACTCGGTTATAGAGCTAAATGTAATAATCTATACTACATACGATCTATTCCTTGAAAAAATGTAACATCCAGTGACAATAATACATCGAGTTTTACACCTAGCTACTGCCAAGCTCTTCCTCACACCTGTGATGTCATGTGATGACCTTCATCACATCAAGCTCAGAAGCTGTTTCCTCTCCTTTTCCCCATATATTTGTTCCTGCCTCTCATCAGCATTTTGAGTGACAGCCTAGAAGAAGCACTGTTGCTGCAAGACAAACTGTGGGAATGTGTTTTTCATGTGCATGTATGTATTGATGTAAGCAGCTAAATTATTGTATAGACAAGTGACTTATGGATGTGAGAAGTTTGTGCATTGTATGTTGTACTGATTTTTGGGTTAATGATGTAGAATCATTGATGTTAGATAAATTATTATTTCAAAACTACCATGACTTGAAAGTATATTTCTCTTCAATGGTTGAATATTTACTACTAGAGTTTTTGGTGGGAATCGAAAGTATATTATGGTGAAATTTAATTATTATGCTTTACCACATCTGCTGTTATCTTTTCCATGCCTTTATCCTGATTTGCCTTTTTATTATATTCAACATATTTAACTCAATATTGTATTTTTAATTCTCATTGCCCATTTCAGGTTTCATTTTCGTACTCTTTCTCCCTGTTTTTCACATTTTATCTTCATCTCAGATTTTTCTTTTCTGCCATCTTGATTGTGACTCGGAGAATGTCACAATGACAATTGTTATGACTTCTACAAGGATTCATAAATATAATTATTATATTTAAAATTAATGATTGAACCGAGAAGGTTTTTTTACATATTCTGATATAGTCCATTGGAATTATTAAGAGTAATAATCATCTTACAATTTGTCAAATCTAGTGCTTCTAAACTTTTTCTCATGTTGCAGTTTAGAGTTTGATGGATATTTGTAACAACAAGTATAACTTTTGGGATTTGGTCTTTTAAATAAGGCATTGAACCAGAGTTGAGCCAAAAGACAAAATAAAAGAAATGGTACTTTTGGCCTGGTATGAAATTAATCTGAACCTTGAAAAAAAAACATCTCTACATCAACCAAAGTCAAAAATTGATATTCATTTTTCTTTTTTGTTTATAAAAATGTACTTATGTTGTGTAATGCATCAAGAGTTTTCAGAATTTAGCAAAATCTATAGTAAAATGGATTGCAGTTTGAAATTGGGGCTAGAACATGCAAAGAATAGATCCATTTTCTTTATTTAAAATGATGCTGAAATTGGTAGAAGGGTGGATGGTGTGGTTGACTTCCTCTGCTTGGATTGCAGGCTCTCCTGTAGTAGGAAATGTCATATCTAAGTGTCTTTGATATAATTCATGTGTTTTTTACAAACAGCAATGAGATGTTTATGAACTGCTTAAAAATAAAACAATGAAAATATCATTTTTGTGTTGTGGTCAAAAATAAGTTACAATTCAAATCTCCAAGTATGGTATTTTTAATCTATTTAAAAAATAATATTGTTTTTAAAAAATTGTTTGAGTCTTTCATTATTTAAAGGATGGTATGAAAAAATTAACCAATTTATGTGTGGCTTCAGAAGTGAAATCAGAAGAAAACTAAAAATTTTGGTGAATATGAGTGAGAAAAAAATATTCGGTTCAATGCCTTGGTTTTACAGTACTTTTTATATAAAGATAGCTTAGGATCCCATTCCTTCTTTTTGATAGAAGAAGTTTAATATAATTTATAATAATTTGTTTTGTTGTTTTTATAATAGTTTAATATATTTTTCTTTAACAATATACATGTAATTTTATTCAATAACAATGATGCTTGTAGTATGTATGCATCTAAGTCACATGCAAGTGATTACGGAATTTAAGTAATTGGGTATAACTTGCAGAGAAGCAAAATCTATTTTTAAATGTTTCTAATTTATTATTCTATGGCAATCGGGTTGTGCAGTTTGGGTTTAACCACTAGATTTGGAGTGTAGGGTGTTAATAGATGTAGAACTTTGTCTTTAGTCATCATTGTTACTGGCTACTGCTGTATTTTGTTCTTTTGGCATTCATAGTAATTCTATTGATTTGTCTACTTTATTATTTTATTCATTTTTAGTGGAAGATGTACAAGGTAAGTAATTGCTTTTCTTGGCCATTCTTTTACTTGGATGTAATTTTCAGATGAAATATGTCATTTTGATTGTTCCAAGTGCTTCTTTAATGGTAAGGCCGCAAGTCTTTGTTTTAGTAAAAATGTGGATGGTATTTTATCATTTGATACTTGTTTTATACTCATTTCCATACAAAAAGATTTTTTTCTTAGAGAAATATTATGATACGGGCTAATAACATCACAACTATATGCAGCAACGCTTGGCCAGTTGTAGTGGAAGATATATATTTAATAGTATATCTAAGTGATCAGGTTATTTAGTGCTCCCAGAAAGTAAATTTTTAATTACCCTAAAGAGTAATCACTTTTGGAATTAAAAATCATAATCCTTCAAATTTTGAATTTGTTGATTTTTTTGTGATCTCATAGTATATTTGGTGTTAAATCATAGTATTTCATTTTGCATCCATTTAGTTATGACATTTAATGATGCAAAATTAATACTGAATTATACTGCTTCTCTTTAAACTTCACGAGTATTAGCTGATAAATTGCTTTACCTGGGTAGCTTTAGTAGGTGAATATGAAAAAATTTTAGTGAAACTGGCTGTTGTTACATATCATTTGATTACTCATAATTCACTCTAGTTAATGATTCAAAAGGTTTATTAGCGCTATTGGTAAAAATGTAAACATTGAATTATCTTTTCTTTGTATAATTAACCTCTGTAGACTTACTCAAATAAAAAAATCACAATACTTAAATCCAAGATTTAAAAGGTTTTCATTTGTGAAATTTTGATCAGTTTTATAGCATTCCTTTTGATGCAGCTGTTGTAAAAATATTTTTCAATTGTGATTGAAAAATATTGTTTTTTAACATTTCAGCTAAAAAATACTTGGTGCTTGGTAGAAAGTTAAGCTGTGTTATATTTCATTTGTCTCCATTCCATTGGAGGGTAATTAGCCAGCCATAATTAATTTACTGTATTTATTGGGCAGAAAGGTACACCATGATGTTTAGGTGATTTTTCAGGAGAAAAGTGTTTAGGCTCACCAAAGCATTTAGGAAGGGCCACATCATGTATCATTTCTAGCCATGATTAAGACCTTATCTGTCATCATTTAAATAAAATATTATGGCATGATAACAATTAATAACAACATTTTAGATTAACTTTGATTTGTGAAAGTAAATAGGGATGATCTAAAACAAATAATTGCTTTGAAACTAAAACTAAATGTGTCCAGCGTGCACTCAGCAGTTCTTTTAAATTATGCCTTCAGAATGCGCTGCACACAATGCATGTATAGGCACCACTCACCGATAGTACTTACTTAAATTTATGTGCAAGATGAGATTTTCATTCCTAATAAATGGAATGCATATGTGATAATGATACCTATGCTTAACTATTCTTTTTTCTTCTGCTACTCTTTTTGCCTCATACATAACCATTTTAATCGAGATTGCCTTCCTCTATTATACTATCCATTTTTTCACTTCCTCTAGTTGTGGCTATTTAGGACCAAGTTTAGAAAGACTATTGTTTCTTTATTGGTGTTGCCTTCAGTTTTGCCTCCTGTTTTCTCCATGCATGCATCATTTTTTCTGTGGGATGTTGATCAAAATGACATTCTGGTGCTTGGTTTCTGTGCATTTTTGTGTATTAAATCACCTTAAGCTTATAGGTAATAGTGTAGTCAATCATTAAAAATGCCCACAGCCCACATGCAGTTTACTGAATAATAATAATCTTTAATTATTAAAGTTGCAATCTATTATGTTGGACATTGCTAAAACTATAATTTCGATGCTTCATAAACAGCACGCAATTATTTTGTCTATTTGAAGGCTTAATAGATACTAATTCAATCGTAGGCAACAATGCAGGTCGCCTTGGCAACACTCGGAAAGTGTATGAAAAAGCCATAAAATTTTGAAAAGAAATGCGTGTTTCTGAGAAATTATTACTTGTAACGTCTAAAATCGCAACAATAAGATATTTTATAGTTTTAGCCATCGAATAAAGTAAAAATGGAGACATTCAGTCCCTATTTACGTATTTTAATGAATGAAGGAAATAAACCTTGCACCTTGAAAAATCAAAACTCCTGTGTAAACATATGGGAAAATATAATTGTCTCCCGGAGTTGAATCCGGGACATAATGTAAACGAAAATAGTTTTCTCGGGGTCTCTTAGTTGGCAGAAACAAAATGGCCTTTACAGCATTTCTCTATGACAAACTCTTCAAGAGATAAAAGGAGGGACGGATGGACAGACATTGAGTATTAATATATAAAGATATTTATAAAATGTTTATGACATTACCGGAATTCGAATGTTCCATTATGTTAATTATGCTATTCAACAAGCTTATTAGGAACTGAAAAATATGAATAACATCACAAACGTCCCGAAATTGTAATCACTGTGAGCACACATGTAATAAAATGCAATAATGGGTCATCGGAATTCGTGTTGCTTAAGGTTTTACTATATATATTAACAATTTTTTCACTATTAATTATTAACAATGTATATTTTAATTTTTTTGAGATGAATTACTGCCAATTATTCCACTTTGGGATCAGTGGTCTTGAGAGTGTAAGTGCTGATTACAGTAATGATCTTACCTTCAATCTATAAGACGAAGACTAATTTTGGGTGACATTTTCATAGAAAAAGTATGTCTTGTAGCCCAAAAAATATGGGGTATATTTTCTTTGTAGTGTACCAAGTGATTTTTAATGATTTTCTTGATTGGTGTTGCTCTTAAAATATACATAATATTGTCTATATGATACATTAGTGGTTCAGCTAATTTATATGAGTATTTTAGTGCTTTCTATTCTATAAATCAGTTATCCATAATTATTTAACAATTTTCCTCAAACTTGAATGTTCATTTATATTGAAAATTACTTGCTGTAAGGGAACCAGATTTTGTTTTTATTGTAAATACACTTATGTTATGCTTGTTCCATTTTTAAGTCATAGTATGCTTTAACCAATCATTTTTTTTAATTCTCATTTCCTCAAGTCAAAAATCCACATTTGTTGCTGAAATTGAATGCTAGGTTTTCTGAACAATTTATGTCTTTTTCAGTTTATTGCCCTATTCCAGAGGAGTCATTATTTTGATTCACAGAAGCTATGCAGCTTTATTTTTTAAGTTTTCCTCTTGTTCAAACGAGATTGGTTTGAATGCAAGACATTTACAAATTCCAACATTTTCCTCCCTTCCAATAGGGCCACTTAAAGATGCTCCCAACCTGCTTTGCACGCCGCATGCAGCATTCTACTCCGATGCATCGTGCACCGAGCTGCGAGAAATGGCAGCCAGCGAGATTCGTCGTGCCATCGTGGGTCGCATCCCGGATTGTCTGCGCAACTGTGTCAACAAGGAGTACTTCATGGGAGGATCGGGTTACCCCGAAGGCATCAACGGTGGATACTACGGGGGCGGGTCGCTCCCAGTACAGCAGGCACACTCGACAACGCCGCACGAGCCTCACTCTGCAGCAGCGGTGGCAGCGGCGGCGGCCACAGGTTCATCCTTGCCGGGCGGCCTGCCCCACAGCCTAGTGAGTAGCCTGCCCCCCGGTGCGGCTGCAGCCGCTGCCGCGGCCGCCGCAGCAGCAGCAGCCGCCGCACACGGCGCCGAGTCGTGAGGGGAGCTTCCCCCACCGTCCCCCGGCCTCCTTCCACCACCCCCACCCGCGGTGCCCCGGCCTCCGTTGCCGCCGGCTTCCGCCGGGGAGGGTCCAAGGGGTGTGGGGTCTCCCTCCACACCCCTACCCCAACAACGATCTGACCACGCCGACCGTGTCTCTCCACTCCTACCTCTCGATTGTGGAAGGGCGGACTAAGATGGCCCACATTGGGACACAATGCACTTTTCTCTCCTTCCACCCCTACCTCCTCGCTTTGGCACGTGTGCGATTCGCGTTCAAGTGAGATGGTCATAGGTCTCGTCGGCCCCCAAGTTTTTGTATACCTTGCCTGTTACATCTGACCTTCCTATTCAATCTGCCCATGATGCCCAAAGAAGACTTCGCTTAGGAATTTAGAAGGATTGAAATTGTTTTTTTGACGGAGGTCTTGTAAAATGTTTTGGATGACAGGACCCGCCCTCATTTTTGTGATGTGGATTTTAGTCCTGTGGGGAGTGTTGTCCAGTGAATAATTAGCAGGGAGTTGTTGGGCTGGTTTTTTGAAGCTAACAAGTTAATGGCTCAAAAACAAAGAACTAATGAGGGGTAACCAATGGGAGTCAGGCAGTCACCTTGGCAATTCTTGCAAGCCTGGTTCAACAGGCATGCTTGTCTTATTGGGAGTGGTGTTGTCTGATATATGATTTGAGGCTTTGGAGGAGGGGAGGATCTGTGCTCGGTTTTAAGCTTGAAATAATGTGGTTTTGTTGAAGCAGCATTTAAAGAATTTTGCAAGTTGGCTCGTGCTCTTTGGTTAAGTATGGCGGAAAAAGTGTTCGATCTCTTGTATAGTTCAAAAAAGTGTATAGAATTTTGCTCAATGAAATATTTGTTTACATTTTGTTGTTTTTATAGGACATTAGTTAATTCATATGATGAGTTTCTGTCAGTGATTTACTATGTAGGGATACTGCTTACATTTATTTTTAGAATGGTTTGAATTGTTATTTTATTTTCTTTGGCCTATTATGCACAAGTAGGCTATGCGATTTATATAAGTCTTGAGTCTTGGGATTAAATGAATTTTGCTCATCTTCCTTTGGTGAGCTTTTTTTATCGCCTGGCATATTTCCCTCCATTTATAACTCTCCACCCCATGACAGAATCTGCTAGGATTAATAAAAACCAATAGGTCGTTGATAGGCTGATAAGTAATAAAAAGAGGTAAGGATTCTTTTGTGGCATAAGGCCCTGTGATTCTTTACTGATTCTAAAGTTTTAGAAGATATGACCCTTCCTATTGTACCTTACCTGAAAATTATAATCGGTGAGGTCACAAGTTTAAGCAGTGATTCAGGTTTTTATTTCTTCTATTAATAGAATTTGAGTAATGTTTTCTGGTCCTTAATAACCAATGTTAGCATATTTATTTCTCCTAAATCTAAATTATGGAATTGATGGCGCACAACTCTTCTTATCACGCAATAGACTAATATGCTGTAATGGCTGTTGGTTGTGTTAAAAAAAATGAAATTCTCAGTTAACTTAATTATGAGAAAAACATTCAATAGGCAGTCTTCTGTTAATTTAATTTGAGCTCCTGGAAGAAGGAATGAGATTTTGATATATAATTTTAATTTAAATCACCAAGTCATACAACTGACTGGTTCCTTCGTTCATTCCTTGCAGCCTCTCAGCACTCCAGACCCATCTAACCATCACTCGCAGAAGCCAGAGTCGTCAGAGGTGCACTAACACCGGTCATGTCTGTCCGTCTGTAAGGATTCCTAAGAATGAGAGAGAAAATACGAGCAGCTTTTTTTGGGACAAGTTCAAGCAAGCACACAGATCTTCCCCCATTTCACCCTTCTCCCTTTGAAAAAATTCCTCATAATTCTCTGGACCTTAATTCTTCCTTTTTGCTCCTCCCCCTCCACGTAGCACAGTACCACCTTCCTCCATTTCTGGAAGATTTACTCGAGAAGAGTGGGACCTCGAAAAATAAAACCCTAAAGGAAACATTTTTGTTCCTTTTCCCTCGTTATGAGAAACAATAAACAGATAGAGACTTCTTGTTACATAGAGCAACATAATGGCATCTGCTGTGACTCCCCCCAAGTACAAACAGGAATGGCCTCCGTAACCCTGAATGCCACATCATTTTTTAGATATATATATAAATAAATATATAAATAGCCTCAATATATCTTCCCAGAACAAAGAGTATGGAAGCAAAAGTTGCCTCAAACTAACTAAATTTTGTGCACATTTTTGTGCAATTTCCATTACTTGTATTTTTTTCCAAATCCTCAATACCCCCTCCCAACCCCAGAGAATCATTAAGACGCAAGATGAGCATTTTTGTCGCCTTTGTGAGAGAGACGAGTGACACAGAAGGGCTACCAAGGACTACTTAATACCACTATCTTTCTAAGCTCAGAAAGACTGTGAAGCTATTAAAAAAAGATGGGAAAGATTGGATGTTGTGAAGAAGAGAAGTGGTGTTTACGTTCGGTGTTTTGGATTGAAATGACATTCTTATTATGAGATTGTGAGTTGAATTTTTTTTGCTCTGTAACAGATTTAATAGCTGTTGCCATTGGAAGCTGCAGTGTAGTTTGCAGGATACCTCTTTGTGTGCTGGTTATGTGAATTGGTGGTTTGATATTTGGATACATAAAAAAGAGACTTAAAAAGTGGGGGCAGTCATGCGAAGTTGAATAAACAGTCATAAATTTTACCTTTTTTTATGTGTGTGAGTATGCATGTGTGTGTGTGCGTGCGTGTTTGCGGAATTTTTAAATGCCCAGAGGGTTAGAAATTTGTATTTGGGATGACGAGCACTTTTTTATGTTGTTTTAAGGTTCATTCATTTTTTTGCTCTCATGAACTTCTGGACAAGTAGGTATCATCACACCAATGTGTTGAACATCGAGTTCTTCAAACTAATGCATGTATTTTTGTCCGAAAGAAAATTGCGTTGCCAAAAAAAGTAATAATTGAACAACCGACGGAGATTCTTCTTAAATGTCCTATCTGCAATGGGATTAAGAAGTTTAAACAGTGTGCCGGATTTTTTTCGTCCCACTGGTGTCTCAAGAGAATACAACAGCGATACAGCAGGATCCTTTTCCCTCAGGATGTTTCTTTTCCCTTACCTCCATACCCTTTTCATTGGTGTATCTCAAGAGAATACAGCAGAGTAATTTCCCACAGGATGGTTTCTTTCCTTACCGGTAACCATGCTTCGATCTGGTTCTCCCCGTGCAAGTCAGAAGATAGCTTTGGTCATCTACTGAGACGTGTACGACTGGCCTTCTTCCTCACCCATCCTTTTTGTCCCTAGCTCCCCCTACACATGCATTCACTGTCATGACTTCCCTCGGGATCTCTTCCTCCTCGCACTTTGTGTGCTAACCCACAAATAAAAACCTCGATGGCAAATCTCTTTGCTTCTTTTCCTTGCCAGGACTAACAAATATGATACAAAAAAGTTTTATTGAATAAGTAAAAATATATTACAGTAGAGACAATAGATACTTAATCAACCAAATTTCTATTTTTCTTAAAAAAGAAGATGAATGTGTGCTACGAATTGTGGATCATTTTTTTACTTATTCAGCGTGTACCGTTTTATGAGATGTTCTTTGCTTGGTGGTTCATCGTATGTTGTTTCAAGAGTGTTCTCAAAACTACATATCGGCTTGGAATCATTCCACGAGGTGGCTTGTTTCGGGGTGCCAACTGACAACTTTGAAGATATAGCAAGAAATATATAAATATATGAAAAAGAGTGACAGTGGAATGCGTGTGAGAGGAGTGGACGGGGATATGCGATGGGACTGCACTTTAGTGAACATCCATTGCTCAGCACATTGGTTGGCATATTTGAAACATCACACACGCAGGGGCACGTGGCTGCCCGCACCTTCATTGAGTAGGATATCCCCTTTGGGAAAATATGATATACATATATTTTTTTTCATGTTTCTACATTTTTCTGTGGTTCTTTTTTTGTGTGTGTTTGTATTGTGACTATTTTTCCAAGTGCAAGTGTTATGTTATCTCTCTCCCCTTATTAATTAGCCCAAATAGGTATTAAAGGATACATTGCCTTTTATTCCCGATGCTCACCCTCTCTGAATAGGACAAAAAACCTTATTACCTTAGCACCCTAATTGTCCCTTTCCAACCTCCTTTTACCTTTTCCGATCGCCGTACTTTCGTCCTTCAATGATCAATAATGATGGTGATGTCTTGAACCTTTTCCAAGACCGGCTCTTGATAGCTATGCAAAAGTGAATGTTTATGCTGCATCACTTGAGTGACTTCTTTTGACAAAAATTATTAAGGCGGAAATATTACTACTAAAATTGTAAGATAAATATTGCTGTAAAATTATTCAAGAAGTGTGAGGGTTTACTAGACACTGGAATCACCCAAGGAGAAATACTCAGTTTTGTTTTTGTTAAGTGTAATTTTTACCCATGTCGGAGAAATATGGTTATAATTGTGTACGTCAGTTTTTCAGGGGCGCCTTTATGTTTGTAAAGTAACAATATATTTGGTTTAAGAATTCAGTTGTCCTTTGCGTTGGCAGTGCCTGATCGAAATGCTAATAACAATTCTTAAAGAGATAATTAGTTGAAAAACAATAGGTGAGTTGATTTTATAGTGGCAAGTGAAGAGTAGACTTGGGCTTGTCATGTGCATCAGCAGCAGCAGAAAGCAGGCAGATCAGAGGCGACATTCTTTGCCTGCTACGTGTACTTCTTTGGAGTTTGTGTAGATTCAGTAGATAGACAGATTTTAGTCACAGAGAAATGATGTAGGGCTATTGGATCTTCCAGAACTTTGAAATAAAATCTTGTAATGAAATCATCCTGAACTTTATTATTCCTTACCTTGTATTTTAAAATTTTTCATCAAATATTTCATGGTTTGGAAACAAAGTATCTTTATTTGTGTCAAAAATGACTTAATATCACAGTAAACTAAAAACATTAATCATGACTAGACATTAAAATTCTTTGGCGCTATTATTGTTGCTGGTTATTTGGGCTGGTGCCTATTCACTTCGTTGCTCATGTTACTACCTGCATTAACTGCACTGAACACGGTTGTTGCAATGTAGCGTTGATACAATATTTTTGTAATAGATGATTCCACCATGTTTGCATTTTCAGGTTCAAAAGCTCCTTGTAAAACTTTGTAAATTTATGTAATTGTAGTTGAAAAATTCCTTTTTGGAATTCTATTTGGGTGATTTTTTCACTTTCACTTCAAAGAGCATGTAAGTGCAAAAACTTAACCACTCTTTCACCAAAGGAAAACTGAGTACTTCAAAAAATGTCATCCACCCCTCATTATGTAGGATGACAGTTACCTTGTTGCCATTTTCTCTCTAGAAAGTAAAGCCTTTTGAATGTACAATACATTATAACCACTGAATTTTATTAAAGAATTGAAAGAAAGTTTTTTTTTGACTGTCTGGTGAGTTGAATCATATGCACGTCACTCAATTCCAAAATGATGGATTTTTTTTTTGAGGATTTATGACAAGATAATAGGCTGACAAACGTGGCTAATTTTTTAAAAGCTTTTCCCTGTCATCGCCGAGAAAAAATAATTTGAAATCCAAGGACGTTTTAAAAACTTGCTGCTGGAAACATGGCATTAATTATTAATAGTGACTGGACTGCTTAAGTTTGTCATAAATTATTAAATAGAAAAAATATTTTTATTGGACTTTGTATACCGCGAACGTAAAAGTCTAAAGAATTAAATATTGATATAATGGACAGTAATGTGCTTCGAAATGAGTAATGATGATTTTAAAAACCTATACGGTGCTATAATACAGTTAACCTGATGGTCAGCTTTAGATCCAAATGGATGAAACTTTTTTTTTTGAAAGAGAGAAACAGTGACTTGCCTTCGTGGCCCACTGATTGGTACAATCCTCGACATGTAACAAGTACGAAGAGGAACGAATCTGCTCATTCACCGACAGCCATTGCAAACATTGAAATGGCAAAGTTTTAAAACTTTGGCCTGCGACATTTTTTGTGACTTATTTTCAGAACCGTAAAAGCTTTTTCAGTCAATTTCATGAGGAATATATGAAACTCGGAGGGTGATGTCAATAAAAGTCAATTGGGAACGTCAAATCTGGCCATAACTTGGTGGGAATGGAGATTGCCCCTACATAAAAAATTGAGAAGCGATTTTTCATTGTACATGGTAATTAAATAGTTAATATTGCGCTGAGTGGTAGCAGATGCCCTCGTTCCACCTATCCTCTCTGCCATTGTTTACAAAATAGGCAATCGGGTTCTTCGATACATCGAACATATACTTCTTGGACGACTGGCTTTGATAGTAGCTGTCTGTAGCACTCTTTGGCCACTGGCTCCTCTTGTCAATTGCCGGCTGCGGCGGCATCAGCAGCAGCATCTTCGGTTGCTGCAGGTCGTTGCGGCACGCAGTGGCGGCTTCTGCCGGCCGCATCAGGCGACGTCAGACGGCATTCCCATGCACCCTCATGTGTCTGTTGAGGTTGCCTGACTGGGAGAACCTAAGCAGGCAAAGCTTGCACTGGTATGGCTTCTCCCCGGAGTGGATGCGGAGGTGCTTGGTGAGCGTGGAAGAGTCGGAGAAAGCCTTCCTGCAGGCGCGGCACCGGTAAGGCCGCTCCCCCGAGTGGGTTCGCATGTGCGTCGTGACGGATGATGACTGGGAGAAGCGTCGTTCGCACACAGGACACCGGAATGGCTTCTCACCCGAATGGGTCCTCACGTGGGCTGTGAGGTTGGCCGCCTGGCTGAAAGACTTGTGGCACTCTCCGCACCGATATGGCTTTTCCCCCGAGTGCGTGCGAAGATGCGTCTTCAATGTCGAAGGCCTTGCATAAGTCTTCCCACAGATCCGGCAGAGGTTGCTGCCACTAGCATCTCCACTTCCTCCTATGCCACCTCCTATGACTCCAGGTTTCCCATTGTTGGATCCCACGGTGGTCGGTGGGGCGACCGAAGGCGGTGGGGGTGGAGGAGCGACTGTGGATGGGAAGCTGCATCGTCTCCTCGCCGGAGGAAAGCCTGTCTTTGGAGGTTTAAAGCAGGAGGAGGTGGGAGGGGAGGTGGCACAGGTAGGTGTGGGGAGGGAGTGGGGTGGAGGGGGCTCTGGTGCGCGGAAATCTGCCGTGAAAGAGTAGGTGGCACCAGCAGCATATGCCTGCGGGCTCAGGAGGCCCTGGTTCTGGGAGTATACCGGAGAGGGATTGGATGGTGGTGCTGGAGCCCATTGCATCTGCAAGAGATGTTCAGTTAAGTAGGTTTATAAGTTGTGTTATGTTGGGGGTTCCCAAAGTATTGTCTTTTTAACACTAGAAATGCACCTTGGGAGGGCAGGTCCAAGGTTTGTTGCATCATATTAACTCTAGAATGGTAAGTTTGTATTGGGAAACTACCACATATAGTCACATTGATTTAAAAGCTAACAAGTTAGGAGGAATTAAAAAAAAGTCTTATGCTACATTCTTTGGGCATCGTTGTTAAAAAGGATTTCATCTAGCTGTTAAGATGACGTGTGATGCACTCTATAGCTTTTACCACTGCAATTATTGCAGTTTGATACTATTGACTGTAATTGTTTTTGGTTTATTAGAATCTAAATTATATTCAAGTTTTGAGTGGTACATACTTTTTATCAGAATAGCTCAATCATAAATAGTACCGTATATGCTGACATATAAGTCGACCTTTGAAGCCCAAAATAATTCCAAAAACTTAAGGTCGACTTATACGCCGAATATAAAATGTTAATTACAGATTAAAAACATTGATATTTACAAAAACATTTAATCTTATGGCATAGGTGATCACCATTTTGAATCAGCTGCTCCATTGATTACATAGTCAGTCATTTATTTTAAAAGATTTAAGATAATTAATTTTAGTAGTTAATAAAAATTAAAATTTTTACTTTTGTTTTTCTTACTGAATCTCAAAAATATAAACGATCTATTTGCAATTACAGGAACGAAGGATAAGTAGAAATACATTCCGCCAATAGATATGGCATATGACTGATCTTTCTTAAATTAAACAAATGATTTAATAACTCAAAAATCGACACTGCATTTTTTGGAAAAGGTTACATTTAGGTTTTAAAAACCATAAAATTCCTCATTTTTCATTCCAAGTTTTTTTAGCAAAGAAGTGGGGGTTGACTTATATGGAAAATATGTCTAGTCATGTATTTACAATCCGAAAAATCGAGGTCGACTTATACGCTGACATATATGGTAAATGCTTGGTAAAAATACTTATTCACATGTTCGAATTAACCCTTAAATGCGAAATGTAGCAGATTTGCTACATACCCGATTTTCTACTATAAAATGTCTGTCACTGCTATTTTTGTCATTTTTTCACTCTAGGAGATCCCATAAACCTTCCCTTTATAATCAGTTCACAATACTACTGCTTGAGTTCCAATTTCATGAGAAATTTAAACAAAACCATCCAGAGAAAGGTGTTTCTGCTGTGGTTTGTATAATGATTTTGGCAGTTCTTTTCGGTAGTTTTGTGTTAAATAATTTTATATTTTTTTTATCTTTGCTGATGGTGTAGTATTTAGCAATTTCAGTATATAGCATATCTGCTACATTGGTCGTTGGTGGGACCGGTGGGATGCATATACATTGTTGAGGAATGACACCTTGTGGTGTTGGAACTGTTTCGCTGAATGATTGTGGTAGTTGTTTCCAGTTATCTCTGAGAATTTGCTGTGAGTTACATTTAGTACTGTAGATTACTATAGTAAGTTTAGTTTTGCTAAGTATTAATTGCATAGTAGTTGAGTTTTTCTATAATAATCCAAGAGGTTGATTAGCCAAAAATACACACACAGTTGAGTTTTTATTATTTCACTACATGCAGAACTGATGATTTTTTTTAAAGATAGGAATTTATTCTCTTGTTACAGAAAGGTGCAATAAAATCCCCAACTGCAAACTACCTACTGATGAAGAACTCCAGAATTCTGAACATGGGACTTGTGATGAGTTCATGTCAACTGGATAATGTTGATATCGTGTTAGTTGCCTGAAAAGATAACAAGGTTGTGACATTACTGAGTACTTTCTATGGAATCATTTCTATGAGAAGTGCTCAGGGATATGACAAGAAAAAGAATAAAAAAATCACTAGTTAATGCCCAGCAATACTTAAAAATTACAACCGCCATATGGGTGGCATTGATTTTCTAGGCAGTTTGAATGGGCGCTATAAAATAAAATTAAAATCTAGAAAATGATGAGGATTTTTTTACTACTTGTTATATATCACAGCAGTAAATGCTTGGCTCCTGTAATGAAGAGTGCAAACTGAAAATAAGACAAGCTACTATTGGTCTAGCTGATTTTAAGGCTGAAATAGCCTTCTGTCTAACGACAATGGGAAAATCATCATCACCAAAAAGGGGACATCCCTCTTCTTTTGAAACTCATTTTGAAAAAAGGTTCAGCTGCCCTCATGCCTCCAATAGAAATTAGAACAGATGGTGTTGACCACTGGCATCTTATGAAGAAAACTGCCAGAGAGCTAAAATGCCAAACTGGAAAGATTTTTCTTATGTAAATTGGAATAAATTTAATGTAAATTTGTGTCTAAACAAAAATATTAATTTCTTTTGTAATTTTCACTGCTAGGCAGAATACAGACAGAAATAATGCTAAATGGCCATCAAACATGTTTAATGTATTTGTGTCTACGAATGTGCAATTTAGCATATCTGCTACATACAAAAAAAGTGCAATAAAATAAAATCACAGGTACTGTAATTTTTAAAATTCTTTCCACAGTCTAAAACTTACAAAGAACAAGAATATTATTTTAAAGGTTGAATAAATACATGAAATGTTATGGGTTAAGTAAAATTTCAGTAGGTCATAAAATATATTTTATAGTTTTTACCTGGACACAGAGAAAAAAGAAAAGTAGTTTTTGAATGAATTTTGTTTTACGAAGTCAACAATTATCTTTTCTTGCAGTATTATTAAAATAAAATTTGTTGAGTAGTATACAGTATTGAACATTAATGACGTTTTTTGGGACATTTTTAAGTCTACTGCTAAGCATTTAGTAGTTGCTAATTAATTATCAAAGGGAAACCCTCTAAATCGTACAGTAACTCAGTTATATATTCATATAGTCAAACCCTGATTTAGCGCCACCTCTGTTAAAGCAGGGATGGTGGTAAATCAAGGTATATGCTTGCTCTATGTCATCATAAGGGAAGTTCTGTTCACGACAATTCATGGGAGGCGGCACTATATATGAGGGTGCTAAATCGGGGTCTGACTGTGTACTATAATTTCCAGGTAACACACATCAAACCAGTTATAGGTAAAATAATATGCAGCCAAAAATATGAAAATTATTAGGCATTCTTTACCAGCAAAGTAGTAGTAGTGGAACATTTTATGGGCATGGCTCATTTGTCTGTCTGTCATAACTTTCATTTCCTAAACTGCTTAATGGATTTGAAGTAAATTAAGTGCGAGTGATCCTTACTAATATTTATTGCCAAATTGTGATTTTGAACTGCATCCGTCAATTAGAACATTCACTTTATATAAGCATTTAAATAAACTTGTACTTGCGTCTCGCAAAATGGCATATGTAAAGTAACAATTAATACCATATTTTTCTTAGCCTTGTTCTTATATGATCTGTAAGGTACAGATTAAAAAATTTATTTGGGTAGACAAAATTTGCCATAAAAAAGTCGGCAAGACCACATTTACGACTTATAGTTTCGGAGATAAAAATTCGAGAAAATCTCAAGTTAAAATTGCATATTTTCTTTGCATCGATCACTAAGATAGTTCTATAAGCAAACAACAATTAAAAATCCAAATTTTTCTCTCTCATGCTCTTATATGATCTGTGAGGTATAGATTAAAAATTTTATTTGAATAGAGGACATCATTTACCATATTAAAGTCCACGGGACCACATAATTATGACAGTTTTGGAGATGGAAATTCAAGTACCGCCCAATCTTTTGATACAGTTTGTTATGTATTTCCCATAAAGAATGCCTGTGAAATCTGTATTCCATTTATGGAGTATACTTTTCCATCTTGTTAGTAGTATTATGAATAAGTTAGTGGAGATAAATATTTTAAAGGACTTGGAGGAACAATATTGTTTGTTTCAAATGTTCATTTGGTTAAATGAAAACAAATGAACTTGAAAGTTGTGTAAACTATAAAAAAACATTTTTCATGTCAACAAACCTTTTTAATTAGGAATAGTAAAAGTTAAAACAAGCTCGCTGTGGTTTAGATGAAGATGAACTGTTTCCTCATTGACAATTGTTAACGATGAGGCTCGCTGTTATATGTATTGTTAGACCTCTTTTAATGGCCTCCCTGATCAAGTCAAATAGTCGCAGTAACTCTTGTGAATATGCTTTGATTATAAGGCTTGTCCAGCCATTGTAGCATGTCTTACATTGGTATATCATCATCATAACTAATTATCTGTAGATAGGTCAATGATTATTCAAGGTTAAACCTGGTTCGCCACATACCTATTTTCTGCAGTCTTCTTCATGTATTGATAGTTCTCTTTCCCTTTCAAGTCATCTATCAACTGAAAACTTTGTCTTCCTCTTTCTTTTTTTCCTTCCAGTTTTCCTTTTAACACATCTTAAATCATGCTCTCTCTCTCAAGGTAATGTCTGATCTACTATACGGCTTCCACTTTGGCCTTGGCATTTGTAAGGTCTAATAACCGAATGTCGTCCAAATACCAAATTGCATATTTATATAATTTTATTTTTAGATGAAGTGGAAAATATGGAATAGATACTATTTATTTATCAATATACAGGGCATTTATAAAAACCTTTTGCAAATTTAAAACTTTGAATAAAAACATCATAGAAGCAAACTGTAAACAGCAAATAAAAGCATAATACATTGAGTTTTTGACTCAATACAATTCAATCTACTTTCAATTGTGCATGAAACACATTTCAGGTCAAGCATACATCTTGAGATCAGTAAACTGAAGAAGCAGAAAAAAATAAATAATGAAGGATAATTGGTATTTGTTTTAGTTAAAAATAAAATAAATTAGTTGCTCTGGTGCACTTTTAAAATGATGTTGCAGACATGCAACACCATGCATCTAAGAAATAAGAGTAAAGCACTATAGTAGCTTGTAACAGTGCTAACTGTGAAAGCTTTATTTTATCTAAACATCATAAGAAATAAAAATTATCAAGTGGCTATGGAAGTAAAGTTGAAAATTAATTCAATGTTAAACAGTTTTCTAAATTTAAAATATAATAGGTAATATCTACAGCACATAGTGAATTATATCTTAATAAGTGTTTCTCAAACAAGGTGCCGTGGCCCACCAGGGGGCTGCAAAATTATTTTGGATGTAAGGTGAAGTGTCAATAAAATAAAGTTTTCATGAATAATAAAATTTTATCAGAATTTTAGGAAATACGATGTTATAAAAATTGTTAATAGAAATTTGTATTAAAGTTTCTTATTTTTACTATTTTAAATTCAAAGGAGGCCGCATGATATTCACGGGGGCTGCGACAATTGAAAGTTTAAGAACCACTGCCTTTGATTACATCAGCTTTTATATTTTCTTTGAAAATGTGATATACTAGGGAAATTAAATAAATTGTCATTTTACTGGTGTTATATAAATGTTAAATAATTACAATTAAATATAGGCCATGAGCTCGTAAAAATACAGTTGTTTGGGAATTTTTCACCTCTAGTAGGGAGGAATTAAAAGCAATGTGTAAAGTTTGCTAACTTAGACAATGTCACGTGAAGGAAAAATTCAAAATCCAGCACAACATCATCTATGATAAATCTTGTGCGACCCAGGACCAAGAAAGATGAAGAAGGAAGTACAGGCAGCCTCGCAAGGAAAAAGCAAAATCAGGTATTCAAAAGATTAACTATTCTCACTAGCCCTACTTCACAGCAGCGACATTATAAGAATATTTTAAAAGGATGCCACCTTACAGTCTAGACTCTGCAGAGGTTAAAAGTTTAAACAGGAAGATCATCGAAATGATTGCAATAGATTGCCAACCATTTTCAGTAGTTAAAGATGAAGTCTTATTGAGATTTTCTCAAGCCATGAATCCTAGATTCAAAATTCCTTCTAAGAAAATATATTATAGAAAAACTTCTTCCTGATATACATTATGTTGTGCACAAAAAGTTAATGATAAGATTCAAGATGCTAGTGCTGTATCTAGCACAGTGAAAATTTGGACATGCGATGACAACCTGAAGTCATTTTTATGTTTAATGGCATGGAATTGATTATGAGTTTAATTGTTTCTGATTTACTGCCTTACTGAGAGCAGTTTAGGTCTCACACTGCTAACAACATAACTAGCACAGAAGAGTGGAACATCACTAAAGAAAAGTGCCACATAGTTCTCATTTCAATGGAGCAAACATGGTAAAGGCAGTGAGGTATCTAGGAATCACAGGTGTAAGCTGCTTTGTTCACACATCTCAGTTGTGTGCTGAAAGCAATTATAGCACAGCATGGTGTAGTCGAGTTACTGACTGTAACTAGAAAGATTTTTGGGCAATAATGCTTCCCCTGCAAAAGACAAACTGCATGAGATACAAGAGAAGTTGGGACTGCCTCATGTTCTTATTCAAGATGTTCAAACCAGATGGAAAAGCAGCTACCGCATATTAATAAGTCTACTTAAACAAAAGGAAGTCATCATCCTGTACTTCACAGATAACAATATCAGTGTAACAGGGATCACAAGCCACTAGTTGTTACTTGCAGAGAAAGCAGTTCATTTGCTGGAGTCTGCTGAGGAAATTACAAAAGTAATGTGCCTTCAGAATGAAAGTATTTCTTACATGATACCTGCAGTAAAGAGCCTTTTATCAGTTTATTCCAGGGAAGATACTAACATTGGTGTGGATGTCATGAAAGCAGACATACAGAAGGAAATCCAGAGATGATTTTGTTATCTTGAAAGAACTACATTGCTCCAGTGTCAATTTTCTAAATCCTAAAGGACAACATTTTCACAGATGACAGAATGAAGCAGCAAGTGCAAGCGAAGGCATTAGAACTAGAAGAGATAAATGATGATGCTATTGCTACATCTGGCTCTAAAAACATTCACAAAGCAAGTGCATCAACTAGTGTATAAGTTTTCAGTCTATGGGACTTTCAATTAAATTGCATATTCATCAACATCTAATAAACCACTAAGTTCATATGGAGGTGAACAGGATATACGAGTAATTCAATACCTTGGCAAGACACTGTTAGAGAGAAAAAAATGTCCCACAAGTTGGTGGCAAAGAAGAAATTAGCAGTACCCTACACTGGCAAAGCTCACACAAAAATATTTTGCTCCTCCAACCTCTGTTGAAAGCATCTTTTCCGCATTGCAGGTGTTCAGTACAGTAACCGCAAAATCAATCTGATGTCAGACAGTGCAGAGAAATTGTTTTTTCTGTGCCATAATGCAGGTTTCCCTCTCTTTATGCAGGGGTTGTGTTCCAGGAAAGTGACGTATAAAGCGAATTCGCATAAACAGAACCCATATTTACATGTAAAAGATAGGGATATGTTCCACAAGCAATCCTAACTCCCCTCCAAGACGCTCTTATTTCGCTCCATAACGACTTCTTATGCGCTAAATACAATTAACACTACATTATACTCGCCAATAAAAGGTAGCAGACGAGCACAAGTGGTGGCTGCTGTGGGTGACATAATAGTGTAGGTTTCAAGTGTTGGAGGGTCGTCCTGGCCCAACCCAAGTTCCGCGGGCAAAGAGATAATACTTCTCAAGTATGCTCGAACAGCATCTCACGAAATCTCCGTTTTATCTCCAATCTACAGTATCCTCTCCATTGTCATCATTTACTGTAGCACTAATACACAGCATTAGAGACAATGAAAGACTGAATGGTCGCCTTTCGGTGTAGTGAACTTTCTTTCATTTGTGTTACACTGGCCGCGTAACCGCATAAGAGCGAATCAAAGACGCATAAAAAGAAATTCCGGTAGCAATAAGTTGGTCGCATAATAGCGAATTCGCAAAAAGCGAGCCTGCATAAAGAGGGGGAAACCTGTATAAAACTTTATAAATTTGACTGCCGATACTAAATCTCTTACAGTGTGCATGTAGTGCGATATTGTTCAACTGTTAGGTATTTTCAAAGGATGGCAAATAAAAATTTATACCAAGTGCAAGAATAGAGGTTAATAATTTAATTAACAAGAAAGTAAGTTGATAAAATTTTAGATTTATTTTTGAAATTAGTGCTATGGCAATGATATTTGGTTTCGGCCGAATGTTGAATTTATTATTCGGCATTAGGCCAAAATCCATATTCGGTGCATCTCTTGTCTCTATAATCATTCGCTTCTCTCCTCCTTCTTAGTACTTACTCGCTTTTCATCCTATCTGTCCATTTTACCTTCAAAATTCTTCTTCATGCCTACAGTTCGAAACTTTCCAAGTGCTTTATATCATTTTCCATTGCGTCTATGTTTCTGCCCTATACAAAGCTATACCCCATACATAGCATTTTATCAACTTCTTGCCGATACCCTCCTTTATATTCACCGTTAGTAGGAGTTTTTCTTCCGACAGCGGCTTTTGCTTAGGGATATATCAAACCAATATATTTTATCAGGGTGCCTTCAATCTCACTGAGAAATGTTGTTCGGCACAGAACCTAGTTGCAGTGGCGTAGCGAGGGGGGAGCAGTGGAGGGCAGTTGCCCCGAGGCGCAGGGCTTAAGGGGCGCATACTCATGGACCGAAAATTAACGTTTCTGTTTATAACCAATAATAATATTATAATATATGCCGAATTTTACTGCTAGTATAGTATGCTTGGATTTCCATCACATTCTCCGCATTACAGTTATCTGGAAAATTGTACAGGGAGCAAAGGGAGGGGGGCGCATCTGTGAATTACCCCCAGGCGAAGGAGAATCTAGCTACGTCACTGCCTAGTTGTTGCCTAAAATCGTGCTACGAATATATTCGAATGGATAAGGTATTTTGATACAGGTAGGAGGAAGTAAACTCGAATGGAGCATCCCAACCAGTAGGGCCGTCCCTAGTGTTGGACCATTCGGGGCGTCCGCACCGGCCCCGCTCATCGGCATCACCACAAGGTAATTCTAAGTTTAATATGGTGCTTAAAGTTAAGTGGGTTCGGTACAATCCGATTTGCCTCGGATTCCACACATAATAAGGGTCGGCCTCGTAGTAGGTGTTTCTAAGAGAGAATAAGTTAGCCTTTTTATTGTCCATGGAGCTCTTAATTGTCTAGGGCAGAGAGGTGTAACCTACGACACAGTGAAAGCATTTTATGCGTCCCGTAAAGTTATGGTGAAAAAGCGATCTGTGATATTAGTACGAGTGATTTTATTTTTTTGTCGAAATTATCGTCATAAAACCTTTTATAGAGAAATGTGACGTTGAAAAACTTTAGGATTGATTTTTATCTCGATATCTTGAGTAAGTTCTGACAAGCTCATATTCTGCCTTCGCCACAACGAACGCGACTCGCTACGTAAAAAGGTTGCACACCCATGGACTAAGCATATGTCATCAATTCGATATGGATTATTTCATTCCTGAGAAAAATTTGTCTAAGCAATTCCATATCAAGCGTTTAGTCATCCTTTTCCGCGAACACTCTCGTTTATGCCGATTCATCATATACCATTCATGCGTAGTTTTGATTCGAATATGGTCAGAGTCCATGAGAGCTTTAATCGCTGTGCAGTATTGGTGTTATTGCTTAACTCAAGATATTTGACCAAGAGTTTTATAGTTGTTTCACAATGGTAATAAATGATGCGCGTCTGAAAATGTTTACTGGCGCTTAAAACGAGAAGATTAGAGATAGATAAGAAGGTTTAACGCGCCATGCAATGAATAACAGTATTTTATTCCAGACAACTACTTGTATTGCTCTAGACCAGTGTTCTTCAAACTGCTCCGTGGAGCCCAAGGGCTCTGGGGAACCTTTTCAGGGGCTCCGCGAATAATATACAAAACAAGTAATAAAATCATATAATATAAAATATGATAATATTGTTAAAACAAACATATTTACTTATCGTATGTACAGCTATATATATTCATAGCAAAGTTAATTTGGTTGATGGAGAGTCGTAATTTAAGAGGGTCGCTCAAAGGGCTGCGCAGCCTCTCGAAGTTTGAAGACCACTGCTCTAGACTACCTAATTTAGAACTAACTGGATTCGCAGAAAAAACAATCATCGATTGTAAAAATTTCATTATCGATAGCTATTCGAACATTTCCTAGTTAAAATTCTCTGCGCGAGAAAAGTATTTACTAATTTAAGGAGTGATGAAGTTCTACTGTATTCTTTTTATTATCTTCATCAATAAAATGAGACGCAGAAATTAAAATTATATCACTCAGTTCTAATTGTTGATTTATAAGCAAAATTATCAGAAAATTTGATATATGGCATTATTAAAAAGGAGACAGTTTTGATTTTTCAATAATTTATGATATCTTTTTACTTTCTCCGTTTACGAAAGTATTTTTTTCATGGATAAAACCGAGATTTCAACGGAAATATACTATATACTATTTTCTCGATTGTGCCTGTGACCGGAATTTTGTGGGTGCTCTAACTCAAAAACTATTGATCAGATCAACGCGAAATTTTATATTTGACATTTCTGTTAAAGGCACAGAAACTGATTAGCTTTTGGTAAAAATCGGCCAACCGAAAGTGGGCGTTTACTCTTGTCAGTTATCCGTTTTTTACTTTCTCCATATAGGTAATATAGGGGAAAGTATTGTATTCATGAAAAAAATCGACTTCGAGATTTCAACGAAAATACACGTTTTGAGGTCCCCATAACACATTTTGAAAATTTTCTCGATGATGTTAGTGGGTGTATGTGATAGCTTTTTGTGGGTGCTTTAACTCAAAAAGCGTTAATCAGATCAATGCGAAGATTTATACTTAACATTTTTATAAAAGACACAAGAACTAATTAGTTTTTGGTAAAAATCTGTCAACCGGAAGTGGGTGTTTACTCTTGTCACATCCATTATTTTGAAATATTTGCTTTAATGTTTGATAAATGTAAAAATGTATTGGAATAAAAGTTGTAGGAAATTTAATTGTCTACAACCTTTGTTTGAAACATTTTTCCATATAATGCATTGTTTAAGAGATATCTTATATTTTTAGCTGCCACCACCATGCCACCTACCGACGACTATTGTTAACAATTAACGCTTAGTTACGTCTTAGTAACTCTCCTCTTTCTTTTCTTAATTGTTGGAGCTTTGTGGCTATATCCAATATCAGAAGGCTATGGTTTGAGTTTATTTATGTTCTTTCTCGCAGTTTCTTAAAATATTTATTATGTAACCTATTTGGAATTTTTAGAAATATTACAGATATGGAGAAAGTCATGTGGTGGCCACATAAGATTTTTTAATATTTGCTTTAATATTTGATAAATGTAAAAACGTACTGGAATAAAAGTTGTAGGAAATTTAATTTTTTAGCCGCCACAATTTAATTTTTGTAGCTGCCACAAACACACCACCTATCGCCGACTATTGTATACACTTGACGCTCCTTTTTATTTTTTTAATTATTGGAACTATTGGGCTATATCCAATATCAGAAGGCTACTGTTTGAATTTATTTCTGTTCTTTGTAAAGTCTTTAAATTTTTCTCGCAGTTCCTTAAAATATTTATTATCATTTAATCAATTTGAAATTTTTAGAAATATTACAGGTATGGAGAAAGTCATGTGGTGGCCACATCAAATTTTTTTTCATACTGGACTTCTAATTGGTTAAAGCATTCGGCCGTAAGTGGAAGGTCAGGGCTCGATTCTCGACACTAAGAATTTTTTCCTCTACCTTGAAATTTATTCTTAGGCCTATTCAATGAATAGTATTCATCCATGCATATAAAAATTCATTACCTACATTACAATTTATTTATGATCCGCTTTGTTTCCTTGGCAAAAATGTTTGTATGCAGTCAAACCTCCATTTTGGCGCCACCGTTTGTCCATCACCGGCATTGGCGATGAAGCGAGGGTGGCTGTATATTGAAGTATATGCTTGTTCTATGTAATCACAGGATGTAAGTTCTGTTCACAACGATTCATGGGCGGTATGCGGTGTGGCACTACATAGAGGGGTGCTAAATCGGGGTTTGTATGTATGTAAGAGTTACTTAGTAAAAATAAATGCCATTTAGTGGTGTGCTTGTTTGACTTGCAACAAACCTGTTAATTCTGATTTATTGTATTATACTACAATTAGATGAATTAGCCCGTTTAAAACGGTCTTTGTAATCAATATAAAAAATTAGACCATTTTATTATAAAATTATAGTATAGCAATGCTACCAAATTTGGTTGAACTGTCTGAAGAAACGGCTGAGATATTGAGCGTTACGGACAGAATGACCATGAGAATAGGGGTTTTATTATATTCTGTTATATGTATGTAAATTGTCCAAATTTTTTATAATTATTCATGCCCATTTAAGCTCGGTTATTATTAGACTACTAGCAGATGTTCCCGTTCTTCAGCTAACTCGTAGATTTTACTATTTTAAAATATTTTTGCTTGGAGCAAACCGTCTCTTTGTACTCATTTCCTTGGTTAAGTAATTACTAATAGAAATTCGACCAGTCGCCCTCGAATTATGTGCGAGAGCACGGACGCGCATATGCGCCATATGTTATCTGAATATATCAGATTAGATTAATCGCTTTTTTATTATTAGAACAAATCGATAATCCGAATTTAGTCCGTCCTTAATCAGTTCGGATTATCGGCTCTCCGTTCAATCCTTGTTATTCGTCCGCAAATCACACAAAACAACGGCATAAATCAGGTTTCAGGATCATGTGTACTTTGATGCATAGTTTTTCCGTCTGATAGGAAAATATGTCAGTTCGTCGCTCGTTGACAATCGATTCGTAGAATTTTTGCCGTAGGTGCTCGTACGGCCATCTGTTGTGCTTGGAAAATCAGAATGGCTTTTTTAACTAACAGTAAGGCAGAAGCCACGTCCATCAACCTTTTAGGCTCAAGTGTCACGCTTTTGAGAGGACATGGCTTCTAGTTATGAATGGTCGAAGCCTTATCGCATCGCCATCCCCTCAGCCCCTCCCCAAACTACCAGTTCATTCAACCGCTTAAATTGTACTAAACATTCCTAATTAAATGTTTCTACGATGAAGCTACGCACGTCACAGGCTTCGCATTTCTTATCGCTGGGGTTTTTAACGTGTGCGGATTCGTGTTTAAGCCATTTCCCTCTCACCATTTCCTCCAAGGAATCACTTCAAAATTGCATTCTTTATTGTTTTTTCATGTATTCCGAGCTCGTTCCCTTAATTGACCTTTAGAATAGTCGGTTCCCGACTTCCCGCATGGCCCAAGCGTCCAAAATTTACCACCACTTGCTATTTATGGCAAAACTACCCCGAAATGGATGGAAGTGTGGTAGTAAATTATTAATTTCACTTTGATGCAGCGTAAAAGAGGTTATATTTCGTTCGTACAATAGAATTTTATATTTTGTGCAATAAATCATGTTATCAATTCATTGTTTAAGTAGTAGTAGTAATTGGAATTTTGAAATGCCTTAAATGACGACTTGAACGCTATATAAAATTATTAATTGTATTGAAGGAACCGTAATCTCTATGAATAGCATTAACAGCAACAAAAATCCAAAGAGTAGGATCTCACAATCAGTGATTCGGGCCTGTCACCGTTCACGTTTTAGTGCTATGCAATCATTAGCCTACTTTGGAAATAGGCTTATAGTTTCGTCGTTGTGTCTTTCTGTCTGTCTGTCCCCCTATTAACTTTTGAACCAATATACCGATTTTCATGAAACTTAGTGAAAATCTCTTGCTACTGCGGCCAAGCTCCCAAGGATAGTTTTTGTTGCGAAGATTGAAGTCCCGGGTTCGATTCCAGTAAATATCCTTCCCATTTGATTTACATGAGAAATCTAAAATCTATCGTGCCGGGTAATTTTCTCTTGCACATTAAAATATCTTAGAATTGTAATATCGGAGCGGTATTTGTACTATTCTCTGAGGAAAGGAATGAAGATTCTAATTTATATCGTAGAATTTTGCTTATCGATTGTATTTCTTAGAATTTTGCGTAAATACTGGCGTTTTTGCAGTTTTTATCACTCATTACGAGAGTGTTGCATAGCAACAACTATTGTTGGACTCGGATTCGGTTTAGTCTAATACATACACGCGTTATTTTTGCCGCACGTTTTGCGTTAATTGTGATATGTTAAAAATAATTCGCATGACTTAATTCAAACTGTCGTAACAACTGCCATAAGGTCTATCGTAGGAATTCGTCGGCGTTAGCGGTGCCTGTTTTTCGCATAGGTTGACTAATGTAATTAACGGCACGGCAAGTTTCCGCCGTGACGCTTCTTAGTGGCGAGTGTCAATGAATCTTTTGTTAAATTTAATTACTTCTACCGATATAAGTCTTAAAAGCATTTTAAATTAATAGCATATTAGTTAGTAGTTTATTGTCATTATTATTATTATTTTCGGGAGAATCGCTAATCTTAAATTTTAGTGCGAGTGTTCTCCCTGAATGGACACAAAACGTCCTAATAATACAAATGTTTTCATGTATCTCAGTAAGTATGAGGTTAATGATGAAAAGTCGAAGTGCCCAATTTTCTGTCCAAAAACAGCAATATTTCGACTTTCAGATAGCATTAAAAGGACGGGATAGCAGTCTATTTGCGAATGGATGTGTTAGTGATATATTTTTCCTTATTTTAAGCAAATTATATGGAGAAACTTGATAGGAATTCATGTGTCATGGAGAACCATCATTTCCCAAGGCTGTTGGACCTTTGTGATGAGTTTCTCCCTTAACAAACAAACCTGATAAATCTTGACACATGAAAAGACTTTGTTACTAATTTTTTATCTGAAAATATTCCTGAATGCTTATTTCAAGTCAAAGAGTGTTTATTTTTCTCTTAAGACAGATATATTTTTAAAAAATGCCATTACGATACGTTTTACATAGAGTTTGTTCTTATACATGTACCTGTCCCAAGCGAAAGCCTTGTTATAGGTGAAGGCCTCTTCAGGAAATGTATCGTTTTAGTTTTTTGTTATTCATATACACGATTTCGTACTCACTCCTTTAAAATCGTCAGTTTTCATGAAACATTGCATAGGAAGAAAATAAATAAAAATGTAATTATTATCCACAACTTTCATAAACTATGAACTGTAGCAACGCAGTGGTGTCGGAATTAAATCGTACTTATCAATAGATATGATTGCTAAATCAAGAAAAAAGTATTTAGTGGTTACCAGGCATAAGTTACTCTATATTTTGAGTGTTACCTGCGGTTTCATCAATTTATTAACTTCCCCGAAGCTCACTCAGATTAATAAGGTCCGTCAGCACAGTAATTTTCATATCATTGATTGTAATGATGTATCTCAGTTTAGCCTATCTTTTCGTTTCTACTATTTAAGGGGCTTTCTTTTAAAAATTGCATTTTTTATAAAATTTATACCTGCGTCTTTAAAAAATTTCAAAGACAGTTTTTAATCTGAAGTTGCTTGATAATGCATGTAAATTCGACGACGAGAGAAGTTTGTTGACCAAATAATTTTGGCTAGCGATTCGGAAAAGAAACGGTTCAGAAGCGTGATTGCGTTTTCACTATAATTTAGTTTTATATTTTTTCTTCTATTGTAAAGATCTTTCTTAGACTTAATGGTGGTTGCATTTGATAATTGCTTGTCTAGTGCGTGTTACAGCATTTTTCGATAATGTTCATTTTATTAGCTCATAAACTGGCCGAATTTCTGCTGAAAAAGTGTTATATCTTCGATACTCCTCCACAATTACGTTAAATTTAAACTCCCTATTATTACCATTGATTTCAATTGTATATGAATATAAAATATAGTACTTTTACGTTTGGTTTGAATGGAATAATTTTCACCCCATGTAATATTAATTGTAATATGAGCAGCTCTCTCTCTCTCTTCGTTGGGTTGGTAAGTAGTTTTACAAAATGCATTCTAATTTTATATATTCTATCACGTTTCTGATGCGAAATTTTCCTGATTACTATAATTTTATGGTTAATTTAAACGACGTTGTTATCTGTAGTTTAAGATGCTTTGATTGTTCGTAATGCTGAGGCAATTTTTACTTTAGACGACATGCGCTAACTTGAATGCAATAAAGATAGGACAGGTTTAACTGTGTATCTCAAAGAGTAAAAGAGGATATTAAAGATGGAGGACAGGAATGGGCGAGGATAAGTCTTGCAAAGGAGGGGGGAGGGATCGGCGGGGAAAGGGGGCGGGGACTGTTACTATCGATCCACCACGTGGTATGCTGAATTCGGTGAAGGAGATGATTAAGTTATGACCATACATGCGCCGTGAGTTTTCGTTTTGAAATTACTACTCGTATCAGTTTAAATTTAGTCTATCAAACACCCACACAATATGTAATAAAAGGTTGAGTAATGAAAAACTGCGATAATTAATATCTAACGAAATTTATGAGGACCATTATTTTCCGACTTCAACTAATAGAATGAATCGCATATCCAGCAATTAAGCAGTCACCGGGGATTTTAGGTAAATGTTATATGTACCCTCAAATAGGAATTTTAATATCTCTTCTTAGTTTCCCCAGAAACAGGATGTAGGCGTTGTATTTTTATGTCGCAGAAATTATGCAATATTTATGTCATTAGGTGTGTGATCGTTAATGCTTACTACGTTATGAAACTTTAAAACGAGTGAAGATATTCCAATAACTTTTTTATGGAATATATTGGAAATTTAGATATGAAGATTAATAGGTTTTTCCATCGTGTTTGCCATTTCCTTCGTTTGCGCGCTTAATTAAATTTTTCACTGATCGATATCGGGGACGCCGAAGGCGGCCATTTTGTGTCGTCGCGTTGGTAACGTCAATGACGCAACAGAAATTCCTAGGTTTTCTCTCCCGAAAATCATTCCACAGTCGGTTTTCGGGAAAACTTGTTGTGAATACCTTTTCCGTGGAAAATATTTTCGAATGCCTGATAATCTTATGGGTATAGCAATTTTGCTCTGGTAAATTCTAATGATTGAAAAACACTCGAATCAGTTTATAGTCTTGTCATATTTTTGAATCGTTATTTTTAATGAAATTCTACGGCATTTGTTTTGCCATTATTACATACCTCCGCAGCGAGAAGATCAAACGTCCAAATACAAGTGACCAGCATTTGTAGATATTGCATTTTTGTTGGTTTTAGATATACGAGTTGTCTGTGCTTGCATACTGTAAGCGCGTAAAAAATCACCATATACTTAGATCGTAACTCGTAAATAAACCAACCCGACAGTATTTGAACTACCCATTTAAATAAGATAATAGTTTTCATTTTCTGCGAAATTAAGGCATCTATCCGGAATTTCTCTGGCAATCGGCTCGAGTCCAAATTTTCGAATTTCAGGTTTCATGGCTTAGATCGTAATGTTTCAGCAATAACTATAATCATCATTAAGACAAAGGCCTATATGTTACACTAAAATTTACGTAAAAATTAGGATATTCTTTGTTTTAGGATTATGGCACCATCATCCTTGCATTTTAGTACGTATCCGGATAAAAAGTTAATTTAACATTATAACATCATCATATTTATACGTCGTTGGCTGAAATCAAATGGATTATAATGCAATATAAACATTAAATCAATGCTCTTGAAGTATGGAAAATGCATTCCCATTGAAAGGCATTGGGATCGTTGCTATGGCAGTTAAAATTTTGTATTGTTGAAAACTGAATAACTTAATAATTTTATGATTAAAATGGAATTTTTACGTAAATTTAGCATGGATTTAAATTCTGTCTTAAGGAAAAATAAACGTCATTCTTTCTTCCACAGTATAATGCAGGTCCCGAATTTGTACCTTAATTGTAAATAATTTAAAAAAGCAATTTTATATAGCCCTGCACAGTTTTCAATGATTTTCTTATGGGTGTTTAAAGTTGGACATTGCGGTCAAAAATACCCCTTAAAAATAATATTTTCTGGAATTTCAGATTTTTTCCTGTGGTTATACCCAATGACCTATATTATGCTAAATTTAAGCTCTGTAGTACTTCTAGAAGTACCTTAGGTTTTATTCTATATGTATCCTATATCTTATAAATATTTTAGTGTGTGTATGTATGTATGTTCTTTATAGGTTTTTACACCGTTAAAGTTATCAACTTCAAAAGTTTCATGGGCCATCCTATGGACCAAAGGAAGAACTTGGTCTAGGTTTGCAGACCGTTGGGGTCTCTTATACCCCATGGAGTCAACAAAATACTATTTCCATAAGAATGCATGGGAAATGGTGTGGAGAAGTCCCAAAATGCCATGCAGCCCTTCACTGATGTGGATATAAATATACTTAATATTAACTTACGATCACGGGAAATGGCTTATTTTACGCACGAAAGACTGAATATTTTAATTCTGTTCATGTTTTGTCGTATTACGCACTAAATCGCTCGAAATTTTCCTTTAAGCGCAAAATTTACCAGTTTAGATGACCATTTTCCAGACGGCAACAAAGCTATATTTCTTAATTGTTGTCCTATTCAAAGGGAGATAGCCACGTAAAGATTAATGCAAGGAAAATCCACGCCGTGGCGTGCCGAAGAGGAAGAATAGCCACAGAATTTAAGTATTTAACAATTTTTAATATTAAAATTTCTCCAAACAAGATTTGATGACCATAATTCAAGTTCAAAAAATATTAAACTACCAGTTTATCACTTTTTCATCAAGGCTTTTCCGGGCGGCATAAACTGCTCGCATGGACCGGATGTGGGTCGTGGGTTGCACCCCTGATTTTAGTACTTGGTATGAAAATATTGGGTAAAATTCAATATTCTGCTAGGCGGAAAAAGAAGCCAAAGAGATGCAGGCGGCTGCTGTGCCAGGATAGGCTGCGAGCGTGAAGCGCATCTTTAACACCTGACGGCTGGTCTACTTTTGCGTTTCATTCTGAAGTAAAAAAAAGCTCTTGGGCAACGCAGGCTTCCAAACGCAGATTTGGTTATACGCGGTCACATAAACGTGGTATTTATTATCTGAATCGTACGAAATTTAATTAAATGCTTTCATGAATTGAGCGCACACCGCATTTAATATATTATGTGCTGTGAGAAAGTTCGTAGCCTATACGAACACACGATTTTTTCCATTAGACATTAAATTTTTGCAACGCAGTTTAACCCAACGCGACCTTTTCCAAGAACATAACCTCCTTTTTGTGCAAAGATCTACTACATTTAACGTAGTACAGGATAATTTTACATGGACGATATGCAGGTAATTTTTAACAATTTGTCATAGGCTAAGGGTAAGAAACGAGAGGGTTAACCTAATGTAGGTTGAAAATGCGGTAACTTTAGACCAGGACAAAAGCTACATTAACGTTTGTTGGAGAAAGTTTATAGGTCGGAGGATTTATCCAAGAAGCATATAGCAATAATTGAAACCGCTACATATATTGGAATTAAGATCGAATAGAGAGCGATATCGAGGTTCAGTTTTCCCTGAAACAGTCCTAATAGGAGACACAATTCTACGGCATAGTAATGTTAGGAATAATTTTGTGTATTACAGCCCTGCCACTAACCAGCCAAATTAATCGCAGAGTAATATGAAAACGTATAAGCTATAGTGACTGATATGCAATTTTATCTCCAGACCTTTATATTTTCCTAGCAGTCATCGTAATTAAAATAAAAATACTAGCAGTTAAATAAACAGAGTCATTAGTAATTTAAGGAGATTATACATATAATGGTCTCATATTTCAAAATTCTACTAAAATGGCCATATGAGGCTTTATATACCACCGTGTAGGCCAAATGCGACCTTTCAAATGAATGATCGGAGTCGGTCAAGCATTCAAAGAATTATTTTTGGGAGTTTTGAATGTGTAAGGTGTGAAGCGCCTATATTAAAATCATATTGGATCAACTAACTCGAAAAACATCGTGTATAAATAAAAAATATCTAATGACATCTATTTATGGCAATTATACGAATATGGATACCATATAGAAATTAAAGAGGTGAGACAAGAATGAAATAAATGCCCGGATATCGCCCGCAATCCGTAGTTTGGAGGCCCTTGATGTAAACATTCACTGAACTAGTCGTTAATCTACACAGATGAATTAACTATCATCATTTAAAAAATAAGACGAAGATAAAATTTCATAGAAAATGTTTTACTAAAATTGAATTGGAAAGTTTTTTCTATTTTCCCTGTGTGCGGTGTATTAATGCTTTCTAAATCTCTTTTATTTTTCCGCGAACTTGAGCAATTCTTCGGATGTGAATAATTATTCTCGCGTAAAATGTCTTGCGATTCCGATTAAGTCGACTGGACAGGTATTGGGGGTCTGATTTCCGACAGAATCGCTTTCTTCGTAAATACAGCCTCCGTGGTCAGGACCGCGTCTTCGCGACGCTCTTTACCTGCGGGCAAGTGACCTGGTGATGCTGCATTCCATCCGTCATGTTGTATCCCATGGCTGGCACGCCCATCGTCATGTTCATGGACACATTGACGCTCATACTAGGGAAGACGCTGTGCTGATGGGGTGGCGGAGGGGGCGGTGGGGGTGGAGGCGGGGGCGGCGGAGGCGGATGGTGGGTCTGGACTCCGCTGCCCATTCCACCGCCGCCTCCGTAACACATGCTCTGGTCTTGAAGTCCCAGCCCCATACCACCTCCGCCCCCGCACCCACCGCCGAAGTACTGTGCTGTACCGTAGCCTCCGGACGGGGACATCATCTGACAAAAGGAAAGAACGCACTATGAGTGTTGAAGTAAAAAGCATCAACTTAGTTCCTTACTTAGTGAACAGTGGCGGATTTCCGCCTCTAAACCAAATTATATTTTCGCTGCCTTTTGGGCGCTTTTTTATATATTCGGTTTGTCAGTCTGTCCGCCCGTATGTGGATCATAATGGTTTAATTCATCAAAAGTCTGCGTAATATTAATTTCTTTTCCTTTCAGCCCTGGAATCCCGTTTTTATAGCCGTCGCTAGGCCATTGCCTATTTTGGCCTTATTATACAGGGTGTCCGGCAAATTTATGTCATAACTTCGTGATCCTATTCCTTAAGTGATTTTGAGTAAAAAATATCATATAAACATGGGTCCGATTCTCATTTGTTACAGAGCTACGGGTATTTGAAATTATCTCGTACTTTGATTTGTACAAGTTAATGGCAGAAAAAATGCAGTTTAAATAATTATTCGTATGCATTGTTAATTGTTAAAAAATGTATTATTTAAATAGTCATTCATTTACATTGATACTTAATCCATTGTTACAACAATTGTTCAAAATGGCCGCCTTCAGCTTGTTAGATGCACAATCTGACCCGTTTGAGTAGGGGACGTGAAACAGCACGAAGAACTGCAGCGTTATTAATGCGCCTCGCAGCATCGAAAATTCGCTGAATATGTTCTTCTCTCGTGCTCACTTTGGCTTCATACACAATGTTTTTCATTTGCCCCCACACATGTAAATCCAACGGAGTGAGATCCGAAGACCTCGGTGGCCAATCCTGCGCACTGCCACGAACGATCCATCGGTTAGGGAACTTCTTGTTAAGTTAAAGCGTAGCGTTCCTACTAAAATGGGGGGAGTGCCCCGTCATGTTGGTAGTACATCTGAAGACGTGTTTGCAGAGGCATGTCTTTTAAGAGACCCGGCATTTCGTTTTCCAAAAATCAGCATAAATGGCACCTTTAAGACGTGGCGGGAAGAAGTACGGTTCAACCAGCTGGTTCCCAATGACACCACACCACACGTTCACAGAAAAACGGAGTTGGAAGCTGCTTTCAACTGTTCCGTGAGAATTTTTGCGAGCCCATAAATGGTAGTTACTCGTGTTGTTTATTCCATCACGAGTAAGTTGTGCCTCGTCCGTGAACAAGATCTAACGGTTCAGGCGGGGGTGTGCATTTTACCAACGGTAGAATTCCAACCGCCTAGCCATATCCCCGGATTGAAGATACTGAACTTGCTGGATATGGTATGGATAAAGTCCCTCATCGTATGTTTGCCAGACTCTCATTCGCGGAACGTTGATGCGGGCGGACATTCCTCGTGTACTAAGACATGGACTTCGCTGAACCATTTGAATAATGTTTTCCTCCTCATCCACATTAACTTGTACTGGACGTTCAGCTCTCAAAGACACGGAAATGAGCCATTTTCTCGTAAACGTCGGTGAACTTGAATAAAAGTACGTCGATCTGGTGTTCTTTATGGAAATCGTCGTCGATATTCGTAAACGGCAGAAACAGAGTTTCTATCGCAAAACCTGTACACGCAGTACATATCCGCATGCTCTTAATTTGAAAATGTAAACGGCATTATTAAAAGTTAATGATACCACACGTGTCACAGGGCACTTTACTGAACGCTAGCTTACGTTCTACTGACATACTGCCTGCGAGCTTGCAAATTACGTCCACGTCTGTTGTGCAATCGTCATGCTTCTCATTTTTGTAACAATGGATTAAGTATCAATGTAAACGAATTATTATTTAAATGATACATTTTTCAACAATTAACAATGTATATGAATAATTATTTAAACAATGCATTTTTTCAGCCATTAAGTTGTACAAATCAAAGTACGAGATAATTTCAAATGCCCGTAGCTCTGTAACAAATGAGAATCGAACCCATGCTCATATGACATTTTTTACTCAAAATCCCTTAAGGAATAAGATCCCGAAGTTATGATATAAAGTCGCCGGACACCCTGTAGATCCGATAATGCTCATGAATGTAGATTTTTAAAAGTCGCTGACTAAGAAATCATTACCTTCGAAGATAAGATGGATTGATTTCATTGCCTCAGAAAACAACTCCTTTATGTTATATTTAAGAATTGAGATATATATATTTTTATTTTAACCAAGTAGAATTGTCAGTGGTTAATATTTTCTTTGTTAAGACATTCTCATTTATTGAATTCTCTTCCGATTTGTTAAATTGGAGATGTTAAATAATTCTTATTTTAATGGAAATTTACTAGTGTCGTTGGAATCATTTCACCAGCCGGAGTGGCCCGAGGTATTTTGGTGACCCGGGCAAGAAACCGCTCCAGCGTTCCCTTCCGTAAATATTTGTTAAGATTGTTAAAAAGAACCTGATAATTTATTCATTACGCTGTAAAATAATTGATAATGAGAACTTAAAAGGACTTCCATCTAGATTTCAGCCTCTTCCTGATATAAATTTTTGTCTAACATTTATTCACGTTCGAATAATATATAGGTGGATAATCGGGATGGCGCCCCCAATACTTAGGCGTCCCGGGCAACCGCCCGGCTTGCCGGTACCTAGGACCGGCCCTGCCCTCGAGTGACATAAAATATGCCCATTCGCTAATTCTACTGGAATAAAACAATTTTTTCATCATTGTTTGGTTTAGTTTATTTATCGAAATCATATCTTACCTGGTGAGGATGAACGGTGTACGAAAGTGATGTGGGTGTCGTTTGGTGCGTGGAGGTCTGTTGCGGCTGCGGAGGTTGTTGTTGGCCATAGGTGAATCCAGAAGGCGGCGATAAGGGACCCGAGAGGCCTCCCATCATGCTGCCTCCCACCATCATCCCGCCTCCTCCTCCGCCTCCCATGCACATTCCGCCGCTTCCCATCGATCCGAGGCCTCCGCCGCCTCCTCCACCACCTCCGACGACGCCTCCGCCGCCCCCCATGATCTGTCCGGGGTGCACCACCGCGTGCTTGAGCGATAAAAGTACGTCCGCCACCTCGTGGGGCTGCTTCTCCACCTTTAGCGAGGGGAAGTCCCTAGGAGCGGGAGGAAGGGAAGGGCCGAGCCGGGCGGAGGCCGGGGCCCATCGCCGGTTCAACCAGCAGCCGTGGTCGCCGGTGGGCGGACCCTCGTGAGGCGGATAAGACGCACGAGAGCAGGCCCATCGAAAGACCACACTTGCGACAAAGCAATTTTTTCCTTCGCACATTCCGATGTAATATCCATATGTGAGAGAACTGTATCGATCGCTCGATAATGATATACACCTATGCTATAACCCAATTTTAACCGTTGAATATATTTTATTTTGAGAGGCAAACCTATCTTTGGAAAATATTTGAAGATATATCGCATAAGGTTTTATTAATTGCCCAAGTAACATTTACTTTTCCATTCTAAGATTCATATTAAATACTAGGGATCCGTTCACTAATACATGTTTACCCATTTAATTGCCAAAATATGTTGTTTTCATATTTATATTCAAAGACATGTCCTTCCGAATGCAGTAGATATGTACTTTCAGGATACTTCTTAGAATTGAATAAAAGTAGCCAAATGCTTTTACTTCAGTACCAAGGTTCGTGCAAAAAAGCCATCACAAAAACAATTTTATTGACGCGAGCAATTTCCTGTTGAAGCTTGCCATTGATTTAAAAAGTCCCACGAGTTATTTTTACATAAACGTAGTGGTATGGATGTGAAACAGGATGGCATAAGATTTACTGGCGTCGCGCAAAAGAGAACTTTCACTGTATTGATGTGGCAAAACTTCTTCCAGTTACTTCAAATACAATATATTCAAAATTTCATTTCATGAAAATAAAATTGGTATTTTTAAAAATTTTAATAAAAATAATGATTCATCCCCGTCCATTAATACTAAAAATAAATTCGCGACTCTAATAACTTAAATGGCAGCAGTGTTGTATATCTATCTGAGTAAGCATCCTTATTTACTTTATTGGTAGATATACATTTCATACCATGATATTTGGGATACCCCAAAAGTATGGGAGTACCGATTTATTTTCGTGGCTTGGGAACATGCTGAATTTCTGGATGTGCCAGAATGATGGAAACCTACAAAATGCATCATACCCCGACATTTTTTGGTGGCCTTAAGTGTAGGAATATCGTAGTCAGGATAAGGGCGGGTATGCATTTTTCCTCTGCTAAATGTTTCAATTCAATCGTTACTTTGTATGCAAAGCGTAAGTACAGCAATAATACTAAAATTAAGGTAAACGCGAGCAAATTTGGTTTCGCATGTTACTATAATCCCTCACATTTTTGTTATTTATCATAAAAAATTCAAACCCTAAATATATCTTTTAAAAGGAGCATTTCTACTCAATTTATCGCATATGTGAAAATTAATTATTTCAGCCACTTTGAGGTAAATGTTTGCTACTGTGGTAGGAAAAAGTTACACCACTGGCTACTTCATAAGAGAAGATTCCGGGTGAATGAACTACATTAAGTCAATAAAATAATTGAAATTTTTGCAATATTTTGTCATTTTAATAAGCGTCATTCCGCGGAAGGAACTTGATAAAAAAATTCGTTCGATTTTCTTAATAATCTCATTGTTTAGCATTTGAAATGCTTCAGAAACAAAGTAGAATACAGTATGGAGAAGAATATGTCTACAATTAATAAAATTTCATCGAAATGTATAAATTATGATTAACGTAAATTTAAAAAAATTAAACGGAAAGAAAGGAGAAATTATATAATTTTGTATCATTCTCATTAATAAAAAATAACCGTCAATAAGATTTCAATTGCTAATGGGAATCACATTCAAGAAAAAGAATTTCATTATGGAAACGTAAAGTATTTCATATGTTTTTTAATAAATAAATTTTGAAGATTTCACGCTGATGGCCATAACGAGTGCCAGATTTACTCTACAGCAGCGTTATTCCATCTTTATTTTCTAAAAAGTATTCTCACATATAGTCTGCCATGCTCCTTCACATCTCTATATTGATTAAACGATGCGGTTAAAAAAATATTTGCCAAACTTCACTGTAACCGTAGTATGTACCTATATATACAACTACAAATACGTGATTTTGTAATTTATTAGTTTTGCCATTTGCTGAATTTCTGCAATGATATATACAATATGATAATCATTGCAATCAAAGCAAAGCAGACAATTACAGGAAATTTGCTCACCGAAGAAAATTTCATCATGGCGTAAAATTTCTGAGATAAATTCACCGATTAAAAGTCACGAGAAACATTAGCAACGCAATATTAAGGATTAGCCAATTTAAAACGGGTCTAATAAATTTTTTTACAAGTGATAACATCAGTCCAATACCTTGAAAATTTTGATATATTCCAAGTCCACACGAGAAATTAAATCCATCACGGGTAACTAAAAAAAATCTCCCGGAAACAACACGTCACTTTCAATCACAAAAACAGTTCCTCACTTTGGCACCACTGAAATATCTTGCCTATTGGTGGCGTAATAAAATCTCGCCACTTGTGGAGGAGACAGTATCGATAATTGCGAGGACTTACTTGTAGGATCCGGCGCAGGGGCTGAACGGGAAGAGACTAGGCAGGGGGTCCAGATCCAGCGGCGGCAGAGAGAAAGATCCCATATCTGAGGAGGACGCCGATGTGGCCGTGGTGGTTATGGACGCGGATCCGATGCCCCCTACGCCCCCGACGCTCACCCCCACATCCGGCCACGCCTCCAGCCCAAAGTGGGGATTGTTGGGTACGTAGCAGCCGTCCATGCTTAAATACCTGTGCGTCGGCGCCACGCCCCCAGTCCGCACCACGCAGCCCCCCCGTCGAAGGCGCACCCCAGCCCGCGAGAAACGGAAGAGTAAAGCCACATAAGATCCGAGGAATAAGTTTTTGGGGAGTCTGCTGCGGTAAAAAGATGAGATGAGGAGAAGTTGGAGAAAGAGAGGAGAGGGAAAGAGATGGAGAGGGTGAGTGCGGCACGGAAAAGGCGAATAAAAATTACCATTACAATAGACGAGCTCTTTGCGGCTTCGCTTATTAATTGTTTTATGTGGCTTCTGAGGGTTCACAAGCGGAAGCCTTCTTTTCCACCTCCTTCTCTTCCACTCCATCTTCTCCCCTCGTTCTCTCTTTCCTCGTCACTTTGGCTTCTCCCCGCACCTCTACTACTACATGGCAAACGGGCATCTTCCCGCCAAAGGTTGTCATGGCAACCCGATCTGTTCCCCGCCACGCGATTGGACGCCGCTGCCGGAGCTACGTCGTACCTCAACGGCTTCGGTTATTAATCGCTGTGTCCTGCGGAGGACCAATCGTTTCTCCATCTTTTCCCTTCGTACCGCCTGGATCGTTTTTTTTTGGTAGCCATAGTTACAGGAGGAGGTAGAGCCCTAGCGTGTCGATACTTTTCGATACCTTCGTCCATCCTCCCTTTACACGCCATTTTCTCCACCGCCCCCTTAGAAAAGATTGCGCCATTCACGTCGTGCCGGCTTTTACTTCGTCTCCTCGCCGATCTATACGGTATGTATAGATCGGCGTGGATCCCTTTTCCGCCTACTTCTTTTCGGTATCAATTCTGCAACGCCGTATCTATCTCTCTTTTCCAATGGCTTCTATATTTCCCGTCATGTGACGCTCCTTTCAACAACAAATCGGTTGCATTTCTACGCAATTCCTAGGGTCAGTCAGACGAGTTTCCGTCGAAGCAAAAGTTTCCATTCGACATTTTTGTTGAGATCGAGACACAAGCATTTTTATCGGAGCTAGAAAAATTGGCGATTAAGAGAGATTTTACATGGTTTCAATTGTTTATAGTATATTTTGGTAGTTATTCGTTATAGTGTAAGAATAAATACAAGAAGAATAGTATCGCAAGTCACAAAAACCATTTGTAAATTGATAATTAAGTTAATACAGTCAAGAATAAGCACTTCAATTAAAAAAATGATGTAGTAGTTGTCCCCAATAGCCACAACAAGGTTATGAAAAAACTACAAGGCAGTCGTCGTCAGTGATAATTCATCGATAATGAGTTCTAGATATGTTACACGGTATTTATACGAGATCTAAAATTCTCTAGCGAATTAATGAAGTTAATTTTACGTATACCCAGATGTACCAAATCTATGTAGTTCCAAATTAATAAATTTTGTTGGTTAAAATTAATCTGTTAAAGTTTACTGAGATCTATATCGGATAGAAGGTTAGAATAGAGAGAGAGAAAAATTTCAGCATGCTTATAAATGTAAGGATAATAGCTTTAAGAGCTATACTAACATTAGATCATTAAAGCAAAAACTGATTAATATAAACCTCATCTATTTCACACTATTTAATTAAGGACTAATTCATTTCCCTCTTGTCCGACTTAAAAGCTTAGTAAAGCAAACTTTCGCGACAGAATTAATGGGATTCCGAATGTTTTTTCAAGTTTAGGCACTAATCACAAAGCCCTACGCAGGTATCGAACGGGTTCAAAATTCAGAGAAAACGAGGTTGCTCTGGGTATTACTTACCCAAGTGAATTTAAAGGCAAATAAATGTTACAAAAAGGATCCGAATTGGTTGGTTTCGGGTAGAAGCTGAATAGGCGCCGACACCGAATGGGCTCGTATAAGCCAAGAATTCAAGAAAATGTGGTTTTGTCAGTTCCTCGTCCGGAAACCTTAGGATTCCTCCGTTCACACTTTCCCCACTCCCGATCCATACGACGCTCTTTTCTCGCTTTCCTATTTCTTCCCTCACGCTCCCACTCCTGCTGCAGACATATTTATCCCCCCCCCTTCCGTTTTTGGGCGCGTTTTTCAATAGAAAAAGCGGCTTTTGTATTTGATTTTCTTGTCTGTCTGTACGATTGTGCTCATCTAGCAGGTTCTTTAACACCTGAATTATTGCTATAAAATTTGGAGTTTAGAATTTATGTTGAAATGGAAGATGACGATGATAAACTAGGGTAAAAATCTTCCAATCAAGCCTCCCATTTTACTGGAGAGAAAATAATTTTCATAAGTTGCGGAACAGTAAAAAAAGAATGATTAACTTGCTGCATACATTGTTTGAAACGATGGATCGAGGTTAAAAAATTTCAAATACTTATCTGTATTATATAGATTCATCAATGTTAGCGTCATTTATTAGACGCTATTATTAGAACATAAACCAAATCGCTCATCTAGTGAAAATGGCACACTCGGGTCATATCGTTCAATCAGGGTTACCATTTTACCTGAAATATAGTTGGAGATTTAAAATTTGCTTGACATAGTATGTCTCTTAAAAAACATAAAAAAGATCAGGAAAACCAGAAGCGCCTTTTGGTGATCCACTGATAGCACATTAATATAAATAATTATTGGAAATAAATATATCAATTTGATTTTAAGCAATAATGCGACATCGGTAATTCTGTTTTTTGTATTTATAGAAATTGTAAAGTATAGTGAGATAATACCGTACTCGAATCCTGTCGCTCTGTCATGGCTGCCAACACACTGGATACACAAATCAAAATTTCAGTTCTTGAATAACCCCTTCCGATTCATGCTACGCGTTTTGCGAGTGTTAATCCTACTTTTTCGTATCCCGACTTCCCCGCGTTTTTGCGATTCATTGAAGAATTAAAAATAAGAGGTTCCGTCATAAATTTAGTTTTACTTTTTATTATCAGCGGTGTTGGATGAGTTAATATCTAGTTAGAATAAAATTAAGCAATGAAGAAAGTAAAATATTTTGGATGTAGATAGATGAAAACACTTAGGATGGTTTTGATTTAGTTTTAAACTTCGAAATTTTTGCCTGCATAACTTTCATTGGTCTGTGATAGTCTTTGCCATTCAAGTGGGTGATTCCCAACAAATCGCAGTTAACGTTGTTCCCATAAAAGTTATTAGAAATGTTTAGTTCGTGGATGTATCATCTCTGTTTTAGGAGAAATTAAATTTGGATGTTTTTATATAATTCACGCGCCAAAACAGCATAAAATATTCAATCGCCCTTCAAAATTCGAGCGGAAGTCTATCAAGCATGCGAGTCTCACAAATTATTTCAGTTTATATTTAAAAATTATATTAGATTGTAACTATATTTTATATCCCATTACCTCGTGAACATTTTTCCGTTATGTGAAAAAATTATGTAATCCGAAACAATAATAAAAGCAAATTTATTGAAAATTTCTCTTATATTCCTCAGATTTGAATGGTTTGTAGAATACTCAGTTTTTCTTTATGAATCATATGGACTGTGTTTTAAGAAAAAGTACGAAAATACCTGAGAACTTTTTAACTCGTTTTTAATCACCGAGCAACAAAATTAATATATAATATCCAAATCGCCCACTTTAATTAATTTTCCCAACTCTGCCTCCAAACTTTTTCTTAGAGTAATTTAATCTTTGCGACTGAAATAGATTCGTGTTTCATTCGATTTTATTTATTGTATTCCGAAAATACAAAAGATTGATACATGCAATAATAATTAGTATGAGGATGAAAGTAAAATCTATAAAAATAAGATGAATTTGTTTTTAAAAATGCAGTACTTTAGGGTGATAAATATATTTTTCTATGAGAAACAACTATAAGTTCTTAACTACCTGCTCGTTAGTAACTCCTTTAGAAATACGACTAATATATATTAAGTTTAATTTGTTTCATACGAAGTAAGCAGAAAGTATAAAAACTCATTTTTATATTATGGTATTTTAAGGTAACATCCCGTTCGTTATTTTTTTAGCTTATAATGTATTGCCTAACATGTCATCAGAAGTATATACCTATCTCCATTTGCCTGAAAGATTACAAAGTTTCTATGTAAAAATGTTATAACGTTATTGTGTATCTCATGAAACGCTGTCCATCTCTCAGTAGAGCTCTATTTATTTTCTTTTGGAAAATTGAAAAGGTATTTTTGATGTCTGTTGTTTCAGCAATATTTAGGCTAGATTTTTTCCTCGCATTTTACACGAAATATGGATTTTCTTTGTTGTTCTTGACTCGGTTTTAAAAAACTTGCTGATGATGAACTTTCTTAAGTCGTTCCCTTAAACTTACAAATTGAGAAATCTTTATTTGCATGCTCATATTTTTCTATCTCCTTTTATTTTATTGCTGCCCACTTCTAGGATTCTATGAAAACTTTATGTAAAATATGTTATTATTTATTATATTACTAGCTAATTACCCGGGCTTTGCTCATGCTCATATCACATGCTAATATTTTCACTCAAACTCAAGGTACTCTCGATTTAAGTGACCGTAAGCTTTCAAATAAATGGTTACACACCCCCGTAGGTTCTTTCATTCGCTATCACTTTTAGTAATGAAAACTCATGTGATAGACATATGAAAATACAAAATTTATGTTTCCCTACGCCAGAGCGACATATGCTTTCAAATGAACCGTTATATACCTCAGTAGGTTCTTTCAATTTTAGCAATCGGAAAGTCATGTGCTGGCCACGGGAAATACCAATGTTGTTTCAATTTATCCATTTAGCGTATCATTGTAAGTTTAAATCCAAAATTTGGTTGGATATGAAGTTAACATGGTGGAGTTATAGCTGTTCAAAGAGCAGACAGACAGTTAAACTTGGTGGGTTGAAATTTCGTCCACAAAACCTGACTACGCTCTCCCTTTTGATCATATTAGATATCATACCAAGTTTGGTGGCTCTAGGATCAAGCGTGTGGATTTTTATAGCTGAACAAACAATCAGATAAACAATTTAAATTATAGTATAGATGTTGCCTGATCTTTTAAGTATTTACTTTCTATGCCTGTGTAAAACCCTGCTGATTTTTAAATTAACCGATACTTCTGCCTCGGGATCCATTCTTCACGGCTCACGAGACAATGCCATGGAATTTTCATTAAATTTAGCATAGCATGAAAATTAATTAAGATTGTCATAGCTATGTTTATACCTTGCCTTTCCTGAAATATTTCGGAATTAAATCAGATCATACACCTAAAACCAGCAAATGTACGATTTTTATAAGACATTGCTTGCAATTACTTGATGGACGTTGACTTCTAACCCAGAGGTACTTATATGATCAATAATTAATATGTTATCATCCTTTACAAAGACGTGGTCAAACACGTCGATTGTCTCCAAACCGCTAATTACCGTTGAACGGTGAATTCTTTCCTCCTTTGTTTAATCGTTACACCTCAAACGATTCAGATTCCTCCGAAGTGACACGGCTGGAACAAGGCCGCGAGTGACAGATGCGAAACGTTTAAAAGGAGTAGCGACAGGCTCAAACACGGCTGATTTAGTTATTTGGACGAAAAAGGACAAATAAGAATTCCAGAATAAACCGATCCATGCGGATTCTTTAGGCGAGAACCTGCATCTCGCCGGTTCTGTTTCTCCCTATCGTGACACTGGGTAGGTTGTTGCTTCAAATATTCGGCTCCGCGGACGTGAAAATATTCAAAGAGGTCGACCGCATCGCGTTGTGATCAATATTTTAGTATCATTTAATCAAATGTCTGGAGATGATAGTCATGTGAAATGAATACATGAAGTATGGCTAAAATCGTTGCCAATTTACAAAAAATCATTAAGATCCATGCAAGACGAGATGTTTACATGAATAGCAAGTCAGGTTCTACGTTCGCCCTAACCAGTAACTCGGCTCATCCCTTACTGGATAACCTTTTATACGTATCCCTAATTCATTAAACAAGTTCAAGGATTAATTTGAAAGTAAACTATAATAATATGATTCAATCTGTGAACTTCCATTAGGCTACTTAGTTGTGTAAACCATCGAAAACTAAAGCGCAACTTTTTTCCACTAACAGGGCAAGATTCATTTCACAGATTAAAAAATATTTTATGAACTAATGGTGATAGTCCTCAGAACACAAATTAATGCTTATGGGGGTATACTTAAGGAGAGGATTAGCTTTACATTAAGTCGCAGGGTGCAGGGTCTTTATTACAACAACTACACTATATTTTTAAAATAATTATCTAGATCGACTTATGCCAGGATTATATCGATTTTTTTGTTAGCTTCAATAGTTTTACTAACCTTTTTATTGGCACTGGGGCTACTTAATTTATTATTCAACTGCGCTATATATTTTATCAATCATTTTGTCTCAGAATGCAATTGATTTGCAGCTTTGATGCTTTAATTCACACTAAATTGATGTTCAACGTCATTATCCTGCGTTTACTCATACTTTGCTGGTATTGATGCCTCTTTACATAGCTGCTTCTTTTTAATATAATGAAGTCTCAGGGTGTTTTTAAAAAATATTAGAATTTTTTGAATGGTCTAAAGTTAATATTCTAAAGGATTATGTCAATAGAAATGCTAATATAGGAGCCCAAGCTCGGGCTGCTTGAAAATCCACCATCATTGTTCCTATTCCTTTCAGTTAACTTGGAACGAATTCGTGTCTCATGAGATTGTGACTGATACGTTTCTTGTCTTTTAAACACAAACACATATGTAACATAGAGTTTTGACTACGAATAAGTAACATAAACCCGGCAGGAACAGTTTCATCCTGTCCTTCCTCTTCAAGTTCGGATGATGGTCAGAGAAAAGTTATATTCTTCAGGGCGCGCCTCTCTCTATCTTCATCGTTCACAATATGTCCTGTTTCCCACTCCCCTCCTCCCTTTCCGTGTCTCATTTGTAGCGGGAGCATTCCCACCGGAGATAGTAATCTATTAAAACCTACTCTTTTGCGGCTCTTTCCTCGGGACGTTTTGGTTCTCCGGTCCACGTGCCGCCCATCTCACGTTTCAAACAGCCTTACAGATTCGAATTGATCCGAACTGCTGCTGCAAAGGGAGATCGATGGCATGGACCGAAGAGGCGGGGATTGGGGCGTGGTTATTAAACGTGTGTGGGCGTGTGTGCGCGCCGTTGCGTGGTTGAGCAGTATCCCAGTTGATAAGTGTTAAGATAAGGAAGGCGGGATTAGGAGGATGGAGGAGAGGTTGGCTGGAGGGGAGAGCGCGCACGTGAACCTTTCCTATTGTGTGGCGGCTTCGGAAGTGATTTTTGTACGTTTGTTTCTTCGTCTTACGGCGGCGGGTCGCGAGAAGTGTCGTGTGTCATTGAATAAGCGGTCGTAACTATATAACTCCGTGATTGGTGTCTGGGTAACAACGCGAAAAATTCTTCTTCGAAGGCGTATTTTTTTAAATAATTGTTTTGTGCGACGGATAGGAAACGCGGAAAATTCTGGCTGTATGTGGAGGTTCATGTGGTGTAGTGGTTTGGACGCTGGCTGCTACTCGCCTGCTGCTCGAAAGCAGTTGGCCCCCTTGGTGTTCTTCGCTAAGAGCAGGCTAATGCCGGCACCGGGTTTCCCTCCTCCCTTGTGAGTGTGTTCCACACTGTGTAGGCTGACCTAATTATATCGGAATAAATTAGAATAATCGTGTTGGCTTTGATAAATAACAATGTATCGTTGCGATTAAATTAGCAACGTTTTGCCTCGCATGCTAAACGCAATCGCAATGCATCTATTTTAAAACTTCTAAGTCCTTTAAAAGCGTATTTGTATTCGTTAAAAAGGTTGATTAATAGACACAAAGAGCAATAGAATTCACAGGTGGTTATAATTGTACACTAAATACACCAGGATGATAGAAGAACTAAATGATAATCTCATTTCAACATTCAAAAGAAAATAATTAACTTATAATCAATATATAATTTTTGATACAGGAAATGTATAAAAATATAAATATATATAAAAAGAAATATATAATGAATTTAATTTTGGCTTCTTAACTAGGTGAGTTAGGAGAAAATTATAGTCACATCTAGGCAAATTTTGAGCTTAATTTACATTTACATATACGGTTAAATTTATGTAAAAAGTGTTCACTCAACCCGCATAAAATTTATTTATAAATTTTAAGTATGCATGCGACTTGAAAAAATTCGCAATCTACACAAGCAATTGATTTTTCCATGAGGTATTAAATTTTTCCTTACGTGGACAAGCGGCTACCGTGTATTACCGAAATTTCTTGAAAGAATAATTAGAGTGAAATAATTCAATTTACAATAAATGTCGAAAAGCACATATATGAAGACGAAACCTTCATAGTATTATATAAGAAACAAAATGCTTTTTTTTTAGATAGGGACATCATTGTGCAGCTATGGAATGTATGGTTGAACGTGTCAGGCGTTGTATGAAATTTCCACCGAAATAATTTTTATAACGGTTCAAAATTGTCTTAGACCTTCCTGCGGTTTATTTTTTCTTCGGTAGTAAGTAAAACGTGAGGAGTTCATTAATTCATCAAGCCTTAAACGTCGATTTACGTTACGTTTTGGCTCAATGAGTCGACATACAAATAATAATTTTTCCTCTGAGGAACAATGAATTCGTTTTACTGAAATATTGAATTTTGTAATCACCATCTCTGCCTTTATCATTTCTCATATTAATTAGAATCTCTTTCCAATAGAGCATCTGAATTTAAGAAAATGTCGAAGCGTGTTGAAATATTTCTGAATAGTATGTATATTTTTATCGGATTTAGTAGTAACTATCACTAGGATTTTTTCCGATGAATATTACCAAAGAATAAAATTAAAACGAAGATTTTTGGTTTATCTAGAATATCGGGAAACGTATTCCAAAGCCGCTTTCAACTGGTAACTGGGATAAGATGAAGCCATCAGTAGACACGCGCCAGGTCACAACGTCGTCCTAAATACGAGTGAAAATGTCCCCACAAAAAAAAACGAAAGATTATCCATTTGTTTTCAAGGCTCTGAAAGAAATAAAACTAAAATTAGATTTGATTTCTAATTGAAAACGAAACGCTTTTGTCTTCCCATTCTTCACTATGAGCTAATCCGATTCTATTTTACGTTTTACTGTGAAATGCATAGAAATTCAAACTGTATTCTCATTCTTTCGTAAAGGCTCGATAACTGTATATCACTCACCTTCCTTATCCGAGTAGAAAAATTGTAAATTTAAATTTCAAAATTCATGAAACGAATTTCAGTTGTAAGCAAACACCTGATATTAAATAATCTCTTTTTCCTTTGAGGTATTAAGATGAAATTAATTATCTACGGGTTGGAATCGATTAGCCGAATCCGCAATATTAGATAGATTATCCGTATAATTTGTTTAATTAAAATTATACGCCGATGGTAAGAATACAATTTTTAATTTATTTGTTCCTCAGATTAAATCATATTAAAGCACATCTTTTACATTGAGTTTCATCTTTAAAGAAATAACTTATTTTAAATTAAGCATTTTATTATCTCGCTTAATATATGTATGTTTAAATTGAACATAACTTGATGTAATAAATTCATCATATCTTGGCAAGGCTAATTTGTTGAAAGGTGAAAAAATGATAATTTTTTATTACTACGGTTAAATTCCAATTAAAATCTGTAGACACGTGTGACTATGGATTTTTCTCCACATTGACGTCAATTATCTCCGTGAGTTCTTAAACCAAATCCTCATACTCCATTGTCGGAACAGGGGAACGTATCCCATTCAAAAGAAACAGGATAAATAAAAATAGCAGCAGCGTGACGTCGAGAGAGTCGATATGAATGACGTCATATGATGTCAGGATGACGGAAAAGCCGCGGAACTGCAGAGTAAAGCTGATTATTCTACACAGCGATGAATTTTATTGAGGTTTCTCTGTTTTTTCCACGAATTGGTGAGAAATGGCAACTCCTGAGAATCCCTGAGTTATCGAATGAATGGTATACCTACCTCATATTTACTGAGACACACTATTTGTGCGTGTATTTAGAAGCGAAAGCGTCGAGTGGATTAGCACTTGCATGGTCCCAATGGCAACCACAGCTGCTATATAAAAATCAATAATTCCGTCGAATATTTAAAAGCGATGCTTTTACGAGGACGTTATTGTTAAAGTCGGCTGGAGAATGACATGACTAGTGACTAATTTTGAAATAATCTGAAAAAGTTTCCTCTCAGTCTTTTTAATTGATTTAATGTTCTCTGCTATTTGCATAACTGTTGGCATCATTCTATGTTTAAAAATTGCAAGAATTTCATGCCAAAATCTTTAAATTAAGATAATATATTTAGCCATACATTGCTTTGTAATGCTCGCAGATCTCAAGTCATCTTAGGATCATTTGTCTTTTTCTATAATAATCCAAGAGGTTGATTAGCCAAATATTTACACACACTATTTGTCTTTTAAGACCGTGGTAGGTGACAACCAAAAAATGTAGCTATATTTAAAATAAAGTTGTGCAACTGAACGTGCAGAAAATTTTCGTTTTTTAAGACATTCAGGTAGTATGATTCCCTTTTTTGTATTTTTAATATGGATATTATCATCTTTCCATTTATCACATCTTTTTATTGGAATTCTCACATTATTAAGCCTGCGCTTCTAAAACCATGTTATATGAGAAAAACAAACTCTAACTGACATTAATTTGGCGATAGAAGCAGGTGGCTTTAGCACTTGGGATATTAAAAAAATGAATGATTCGATTATATATTGTTCTAAATATATATTTAGTATTTTGGTATCCATCAAATAAATACAGATGCAAATCGACTGGGTGCGAGGGACAGAGGATTGCTTGATAGAGTGATGTACTTTCTTTGGTGGTGAATCACCAAAAATAGATTATATTAAAAAGCACTGAAGACGGCTGAATTGTAGTCGAAATGCGCATCTGTTTTGATATAACCTTTTTATGGTTAATGGAGATACCTAAGATAATTAGTACATACTTTTTCAATTTTTGGTACTTAACTGCTTATTCTGGAATTTATTTTCAGCCAGAAGACGTGCTCGATAAATCTCTGGTGAATTATTTATAACGGGCTTTACTTTTAACAATGTATCACTATATCGTCATCAACTTACCGGTTAGACCAAATTATAACGGTTTATTTAATAATAATAATTGAATTTCCTAATTCCTCGTTACTTAGCTTGACAGCCAAACGATACTTCCGCAGTGACCAGATCATAGCATGAAATGATACATTGGCGGATAGGGGACCCAGTGCTCAGGGAATCAAATGCTGGGATACCCCGACGTTCGGGTAACGCAGAAAATTGACCCCATCGCCATGTATCCGTGATTATAGTGAAGTAGATGATCGAATTCAAAGGGAAAGAAAGCTAAAAAACCTGGATATGATGGGGTGTAACCAGTCGCAATCCAAAACAAAAATCGGAAATCAAATTAAATGGAAAAGTGAGCGCAGAGAACCTTGCTATTTAGAACACAATTAAAAAATCAAGAACTAAACAAGATGTCAAGTATCAGGATAAACGCGGGAACGAAAAGTTATTCAGGGATAGGGAAAAGAGACTTGATTGCATATCCATTGTAACAGCTGAGAAGAAATATAAATTTTATCATGGGCAAATGTTAACTTCTATACAAAAGCGGTAAAACAAGGTACACATAAGTTAAGAATTAATTTTCAAGAAAATAGGTAATAGAATGAGATATCTCCTCATATGCCTGGAATGGGAAGAAATCGAGGCAGTAATTATCAAATTGAAAACCAAATAGTATCTTGATAAAATACAAGACATTCTGTTCAGAGCATACAGTTATTTTTAATTTAATCGCCAAATAAACCGTAGCATTAGAAGAAAAATCCCTCGTTGATATTGTGCTTCCTGCATTGTACGAAAAAAGCTGATATCCTGAATAGAGTTCAGTTGATAAATTAGGTAGCTCCTATAGTCATAAAAAGGTTGTGAAAACCTGATACTATGTACGTGAAAGAGATGGAGTAATATGACCGAGATGCATTAAATATTACTATCTCATCCTTTGATCAGTAACAAACATTATTAAGTCAGGCGTATTTACTTTAGAAGGAGAAATATCAAGTTATCAGGAAGTTACTAAAAAGGCGATACATTATAAACTCACTAATACAAAGTTCAAGCTACGTAAATTTTCGAGATTTGCAATAACAATATCTGTTATAATAACAAATATATACCGATGTTTTCATAGGGAACTTAAGTATACTTAGTACAAAGAAGATTTTTATATTTACCGTTTCCATAATAACGATGTTTCATTGAATATATTTTGAAAAGCGAACAATTGTCTGCTGAAGTCCCGCGTCAAATCCTTAGGCGTATGACCCGCAATGCAAATGATCGTCCTCGGTGATAGTATTTTTTTTCGAAACTCGCAAGAGGATAATGTAGTACGGTACGAAGAATAAAATTTAAAAATTGGTAACATGCTTATGATCGAATCGGAAAAAGAGAGATTTGGATCGCGATTCATTTGTCTCAGAGTAAACCTATGCCATTATCACCAATCAATGAAAATTTACTCGTCTTAAGTTAGATTTGTGTACAATGACAGGTTATTAAGTGTTTACATTAGTTTAATCATTCTATTAATAGTTAATTATAATGAAAATCAATTTCATACGCATAATTTGAGGATTCTGCGATAACATTTTCTCATAAAACAACCGCTTTGTACTGCGCAACTTTCCCGCTTTGCTTTGCCCATGTTCTTTACCATGCGCCAATGGTCAAATCGACCAGGCCACAAGTAACATCACTCCCTTCAGATAATATCAGCGTAACTCGCTGCAGATAACCGGTCCTGCTTGGATATAAATTATCGCCTTTTAGTCGCGTTAAGTGCCATCCTAACATCTCTTTCAGTTCGTGTGTTATTGAGCAATCCTTGGATTAGGCGTTTAGATTTTTAATTAACCGTGGAGTAATCCGTACCCCTGAGAAGAAGGAATCGACTCTTGTGTGACTCAAAACCGGCTCTGAATCGAGTCTGATAGTCAAGTCTCCCACTAGAGTAGACTTTCCTTCTCATGACCACAGGACGTCCCCTTAACTGAACAGCTGACGACCACTCGAATGCTCTCAGAGCGTGCTCTATTTTTAATTTTTTTTGCGGCGTTAGGCCTTTTCTATGGCTTAGAAGCGTGGTCGAATCCCGGCGCCGTTTTGAGAGGAATTTCATAAACCTCCGTCCCATACAAAGACTTCATTTTTCAAAAGATCGGATGGAGGAGTTTCTGCCGCGTGTGTACGATGTGAAATTATAATCGTTGCCATCGATTATTCTATTTGGTTCCTCCAAACGCAGCAGGAAAAGATTGCGCCTTTTTATCAGGACAGTATTTTAATGAAACTTCAACATGTACTGCCCTTTTTATCTTGCATGGCTGATCTTCGTTAACTTAACAAAAAATTATAAAATTTAATAATTTTATAGTAATATATTAAGTAGTAAATACCAAAAGGATCTTAAATCCATTTTCGCGTTTACAGAAATTTATTTTTGGACCAAAATCTTAGCGTTTAATAATATCTCGATCTCTTATTTGTTTAAAATTTTCCATTTTTCTGTCATAAAGCCAATAGAGAACGGAATCCATGCAGATATTTCTGCGATATCTGCCGATTTCCTATTAACTGTGGAAAATTCTTCCATATAAATTTTAACTCCGCAGAATTTATAAGATAAAACATTTCTTTTGCTTCAAATTAATACATTTATAAGGTTACATAGATAAATCATTGAGACGAATAAGAAGTCAATTCAGTTGAAAATATAAAAATTCCAATATCTAAAAAACGGTTGCCTTTCGGAGTATTTTGAATTTTCAACTAGATTTCAGCCATAAGATGAGATTTACAATCCATTTGCAGAAGAAATGAAGTTATTACCGTTAAATTAATCATTTTTGCATTTAATCTGAAATATCATACTACATATTTCATATTCTCTTTTTATAAAATATTTTTATCTATTAAACTTCATTAGTATCAATACCATCTTGCGCACAAAATGTATTCGATTTATCACTGCAATATGAATTACGATCCTGTCCAAGAGAATAGGCTACGTTGTGCGTTTGAATAAATTATATTCACGTATCTACCATGTTTAGGCAAATTTTCTCAAAATATTCATCGAATAAATGTTGTGAATTATATAATACGTACAAAAGACAATAATTTTATCGGTTAAAATTGATGACCCAAAATGATCATGCATGCCTTACTTATTACAGGACTAATGAATGCTTTTAAAATATAAGGATTACAATTTTATTAAAATATTGTGTCAATTGGTCGTGATTAAAGGCAAATCTCATGCTTTAATTGAGTCAAATCAAAGCGGAAATTGAGCGCCATAAAAATGCATTTTAAAACTTGAATAGTCTTAGGCCAACCAAAGTTTTTGATAAAATCCATCAGATATATGATATAAACATTTTAAACCATATAATTTTCTTTTTATAACATTTTACAACTTTTTATAAACATAAGAAAAATCAGTTATTTGTATGGAAATATAAAATAGTAGTAAAATATCATAGAATGAATTATTTCTCAAACAACGCTATGGGAAAAAAGTACTTTGATGATTTTATTTTCAAGCTTGAATAATTTGTTTGCATTTATGGAAATATTATATACATACATATATTGTGAATATTGATAGAATAGCCATAGAAATAGTGGAAAATTACATTGTTTTTATTTCATGTCATGTAATTATTCCACAAAATTACGCCATCAACAGTTTAAATAATACATTGACTGTTTGAGAGACAATTTATCAATTTTATTCCAGCTCTGAAGTGATCTCCATTATTTTATGTTGAATTTATTGTACATGTTGACCCTTGGTAAATTTTTATTTTACAGAATGGCGTTGTATCGAGTTTACTCTCAAGGATCAATCCAGGACAATTTTTTCAGATAGGGGGTTTCAATAAAGCCAAAGTACGGGAACAACACCAATAAAAGTAACATTTTAAAATATGTATGGTTCTTCTTTAAAAGAGAAGTAATTGCATTCAAGATAAAGATATTTTGCAAATAATGAGAATTTCTGAATATCAAAGTTATTATATTCAACGAGCAATGGCTGATAAAATTATATTCACAATCTATTTAATCATCAGCTAACAATACCGAAATGCCAAAAATTAGAATAAATAGTTTTAGGGTGATGGTGTTCTTGCTGTAATAATGGAAATTCAAGATGTAGTTCCAATGAGTGGTAAGAGAGGTGTTGTTTCTGTCATTCCGTTGTATGCATCACTTTTAATAAATGAAACATCACAACTAATTAATTCGATAGAGAATTATCGAGCGTGCCTTACGGCTTGAATCAAATTGATAAACTTTGCTTCTCCAGTTACAATGTTTAGAATCTTCTATGAGGGAATAGCCTCTAATGACGGCTGATTTGTAGATGAAATGAATATATGGTTTTCCAACACTTTTTTTGTCATTTGATAGATAATATATCGACCACAACTGGCTTACACACACTATATCTTTTACACCTGCTCTTTATATGAACCTGCGCCCATTAAAACATACTAGTCCACTATCGGTTGCGAAAAATGATCAGAAAATTAATTTGGATTATTATATGTAAGGTTGTATTTGAAGATAAGAATGCCATTCAAAAGGAACCACAACTATTCTATCATAAAGAAGATAATTTAATTGGAAAGAATAACGTACTTTGGGTTTGGATTGTTTGATACAATGTAATGCAAGATTCTGTTGCTCCGAGTAAATATTTAACTACTGGAAATGACTGTTTTAGTTCAAAACTCATATTACCACCTTCAGTGGGGAATTTTCACTAATTAATTGGAACTATTATAACTGATGTTTGCAAACTATGTTCTCTTCCGCTTAGTCGAAGAACAATGAACTTCCAAATTTTTAGTTATATGATAATAGCAACACGATCATCGAGTAATAAAGAATTTTTTTCGTGTCTGGCGTTTGGCATTCGTTCACTGAACATTCCAAGGTATTTCTTTAAATGAGCAACTTTCTTTAAGAATAATTTTATCTAATCTGCCATCGAAAGATATTATTCCTGCGACAACCTAAGACACCTAATGTAGTGGTTCCCTATGCTTTCGCATTTACGGACAATCCTCCAAGACGGAAATTTACCTCGGACCACCATCAATTTATTCTTTTACTCGGGTTTTATAATTTCTTATCATTTTGGAACGTCGGTATAGCTCAAACTTCATCTCAATCGCTTATAGCTTATAACTTAGTAATTTTTATAAAGACTAGCAAGGATTACCTGCGGTGAGGAGGGGAGGATTTACCGGAGAGCGTTCCTTACGACTCCCACATTTTAGAGGGCCTAAAAAAGGTTGTGAACATTTTGTTGAAGATAAATAAATAGAGAAATCGTTAATTTTTCAAAGAAACTCATGCTATAATGTGAAATTTATTGTCCAGTGCCAATTGTCATGCATAATTATAGGTTTTTGGAGGAAAAACAAAGCGAGTAATGAATGTACCTCCTAGTAAATAATTTATAACGGATCCAGAATATGAATACAGCCCAGGTCCCCAAATGTTAGAATGCACCACTAGCGGCAAGTACGTGGGCCACCAATGGACTCTTTTAGAATAAATCCTCCTTTCATCTTTCGTTTTTTTCTCTCTCTCTCTCTTTGTAGAGTATTAGAAAATATCCGGACTTTAACTTATTAGACACCTAGACACACAATCTATTGTATTTCAAACCAAATTTGTTTCCGATTCACGATAAAAATATACATGGATCAATTATCCGTATATGACGCATTAAACCTCAACGGAACTTTAATCACCTCAAGTTGCAGGTTTCATTTTTTAAACTGACCCTATACCTTACACCGAAGTAACCTTTGTTGACGGTTGGAATACATACTCGCGAATAATTAGAATTAGTATTAGTAGTAGCACTTCCGCACTTCCAAGGAGAAAAAAGGATTGCTAAAAAATATCTCCGTCGACATTTTGATGACGTACCGGTTTGGACAACCGCAGAGAATCCAATCAGAATCAGCGATCCTTTATCTGGTCACAACCGGAACGGAAAATCCTCCATGTTCCCTCAACACTTTCCACTGGTCCTTATACGCGCAGCCCCGAAGATCCCAAGCGTCAACGCCAGAGGCTTACCAAAGTATACTCCGGCAGATTCTTTAAAACAAAAAAATAGTCCTTTCCTTTAGAGAAACCGCACAGTTACGACACACCGATCTTTCAAAGTGGCGCCTCCTCCCAAAGTCTTATAAAGGCTTATACAAAAGGAGTCCACGGAATTCGGAACGTCACAGAGTAAGAAGAAGGGGTGTGGCTCGAGGCCGGGCCTTTCTGCTCTCTTAGAGGGGTTGAAGGCCTCGCGAGGGAAGCGTGGATGGTCGCTGGAGGGTTTTGGGTGAGACTGACCGATGGCACTGCCTGGGGGCCCAGAGTGCCGTACTGGAGTAGGAGGTGGAGGAGAGAGTTTGTGGAGGAAGGAGGAGATAGGAAGGGACAGAGAGAGGGGGAGAGAGAAGAGGATGGTTAGGGACGAATGGAGAGAGTGTGAGAGGTTGGTTGGAGGTGGGTGAGAGCAGGGGAGGAGCTAGAGAGAGAGAGAGGGCGAACAACAACACCCACCCACGAGGATCGTTCATTCTCCCCACCCCACCCCACTCCCACCACTCTCTCCTACCTAATAACCCTCCCACCCCTTTCTGCTCCTTCCCCTTCCCTCCCGATGGCTCTTCCCGGCATGCACCTCGTCTGCCGATCCGATTAGGCCAGTGGCGCGGAAACAAGCGTCACTTCCGTAGTCACGTGAGTCCTAGAGCTCGGGGGAATCCCTCTGTCCTACGTCCCATTCCCACCACCACCAATCCACTCTCTCCCTCCCTTTCCTCCTCCTCCTCCTCCACCTACCCCCTCCCATTCTCTTCATTCACCCTCTAACCCCTTGTAATACCCTCTCTCGCTCCACTCCCCCCCCCTCCCTCCATCTCTTACACCCATCTCCCAACTCATTTACGATGATCGTGTAACTTTCTACGGCCCTACTATACATAGCGTACCGCAGGGTATGTTCCCTTGCCCCCTTAACTTAAAAGACGAACCATCCACTAACTCTCCATCCAGAACCATCCTCCTTTCCTTTCCTCCCCTTCTCTTCCTTCCTCCCTTGCTGTTTCCATCTTTCCATCCACCCACCAATCCTTCCTCCCTCCCTTTCTACACCTCTTCCACTCCAACTCCTTCCCTCACCTCACCCTTCGTGTAATTCGAGACTGGAAATGCAGGGACTGAAGGAAGTGACCCATCCTCTTTTCCCACCTCCTCCTTTCTCCTCCTTTCCTTCCCAAATCCTTCCCCTCTCTTTCTCTTCCCTCCTCTTACAAACCTACCCTTTTTACCTACTCCTCCGCTCTCCCTCTTTTGTTTTAAGGGGACAGTCTGACTTTGTAATACCTTCTCCGAAAAGAACCCTCTCCTTTCTCTTCCTCGCTGCTTTTCCGTGCACACCCTCTCTCTTTCTGGACTCTCTCTCTCTCTTTCCCGCCTCCCTCTCCTCTCCCGTTTGCAACGGAAATTGAGTTTTGCGCGGGCACGTATCCCACGATATTTTCCCTCTTCCAAAAGAATTTTTTTTCGCGAGGGGTTTTTGGGCGGGAAGTCTTTCGATTCGTTTTTTTCTCGGGAAAAAAATTGTCAGGTGTCGAAATCTCCGAGCTTTTTCAAGGAAGGGGGTGGACGAAGGTCTGGTAAGGGGATCATGAAAGGGATGGGGAGGGTGTAAGTTGTTGGGCGAGGTTTTTACCGCGAGGCGTGCGGCGTACCAAATGCGACGTCCTATCCCGTATAAATTTTCCTCTTTTCTCCTTTTTCCTCTCCATAATTTCCCACGATGCGTCGTAGTAAGGTGTATAGCGGGGGTAAGGTTGCGATCCATTGACTGGGGTGGTGACGGAAAAATTCCGGGGAGACAGGCAGTCTATCGATTCCGGGCATTTTTACTCTCCCTGGCAAATGACAGTCTCGGATATTTTACTCCTGCGAAAAACGCGTCATTTTTGTTTTCATTTTTTTGCTTCTTTTGAAACGGGTTTCCTCGCAAGCTTATGCATTTCTAATTTATTTCATCGTTGGCGCTACATTTGTTTATAACTTCCTCTTCTAAATTCTACATCTAGACCATGAATGGCAGGCAAATAATCGAGTTTTAGAGAATTAGACTTCTAAAAAATTTTAACGCGTCTTCTAAGAAAACCAACGAATAATATGTTTGAGAAATAGAAAATTTGATTAATGGGCGTTCGAATTATAGCAGTTTGGCTTTGTGAATTGGAGTTATAAAGAAGTTTCCTGTTCGTTTTAATGAATAAGATCCTATAAATTATTCCATGAAGTTAACTATCTTTGTTCGCTATTATTTATTAGGCGAGTTTGATGCTATGCAGCGCATTCGTCCATCTAACCTGAAACATTAACATTAAACATGAAATCAAAGGCGAAATCTGAAAGCTATACTATGTGTTTATTTTAATTGTAAATTATTACAATGAAACATGGCATCGTTTATGATTTATATTGAGGATAGGTATTTTATTGGGAAGAAAATTCCATAATTTGCAGGCTGGGACTGTAATTACCTACAGTAGATGCGGCTTCGATGTTTTGGAGTAAGTTAATCAAAAGAGCGAGTAGATCGGATTGAAACTGAAGTTTTTGTGAAGGCATAATTTATATTATTGTTTTATTTATCATTCTCTTACATACTCTTTGCCGTAGTAATTTTATAACAACGCACAATTATCATATTTTCTCATCAGCGTTGCGCGGAAGAGCAGCTTGCAAAAGAGTAACTATTTGTAGTAAATCCTTTTTACCGACCCACCTGAAAATAGAACACTGGCCGCTTGGAGGTTTTGTCAGGATAGCTCACGGCGCTATCTCTATTTTTCTGAGGAATGTATCGAGTCCGCGGATCATGGAAAAATATAGGGCGCTTTCACAGCACGTGCCCCGGGATAATGTAAACGTTGCATTGGAGCTAATAATATTCACTTGTTAGCCAATAAACTAGTGGCTGCAGATTATATCACTGCAAGATAGAGAAGAGGTCTCTGCTGTGCCGTCATTTTGAATATTCTTCGTGGTCTCGAAACAAAATTTCAGGAGAAGTAATCGTATTAAAAGGATTAATTGCGGCGAAAGAAGATAAAGCGAAAGAATTCCATTTTTAACTGTGCCCGCTAACAACATTGTCCCTGAATGAGTGTTAAGCATTCAAATTTTACATTTCTATGTTAATGTGTTAATTAATAGGCGATGGCATAAAAAATAAATTCGTTAAGAGAACAATTAAATCGTCCGTTTCTCTTGCCAGTAGGTATCATGACAGAGATGTAATCGTTGACTTTCAAAAACCTTTGTAACATAACTTTTATACACTGTCATTTTGTAGTCACATTTAATACCTCCTCGCGTCAGAATTTTAATCTAATACGCAATGAGTACCCGTAGAAGGAAGCAGGACGTGAGTGCATTTGTAAATTCTGGATCTTAGCATGTATGGCACAAGGATGGTGGCCATCAGAGTTTTGCACAGTAACCATTAAACTAGTAAACCCTTTATAGCAAAGGGACTAAATATTTTAATGTTGCACAATATAAATTCTAACCTAGGCTAATTAATACGTAAAGAATGCATGTACACTTTTCGCTTTCTGACCCCTTAGCGGTTTCTGACAGGATATTACTTTCAGCGGCCACCAACGTAATATACTGAATATTGAAATTTCACAAACACCGATTTCATCCATCAAAAAACCTCCGACAGTCCCTGAATATTCGCACCATTAAATAGAACAAATATTCTAGGATGATGCCCTTATAAAGGTAAGGAATAGGGGAAATCCTGTCCACGTAATCACCCCGCCAAAATCTCTCGACCGCGCCTGTCACCAATCAAGGCTACACTATTCATAGGAGAGAGATGTCCCGCCTTCATACCCTCCTCTGTGACCCCGACACGAAAGAAAGGTTTCCTTCCACCCACGGCCTTTCTTTTGGACCGCCGGCGTCATCGCGATCCTCCTTTCTCTTAGGGTTTGATCGAAACACTTCAGCCGGACTTTTCGAGGGTCTTGTTTGCTCCTTGTTCTCGGCCCCTTGTTGGCCCTCGCACCGGTCTATTCATCTCTTTGACGCGGCGCAACCCGCTCAGGTAGCAAATCAACGATCGGTCCACTGCATTTATTCCTATTGAGGATTATGCAACCCTCTTCGTCCTGCACCTGTGTTTGCCCTCGGGGGTTCATCGGTCATGGGGGCACGTGGAATAAGCAAACAGCGAGAACCTCATTTGAGGCAGCGGGTGGGCAGACTGTCATCCGGGAGAAGACCATAAGGTCTTTCTTTGGAAGAGTATCTTGTTGGCTCCACAGTGGATCATGTTTTATTGCCGCGAACGCATTACCTTATTTACTTTTTAAGGGCAAGACCTTATCTTCTTTGTTACAATGTTTTAGATTTATCCCTGCAACGTTATTTTGGGTCACCCTCGATGTGGTTTATCGTATGCAATGAGTTAGTTAAGTTTTTTCATTGACTGAATTGATTTTACTGTGTAGAGTTACTGTAGTTAAACTTTAGGAAAATATTAATCGAACGAATAGTCTTGTATTAAGTGTGTATGGTTCCTTAGTTACTTATTATTTACATGTCGTATTTAATTGCACATAAAAGGCACGCTTATTTCCAAGTATTGCGTCTAGAGAATGAGATGGGAAAATTCGGTTGTATCCAAAAATGTGTGATGGTCGTTCAAGTTCGATGATTCAATATACAGTATGTGACAGGTGAAAATATCACATAATCATTGGAAAATATAAAAAAAGGAAAGAAATGTTATAATTATAGATGACGGAATAAAGTGATCCGAAGATCTTTACAGCTGTCTGCATAGGATCTTCGGATCACTTTATTCCATCAATAGATGACGGAGTAATTGACATGTCAGTTTTTGCGGGCGATCATAGCGGAATTCGCCAGAGTCCCGCGAGATAAGTGCCGTAGTCTGTCGGATGTCCAGGCATCGTCCCGGTTTTGTCTCATATTCCGGTAATTCTATCGGGGAAGACATTTCGGTGGAGTTGCCTTTGGTTTAGAATTCGCTTTATTTCTCATCGTTTTCTGCGTGCAGCGTGTTTTGGCAAAAAAGAAGGGTGCGGCTTATTTGCCAGTAAATGCGGTATATAGCGTTCCAATTATTACCAACTTTTATATTAACTTTGCTTTATATATACTAGCGTAATTGCCCGTCAAATATGACGGGTATGCGTGAATTAAGTATCATGTAAAAATAAAATTGAAATAAAATATTAATGAAACTAACTTTTATATACACTAAAAAGTAACCAATGGATATAAAATTCACAAAATTGAGGGTTCCATAGAGTAAAAATAGTTTTGGGCTAATAGAAATTTTATAACAAAGAAATACATTACGCTAGAGAATTCTTATATTCCCAAAATTATTTTTAATTTATGGAAGATTTAATTTTGTCTCTATCTCTCTCTCCTTCTTTCTTTCTTCCTCACTCTCCTACTCTCTCTCTCGTATCAAATCATCATAAAATTATTCCAAAGATATTTGATTTCGTTATGAAAAATCAGTAAAATTTGCTATGATCTGGTTTAGCTTTCATGCACAATCAAATCAGTGTTTTCGAAAGTTCTTTGTTATATTATTTAAAAACTATTATCAGTGAGGCCCAATTATTATCCAAATATTTGCTGAAAATAAGAGTAAAATCGAAATAATAAAATATAATGTATGAAGAATCTACAGAAATTTACTTGAAATATTTGAAAAAATTGTAAATTATTTAAAACGTATAGAATTTAACTTAATAATTGAAGTGTTTTACTCTTAGGCGTTAAAATAAGATAAAATGTTAATGAACAGTCAATTTTCCATCAAAGAAAAAATGTGTAGTAACTTACTGTGAAGTAAATACTTACATGAACTGCAATGAGTTTTAACTATATTTTAAGAGCGCAATTTTCTTTTAGCTATAGTAGTTTTGAATTTTTTCAGAAAATTGGCTTTATTTAAAGAAATTTAAAATAGAATGTTATTTTTTCAATCCTATTAGAAATTCGGTTCGAAATATTTTCTGTATTATCATTTAAAGAAATACATTGAAAATAACGTTATATTTAGTTTATAAAATCTCACCATTTGAAAATAGCGCATGATTCGATCATATAAAATGTTTTATAATGAATTATGATTTATTATTGTTATTTTTATGCAGCAACTCCTTTTAAGAATTCAACTCTCTGGAACATACTATAATGCGAATTATATACTTTTTAATTTTCAATCCACATAAAATATTGTTTCATTAAATCAAAATGTATTAGTTTTTTTCGAAGGAAGTGCATTATATCCCTCCCCCCTCAAAATAACGCCACAAACGAACAGTTATTTCTTAAATTACCATGTCAACCCTAAGTAAACTAATTCTGATTAGCTCATTATATAAATTTCTGTCAAATTTCAATTTTCTGTCTACATCCTAATTGAGTTATCGGCGTTTTTATAACTTTACACTCAAACCAACTGACTGAAAAATTAGCCTTTAATTATTATTTTTGTGATTATTTTAAAATTTCCCAAACCGTCCTCAACTCCTCCAACCTTCTATCTAACTCCCGGAACCTATCGCGCAATCCTTTACTCTATTCATTTTTACAAGCTCGGTTTGTTCTCTTCCTCTCTGTCCATTTCACTTTCATCATTCTTCTCCATAACCACATCTCAAAACTCTCTAGATACTTTTCCTCCTTTCTCCTTACCGTCCACGTCTCTGCACCATAAAGAGCTATGCTCCATATGTAGCATTTTGCTAATTTCTTCCTTGTTTCTAAATTTATTTTCTTGCTTGTGAGAAGCTCCTTCTTCTCGTTAAATGCTGCTTTTGCCATTTCAATCCTACTTCTGATGTCCTGTGTACTACTTCCATCCTGTGCTAAAATACTGCCGAGATATTTGAAACTACTTACTTGTTCCAATTTTTGGCCATTTACCATTATATTTAATTCTTTATGTTCCTTTAAAACCACCATGACTTTCGTTTTTTCGGCATTGATGTTCATTCCATATTGTTGGCCAACCTCCACTAGTCTGTCTGTCATCCTCTGAAGTTCTTTCTCGTCTTCTGCTATTAATTCCTGATCATCTGCATATTTAATGGTGGTAATATTTTCACCTCCTATCTTAAATCCTTTTTCTTCCGTCAATGCTTTTTCTGTTATTGTTATTGTATCGCTGGTGAAATAGGACATCCCTGCCTCACTCCCCTCCCTATTGAAGTACTTTCTGTTTCTTCTCCTTCAACCCTTTTGATCAAAGTAAAGGTTTTTAAGCAGTCTTTTATCTTTCCAATCTATTCCTATTTTATTTAAAATACCCAGCATTTTATCTCATTTCACTCAGTCAGAAGCTTTCTCCCAATCTACAAAACAAAAATACATATCTTTATTGACTTCTATCGCTTTTTCTATTACCATCCTCATACATCCTATAGCATCTCTAGTCCCTCTTCCTCTTCTGAAACCAAACTGATTATCTTGCAGCTCCTTTTCTATTTTACCTTCAATTCTTTTGGTTAGTATTCTGGTTAGAACTTTAGCTGTATGAGAAATTAAACTAATAGTTCTGTAATCCTTACAACATTTTGCATTGTTCTTTTTCTCCAGTGGTACCATAACAACATCTAAAAAATCTTCAGGCCATATGCCAGTATCATATACTTGGTTTAAGAATTTTGTGAGTTGCTTAGCTACTTTCGACCCCGTCCACTAGTATATCATCACTCCCAACAGCCTTCCTTCTTTTCATGTCATCAATTGCTCTTTTAACTTCAAACTCGAGAATACTTGGTCCTAGCTGGTCTTTTTCCACGTCCTCTTTTTCATTTAATTCAATATTTCTTGGCTTTCCTTCTTTGTCATACAGCACCTCAATGTATTCTTTCCAGTCATTTTTTACATTGTCTGGGTCCGAGACTATTTTACCACTTTTGTTCATGATTCCTTTACGTCCTATCTTTCTTGCCCTATTCTTGAATAGTTCCCTTGCTTTGTTATACATGAGGTCTGTTCTACAAATTCTTTCACATTCGACAGTCTCCTCGCATTTCTCATTTATCCATTGTTCTCTGGATTTATCTGTTTCCCTTCTTAAAGCATTATTTAACTCCTTGTATTTTCTTTGGCCTTCTTCAGTGTTTATGTTCTTCCACTTTCTCCGGTCTTCCATTTTTTGCAGGGTTTTTTGTTTCTTTCACCCGTTATCTTTCCTAGCTTCTTTTCCATTACATCTTTAATGTTGCTATGGATGTATCTCCACTCCTCATCTACATTGTTCCTATTTTCTTCAGCTCTCTCCCCCAACCTTTCCTCCAGCTCAATCATGATAGCCTCCTTGTTCTTAAAGAGTTCCTCTAAGTTCCATTTCTTGTTAACTCTTGTGCTTCTCTTAACACTCTTCAGTCTATATTGTGTATTTTCCACCAAAAGGTTGTAGTCGGAATTGATACCTGCCACTGGTAGTGTTTTCACATTTTAATGCTTTTTCTAAATCTTTCATTGACTAGTATGTAATCTATCTGGGATCTTCTCTGGTCTCCTGGGCTTCTCCATGTGTAAAGTCTCCTCTAGTGGTGCTTAAACCATGTATTAGTTACAAGCAATCTATTTCTATGGCAGAATTCCAAAAGTTCTCCCCTCTTTCATTTCTCTTCCCTAGTCCATATTTTCCCACTATGTTATCTTCCTGTTCCTCTCCTACTACACTGTTCCAGTCTCCCATTACTATGGTGGTGATCCTTCCTTTTCCCCCCTCCTCCAATATCTCCGTAATCTGTTCATACATTTCATCTACTTCGTCGTCACCATCATTATTTGTCGGCATATACACTTGAATTATAAGCATTTCCACTGGCTCCATCTGAAGTTTTACGGCTATTAATCTATCATTAACTGTCACTACCTTGCTAATTCTTTCAGCTATCTCTTTTCTCATTATAATCCCCACTCCCCTTTCCTTTTTCTCTCCTCCCGAGTAAATAATCTTAAATTCGTCTGAATTTATCTCGCCTTCTCCTTCCCATCGAACTTCACTAAGACCTACTATACCTATATTATTCCTTCTCATTTCCCTTTTTAAGTTCTCTAGTTTACCCCCTGAATTCATAGTCCTAACATTCCATGTGCCTATTCTTAATTTCTCACTACTTGATTTCTTCTTATTAATGTTACATTTCCTCTGTGCATCCCCTAGGGTAGTCCCCACCCGGAGATCCGATTGGGGGACTATTTTATCTCCGGAATATTTTACCCCAGAGAGATCCATAGAGGTATTTGCAGCTTTTCAGTCTATCATGGGAAATATAATGAGGTAGTTTCCGCTTGCTTTTCTCATCGCAGTTTCATAAGAGTGATTACCCATCTGTAGCTGTTCAGATCCACATGATCACCACCTACAGAGGTACTGTGCAAGCTGCTGCCCTTGCACAGGGGGATGTAAAACCCTCACGACTGCTTCTTAGTCTGACTCTTCCCCTTAGACCTTTCCGGCTTGGATGGTCCTACCAGGAGAATTATCTCCAGCCGGCATAGGTCTTTGGTTCATAAGAGTACACAAACCCTCCCACCTCTGTAAGGTTATGCAGTCCTTAGGGAGGGTTTAGCTCATTATTGAATAGTATTTCAGCTCTTGTGGTATTCCTTCTCGTAAATAACGCAACGAATGTTGTTTGCAAAATATCTTTTCCCTCTCCTTCCATCTTTCTCTCCTTCTCGTATTAAAAGCCTTCAATACGCGCTTAAACTCATAAGAGTTGAGATAACAATAGGATTTCGAAGTTTAATTGGTAGGCATGGAAACATCCCGTTAAAATGGCAAGATTTCCCCAAAATATGTGAATTAAACGTTTAACATGAGTAATTTCTAACTGTAGGCAGGAAAACGTGAGCAGAATAAAAATTCTTATAATATGTTCTTTCAAATGGTTAAGATTTGAATATCGTAGGTTAGTTTTTTCTAATTTTAATCACAAAAAGAAGAAAAGCCTGCACGTAAAAAAGTCTATTTTTACGTGTTATCTTATGGGGAATTCAAATCATCGTCTGGAGTCGAGCCTTGGACGTTTTTCGTATGTTCCTTTGTCACAGTATTTTCATATTTGAGCAGATTATCTCTGCAAAATTTCAAGTTTATCTCTGTATATTTGATTGAGTTATTCGCGTTTTAACAGCGTGACATGAACCAACCATCGGACCAACATAGTATTTTTTATAAGGGAGGATAGGATATGTTTTTTACCCCGTCTAATCTGAAAAACATCTGCTTGCGGGGTTCGAACCATCTCACCTGAGATAATCATCGTAAGATAAGTGATTTAGACACCATCTAACCGTTGGTTCTGCGATAAATGTTAATTTGCATTCGCGTGGGAAGATAGATCAAATTACAAGAGTCTATCATAGTAACGAGATTAAACAAACTATTGTCTTTGCTCGTGGTGTAATAGAAGTCTCTTTATTTTAATGTGGATTTGTATTGATACGAGCATTCCTGCGTTTTTTGAAGGGATATTTCTGCAAATAATTGTAAGTTTTTATGTATCGTAATTATTATTAATAGTAAGTTTTTGTTTATCTTAAAAACTTTTTATCTTTATTCACTATTTAATATAGATAATAATGTTGTAAATGGTGTTAATTTGAACAAATTTAAATGAAACATTTTAAAGTGTCCTTGTGTAGCTTAGCAATTCTTCAGCTAACCATTCTTATACAGTGTTTTTATATGGATGGTTGACGTGATGTTAGGAAAAGAACAATTTATTATTTTTGTCATTTAAGTTAGGTGACTAAAATATGAAATATTCAACAGTTTCATTCCTACTAGTATCTAAAGCTGACTTACTCTGAACTAGCAGTATATTTTCGTTGATTTTAAGCAATATGAATGAATAAGTCAGTATTTTCGTTAATGAAACAAAAGATACTATCAAACTTCTTACTACTTATATACCAAACATTCTTACGTTTGCCACTGAGTTCTCTACTTCTGTCTGCCATTCTCTCAACTGTAAAAATATTAAAGGTTAAATATAGAAAACCCCACATCACTCAACAGCTGGTAGACACTTTTGCAACTTTTTACGCCCATGCAAGCAGAGAGGTAATCATAATTATATTATAGAGTTTATTCATATTAAAGTATTAACTATATAAAAGTTGGTTATAAAAATTCATTTTTATATCTTTAATTGTTTTCATTTCTTTAATTACATCAATAAATACAATGCTGATTTATGTGGATTATCAATTAAAATTTAGGATAATATAGTTGGTCTAAGAAATCAGGTTATATTTAATGCAAGTATCTGTTGAATATTACTATTGGTCGATAATTTTCTCGTTGATCTTTGCAAAATACATATATAAAAATTATTAATTTTTCTTTATCGCGCGTAATTCTGCGTGATACTTCTTTAAGGAATTCGCATTGTTTATTATTATATTTAAGATAAAATTTATTTAGTCTATAATTAATGCGTCATTATTATTTTTAATTTGAACAAATATAGCAAAACTTTTCAGTTGGATTCCAAATGTCAATTTCAGTTTTATTATTAAACGCTAATGAACTTTCAAAGCAATAATAGTATAAATGAAAAGTGGAAATTTTAAATAAATCTATTTAAAGCAGTGACGTACGGAAATTATGAGAGTTAGGAAATGGAGGCTAGAAGCATTGGTTCAGCAATCAAACGGGCGACCATCCATGAAAAATATGTATTGCTGGACGTGGTTCAGATTCCGTGTAAAACTCTAGGTCAAGTCGCATATAATATGCACTATTGACACAATGCTAAATAATAAAATTAGGTTGAAATCAATATTTCAGCGCATTCTACTCCTCTCTTAACACCAGTCATGAACACCCTTCCCTTCACGAAATCCTACGTACGCTATTGATTTATAGTAATTCGTTATTTTTTTACTTTCCAACTGACACCGCACTATTGATAAGATATTTGCGAACTTTATCTGTGGAAATGTTTATTTCATTATCGCCTATAAATTGGAAAGACAACTGCGTTGCATAATATTTCAAAAGCAACAATTGTATCTTATAACCCTGTGCTAACCTAATTTAACGTTTAAAATTACGAGGTGTGGATTTTTATCCTTTATCCTTTGCAGTTTTAAAGCTCCGTCAACAACGATCTTTCTCTTCCATCTCACACTTTTTGAGTCTTCTGCTTTAAATTCTATGGCATTCGAAAAATCTGTTAGAATGAATCACCGGCTCCCTTTGTGATGGAAGCGAGAGCGCTGGGAAGCCATCTCGTTACGCGTCATATTGGGCGAGGGATGAGCAAACCGCAAACAACGGTTCTCTCTCTCTCTGTCTCAGGTGTACTATGAGAGAGCAAATGACTTGTCCGAATCATTTCGTTTCATCCCGATAGATTGATTCCGTTTCCGGAAACTTTTTCATTCTATCTCTTTCTCGATTCCACGGTGTTTGTTTTTCTACGTTTTAGTTGACAGATCCAATTTCATCACGAATACCACGGCGATTATATCCAATTCCGTTAATTTTTAAAACGGTTCCGCGAAAAATATTCGAAGAAAAATTACACACTTTCAAACGGAGAACATTTTATGTGAAACAGGCGAAGAGTATTTTTAATTTGCTGTAGCTCATTACATATATATGAAACCAATTTTTCGAATAGTAAATTCAAATGATAAATTTAAATATCGAAATTATTGTACTCGAGAGTCAAATTGTGGAACTAAGCGAAGATTTGGTCGCTGTAAACTAAACTCCAGGAGTTGAGCGATTACGGACAGAACAAACATATTTTGAAATTTATGGGACTGTCCTGGGAGAGAACAAAAAGAGAGAGCAAAAACTGAAAATTCTTGGGAAGATTTACCGAAGAACGAGTCCCGACTCAGGCATGAAATACCTTATAACACCGTTCGATCTCGATGTACATTTTGTGCAAGTATAAAATGAATATATTGAAAATTGAAATATAATTAGCCATACAATCTTGACATGTATTCAAAATAAAATGAAAATTTACCTATATTATAAATATAAAATCCATGTAATATTCTGGTTGAATGTTATTAAAAAACGAGTGCTTTTGTACTTCTGCAGTGGCCTATCTAGGCATTAGCAAAGTTAATCGTCAAGGACGCCCATAGAGACTGAAAAAATAAAAGTGAATGTTAGAAATATACAAGGTACGCATTACCAGGTCCTCCGAAAGACTCAGAGAGGCCCGGGCCACTTCCAGATTTTTAGGCTCCTCACCTTAATAAAAATTTTAAGAAATCCATAAGGAAGCGTTTAAGCATTACGTTGCCCCATTTGATGGTCGGAATTCGCTGAATGGTTACAGCGGGTTACGTTGGGGGTATGTAGCACTATGTCATTTAATCTTCTAATCCCTTAAAGAAAAGGTATAATCCGAAAAAAATGTTTTCCTTACAGTAACTTATACCCAGCCAACAATGCAGACCATAGTGAAATGACCCTCTAGAGAAAAAAAACCAAGTTAATGAAAAATTAAAAACTCTGAGCGTTACACACGAGGAAAGAGGGGGCTACAATTGAGGGTCACGCAGGATTATATCGGTTATAAAAACAGGGGAAGTTGGGTTACGCAATAAAAAAAGATAAATAAATAATAATAAATAATAGTTTAATTAATACATTATATGAATAATTTTTTATTTAAGAAATGCTTTTGTAGCATTTGTTTCGGCCTCGGCAGAGGGGTGGCTAGCGCGTCTGGCTCCTCAATGCTAGAGTCGCGGGTTCGAGTCCCGCCTTGGTCATGGTTGTATGTGTTTGTCTTTGTTGTTATTGTTATTTCAATGTTGTTAAATTGTTTCTGATATTCAGTATAATTGGCCTTGTGCTGTCTCTGAGTTCTTGATAATAAATAAATAAATTTATTAATTATTGATGAAAAATCTAAGTTACGTGCAATGTCACTTCAACTTATGCTAGAATCGACATTTGGTGTGGATCTCTTTTCGACGAGGAACCCAGCTTGCGCCTCATGCACCTGTGCATAAATTCGTCTCTGTACAAGTGCCAAAATTTGAGACCCGGGCCAAATGGCCCTCCTGGCCCTCCCCCTCGTAGAGCCTGCGCATTACTATAGTCAGCTGTTAGCTCTTCATCGTTAGCCGATTTCATGAGAGCGGTCAATGTTTACGGACGTACTTCTAGCCTATTCAGAAAACATTGACGCACGTATGATTTAAGCAATAAAATTTAACTACACATTAAAAACAACTAATTATTCATTTCTACTTTAAATAAATAAAGAAATATAATCAAGGAACGAAAAGAAAAAACTTTGGCTCATGGGTGGGTTTTAACTTCCAAAGCCGCCCCCAGATACGCTACTGCTTACATTCATTATACTTACGCATAGGCTGATATTAGACCTCTCCCTATGCTCCTGAAGTGCACATGGAAATAAGTCAAATGAGCGAAACGTTTTTATCTTACCAATTTTAATCAATTAACTCAACGACTGGACGAATATTAAGTTTTCACTTCAATCTCAAAGAAATAAATTTTGACAATTAAAAAAATTTAAAAAATAATGTTCCACAGCTTAAATAAAACCTTTCACTCCTTTCCTCCAACTGCCTAACACGATTCTAAAACCACAGAAATACAACCAATAATTTTTATACACTGAGCTACATATTACTGAAAACCCCGATCCCTTTATTTTTTATATTCGACTTTGGAATCCGTCGATTTTTGGTTCCGCGGTGCGCACTTGAGGTGTTTATCGCACAGTGGCCCTCACACTCCTACTACCAATTTTTTTCCAGGAGCACAAACGATAAACTTGGGCACACTGGCAATTTTTCAACGGAGAATTTCCTCTGCATCCTCTCTTCCCTCTTCTATCCCCCCAGTCCTCCAATCCCCTCCTCTTCCCTCTCCGATCCCTCTCGCTCGTCTAAAACTCTTCTTCGGCGAAGCCCCTCTATGCGGACATCTTAACCATCCGAAGTAAGCACACGTCTGGGACCTCGAGGGATGATAGCGGAGGCTCCCGATATTATGGGGCCGCTAAGCCGTAAGCAAACTAACGTATTTACTGAATTCGCTTTCTTCTAGTACTTACCTACATACGGACTAAAGACATTTTCATAAACTCGATTTACTCGACGGTGGAATAACAATTGAATGGGATATTTGTATTTCGATGGAAATTTTATTTGATCCATGGTTCAAGGCTATTGTTCTCTAATCTTTGGAGTTATGTATTAGCTTTCCAGTGGTAAGGAAGATGTCTAATACAAAGATCAATTGACAAAATAAAAATAAATTTGTTATAGGTGAGCAAAATAATTTAATGAGATCATCTTCGGACGATGATTATCATTCACTTATTTTATTGCTCGGATAGGTTATTTAGCATAGCCTTTTTGTGCAGTTTAAGTTTAAAATGCTTTAAATTATAGTAACTATTGTTTGTATAATACGACTGAAAGCAGCCGCCTTTAGTTATTTGTATACTATAAAAAGTAATTTTATAGCGACCAGATAATCTCAATTAAATCATGTATAAACTTATACATCGATATCTTTATAATTAAGATATAGGTACGATTTTTCAATGGAAATATGAAATATATTGCACATTACAGATATGTTGATTTATGATTTATACTGTATTATTTATATTTAACCCAATTAAATATATGAAGTCCAGGTCACTATAAAACTGTTTTGTCTGTAATATACACGTGAGTGAAGACAACTTGCTTTCAGTGCGCAAAATACCTACGTGGAAATTTCATTGAATTACTGGTGTTATAAAATGTTTTATTGATTAATCTACGAACCTAAAGGATTATTATTGCACCGATTCCGTGAACTCAAGAAATGATTTTCTAGGGATATTTTTATTTTTTCATCAAATCTGATTTTTTTCAACTCCATAGATGAAAAAAACCTGTTTATTAAATTATCTGTTTACAAGTTATGGATAAATTAATTCTTGAGATATGATAAGACAGTCGTAGTATTTTCTCTTCATGTCCGACACTTAGAAAGTTGAGCTTAGAAATCCTATTATAATCTTTCATTTGAGTTTATTTAGCTCTTTAATATTTACCTCATTAAAAAATAAGCGTTTAAAAGTCAAAAATCTAACAAAATAACTAGGCACCTCAAACATCTCCAATAGCCATTACAAGGTTATGAAGAAACCATATGCGCATTTCGGCTACGAAATAGACGTTAAGCTTTTCAGAATCTACTTTTGGTGAATCATTGCCTATGACGGCTCCAACGTACTTAAGTTTTTCAATTTTTAAGTGCTTATTTGCATTTGTTTTGGTGTTAAGACGAGTTCAGTAATTCTCAATTGAATTGACCTAATTATATAAAAGTTGAACTTTTACAATTTGATTGTTTTTCACAGTTATACGCAAACAACGAAACAACAAAAATAGCGAACTTTTATTCCGACACATAATTTACTTTTTAAATTTCAATCTACTTTACTTTTATTCCCGGATCCGATTAAAAGATATACATAATATACGCTCTCTACATTCCACGCATAATTTTCCGTGGAATTTTTGCATCGATCGTGGAGGAGGAGGCACGCTAGGCCGTTGGAAGGGAAGTGTAGAATAACTGAAGAGAGATGTGGAGGAGAGGGAAAAAGGGTTTAATGTGGCAAGAGGATGCCTCACAGCCCACCTGCTCCTTCAGAAAGGGGTGTGAAAAAGTCACCTTTTCCCTCTCCCCTTCCGACCTCCTCATCCGCCCCCTCAATCGGATGGCGGTGGAAGTGGGTTAGGTAGAGAAAGAGAGAGAACGGAAAGGAAGAGCGCGGAAGCGAACCCGTGTCCTGAAAGGATATATCCTTGGATTGGAATGGGGTGGCGAAAGGGGGTGGTGGGAACATCCCTCACTTCCGGACCGATGGGGTGACATCCGTCGAGTGCCACGCAGTCTCATGCGTTCGCCACCTCGCCCTGACCTTCCATCGCGGTCCTTCATCTCGTATTCCATCGGACCCTTCCACCTCCTTACAGGTCCGCGTAATTCATTGATCCCATCCTGTGTATGTACCTACAGTGTCATTGCCTAGCTTTCGTTAGCGAGACCTTTAGAGTACGAATCTTTTTTACCAATGCTATTCCCGGTGTTCATAGTGAATGCCCCTGAGTAGAAGGACCCGGCCCCTCTGAATCGTACTTGCCGTAGTTTAGCGTTGCGGCTCAATATTACTTTGGCGGGGTCCCCTATATTTTACGCCTCGCCACTGACGAGTGCACGTTTATTATCAAATGAAGGCAAGTTACTTATTTGCTAGGGTAATTATCATTATAGTCGCACTCTGTTTTAATGGTGGATGAGTTATTATTTTGAATTTCGCATACAAAATACGGATGATATTGGTTGTAAATTCCTAGTACATATGTTTGAATCGACACGCATCTTCGCCGTAGAAAGTTTGACACATTATTGCTTAAATAGTGGATAAGATGGATATTATTTGGCAACGGCGTAAGTCCCACGATTTCTACGAATCGGAACAGATTCTTATTTTTTCGAATAATTGTAGCATTTCTATTTTATGAAAGAAAAATTAGCGTGAAAATCTTGAGCGAGTGTACATGGCAAACTTCTTGAAGTCATCCGTATCATTTATGGGTTCAGTTCATGGAACAGTTGGTGCTCCATTAATTATGGTATAAGAGTATGATGCTGCAGTTAAGTTATGAGATAATTGATTACCAAATTAAATACGCGTAATCCATGGTCGAGTGTTGTGGGTTAGTTGATATCTGTACATTTTATGAAGGCTGTAATATGTAATCACAAGCAATAAAATTCGGGTATATTTATTTGAGTAAGAATAATTATAGAAACCTTTTTTAAGAAATATTATTTTTATGTCATATACGAGTATAACAGAGAAATGAGGCGTAAGTTAATGATTTCTAAGAACATTTTACTGTTGACTGCATTTTGCTCTATTATAAGATGATATAAATTTTGCTATAGCTCTTATAGTGCAGAAATGAATACAAAATAAATAAATTTCTTCTAAATTGGTTTTGATCAACCATAAGTCATGAGAAACAAAGGTATCGTGAATCGTAAATTTCTTACCTCACATGCTTTCTTGATTTTTATTATTTTGTCAGTTTTATCGTTTATTTCCATACACTAATACGTGAGTGGGTAATTTGATTTGTAAAATTAATAACTTTTACAAAAATATGGGGACCATAGCGAGCACTAAAAATTAAACAGTTTTATTTCGATTCCATAAGTTATCCCATAACGTCAGGTATGATTTTCATCATTTATAAAATTACTTACCGTGATAATTTTTTATACTCTAAATCACTGGTGCGCAACCTGTGGACCGCGGAGTCTTAAAAAAATTTGCACTTTTAAATTTTACCAAACCGTCGAATCATTAGGGAGGAAGATAATTATCGAAAGGTGAAAAGGACGGCTTTAAAAAGAAAATTCAACCTACCATAAGTACTTAAGTTGTCTATATATTGATAGTATGTTTTTATTGTTGCGTGGAACTTAGCAAATTTATCCGTGTTTGTGTAGCCCACGATTAAAAAAGGTTCCGCACCACTGCTCTAAATGTAAATATATAAGTTCAGAGAGTGAAACTGTTTTAACTACAAATTCCTGAAACTCTCTTATTTAAGTTGCTATTGCGTCACTAGTCCCATGGGGCTAATTTTGCTGATCAAATAATATTAACTTTACAACATAGTCATGAAACGCAGGTTATGAGCAAGAACTCTTCCTTTGATCGTTCAAATTGTTATAAAGATGCCAAATCCGATAGCTACAAATTTATTATGAATTATAAGAATTATGGAATTTTATAGAATTATATTTTCTGTTTTTTAATTTCTAGAAGTAGAAGTCTGTGATAGTATGATAATACCATGGTTGTATGGTTATATGTGATTGCCTTTGTTGTTATTGTTATTTCAATATTGTTAAATTGTTTCTGATATTCAGTGTAATTGGCCTTGTGCTGTCTCTGAGTTATTGATAATAAATAAATAAATAAATAAATAAATAAATAAATAAATAAATAAATAAATAAATAAATAAACAAATAAATAAATAAATAAATAAATACATAAATAAATAAATTAATTAATATATAAATAAATAAATAAATACCAGAACATTTAATTTTTTTTACAATACCTTCAAATTCTATGCGGTGTTAAAAAAGATGCAAATAAGTTGCTCTTTAGACCGTGAATTGCTCGCAGCATCTGGCTGGATGTTTCTTTTAAAGGGCTAAATTACAAAGATACTAGTTTATAGGTCAAGAATCTTGTGTCCTTCGGGCATAGATAACTCTAATTTCGGTCAGTGCACCCTGCCTTGGTCGCCGCGTCCGAACGACGCGTCGTTCGGACACGCGGAATAATCGTTCCTGCAAGTACACAACACGCCAAGTCGTGTAACGATTCCTCCACCACACGAAAGTGTGGCAGAACAAGCCCATGACACTGCATGATCAGGTAAAGTGTAGAGGAGAGGGCAAGATAAGGAGATCGAAGGTATTTCTTTTCGTAAAAGAGTTAAGCGGTAGTAGAAAAAATGACAGCTAATCGTTTAGTTTTGCGAGAAAATAAAATTATATTTATCGTAATTCCCATCACGACACAGCGTGGGTGCTTATATCTACTCCCATTCCTCAGCCGCCAACATCCTTCAATGAGCCAACTTGGGAAAAAAGGAGCGTAGAGGGAAACCCGATCTCAGAACGTCCAATAAATACCTCGCCGCCATGTTACGGGTCCTCACTTCCGCTCACCTGAAAAAAATGGACGAAAAAGTAAAAGACTTCGACGGGAAGTTCTCGATGGCGGAAAATGTTTCGGGATATAGATTACCCACCCGAGCCAATGGGTGGGTGGGCGAGGAGCAAAAGGCTGGAGGAAAGGGAAGGAGAGTGGGAGAGAGGAGAGGGATGGAATGTGTGGGAGAAAATAGCAGGTTAAAAGATGCTGCGTCAGATGAGAATGGAAAATTAAAAACATAACACGGAAAAACTCTCGGATTTTTGTTCCTACTTCTTCAAAAGCTTATAATATTTGATCGAGTGTTAAGAAACTGGTAGGGCTTAAATATCGCGTTGTCTTGAAATGTCTTCTGGTGCAATCAGTGGGCAGTTCCATCAAGTACTTGTTCACTTGAGGCGACGAAGGATTTTTTGAGAACCTCATGAAAAAGCGTGGGCTTTTAAAATTAGGAAGAAATACTGTAGTTTGCTTTTCTTATCTTATCAGATGCATACATTATTTTTAATCGCATCGCATCCTACCGGGAACTTCTAAGCTCCTATACTAGCAAACAATGTTGTAACTGTGAATTAATAAAAAATAAAAGCTGAGAAAAAATTAACGTTCACTCTTTTTAAAAAAATTAAATGCTAACCTATGTTATCAGTATAAAAATACATGTACATAGATTTTTATCGGGTAATGAAGCCAAGTTTAAATTATTTTTTAAAGTTTTGATACACATACTTGTATTGATAATCCAAAGAAATTTTAAGAGTTGGTTTTCTTTAATTTTCTCATTCCAACCAGTTGTCATTTGGAAGAATAACGTGCCGATCTAGTAAAATGACAATAATACGCAGACGACCCTTAAAAGGAATCGGTTTACACGCAAAATATATTTTTCAAAAACTATTTGACTTTTGAACAATAATATTACTTCCCTAAGTATATAACCGACTAAATATACCAGAATGAATAAAGATGCTAAATTTAAAAGGTAAAGTATCTAGTGAAACTCCGGATAAACCGTGTCCTACCACCCATAAAAATGTATTTCAACCCTCTTGCGCTGGCCTCCCAAGACAGAAGTGATTAATTTCTCGCAAATTCCGCTCATAATGCCAGCCAATATACTACTGTCGGCTCTTACTTAGCCCTCATACCCACCCTTTTGAGGAGAGAAAAAATAACCTTTCTCTCCCTCGAACCCTTTCTCCTCCTTCTTCCTCCACTTCTCTTCATAAACCACTTATTAATCTCCTATTCCTCCTCCGACCTCCTTACTTCCCTCCGAGTTTTCCCATAAAGGGTTTGATGACAGGTGGGGAGCGCCGACGTTTTGGGAGGTCGGAGTGGTGTGGGAAGAGAAGAGAAGAGAGAAAGAGCGAGAGGGAGGGAGGATGGATAGAGGTAGGATCTGAAGGTTGGGGTTGGAAGGCAGGAAGAGTCTAAGGGGAGGATGGGGGAGGGGAAGGGGGGAACTGGACATACGAGATGACGTCCGTGTCATTCGAGAAGGGTTTACGCGTCGGTGTTGGTGGTGTGGTGGTTGTGATGACGGTGTGGCGGGTTAGAGGGTTGAGGGAGGGAAAGGGTATTTTTTTTGTAGCACGGACGGAGGGAGAAAGAAAGATCCTCTTCACTTCGACGGCGCGTTCGCTCTCTCACTACTGCTAACTCGTGTATAAAACGTTACAAAAAACTATACCTTTCTTTTTTGGTATTTTTTTTCGACGTTACAATGGTCGGCGGCTGCCGAGGATTATGTCCTCTTTTTATCTTCCCCCCCCGAAGATTAACGCAAATACCTTCCGCTTCCGATTACTCTTCTATTTCCTCTTTTGACGCTCCATGTTTGTCGTCCTTGTTTTATTTGTAATGCTTCTCGTCAGAGGGATTTTTTTACGCCTCTTTCCGAAACGGTGAAAGCACGCACGCTGGCTGTCGGATATCTGGAAATGATCCGTGAGAAGATTGCGCTTTTGCGGTGTTATATTTAAAAAAAACAAAATTTCGGTAAGTTAATTGAAGCGGACGTGAAATTGATTCGTTTTGATAATTATCGGTGCACTTGAATAATATCAGCAGTATTTAGTTCAAAGGAAATGAGCGTTTTAATGTAATTTTTTTGTTTAATAAAGACTTTTACTCGTAGTATTGAGCTGCACTTAACGAAGAAAGAGATGCATGCATGTCACAGGGCTACATGTTTCGGAATGGGAATTTGTTTCTTTAAGGAAAATCATTTGACTAATTATTAGAAATTATGCATAAAAGACCAGGAAATTGTCGACTCCCGTTTAGATTCAAAAACAGTTCTTGTCCGTATTTTTCTAAACAGTTCTTCAAAATGTACCGTTTTGTTTTAATTGCAGTATTTTGTCTCACCAAATTACGGTTTACACGCCCAAGTCTATCCGGTCTAATGACCTGCAGTTCCCTTTTCTTATTTTATATTATTTTAAGTCATCACAATTTGATTGCAGATCCATTTAATAAAATACTTGCTGTTTGATTATATAACTGGTATAATTGCCCATCAAAATGGGCTGGTGGGCAGAAACGACGTATTAAATTAAAATTAAAATAGTTCAAGATGTAGACTTTAGCTATGCGTAAATCCAAAATATCAACGTAAATAAACAAATCTATGGATCACTGTAAATCTTTAATGAAGCTTAAGAATGCATGTTCAATATATCGTTATTGTTATACTGCTTACGTTAACAACTATACTGTTGACCCTTATCGAAGTAATCCAGTAATACGCCCATTACGACTCAACTGCAGAACTCAAGAAATAGCATTCTACGCCACACATTGGCTAAGTTTACGCGTACGCTGTACCATAACTAAATACAATTCGGTGTATATAATCTCATGAATATATTGATAATACGGTTGCTCTGAATTACGAAAAAAATTCCCAGCCTGACAGAAACAAATACAAAAGCTTTTATTATAATTTGGAGTGAATTTTTATAGCAATACGTTGATTGATTTCCGTTGACACTGGTTAGATGGCTCACACTCTTAAACATTTCTTATTGTTAATCGAATTTTTAGAATAGTTTAATTCTGAATACGATATGGAAAAAACAATAAGCCAAGAAATTAGAAAGAATTCTACTCATTATCTTCGGCCATACAATATTACTTCTGACTCAATGTGCAACAAAGATAATGGTTATGTTAAAGATGATCAAAATTTGTCATTAATCACGTAAATTAATCATCATCCTTTCTCTGTCATAAAAGACAAATTTGCAATTGCTGTATATTTTACATGCGGGAATTTTCTCATTAAAGAAGTTTTATTGCTATTTGTCCAATTATAAATGGACAACTTCTATTCCTAATGCAATATTTGGCGAGTTTAGTGCCCCCTATAAGCTGTCCTTTGTTTTCCTTCCTGATGCCACCAATTTGAGAAATTCAAAAGCAATAGTGAACGTTGTTTTTAATTTTAACCACTATTTTCTAAATCGATTTAAAATTCCTGATAACAAAAATAACATTCAATTTTTGTATTTATTAGCCTCGGAGTAACGAAAAATGATTGACATCATGGAGTAAGAGTATTGTGAATGATTCAAGAGTGACTTCTCCGATCTCAAGCAATTTTTCTTCGGTCATTCAGATTACCCAACATCTAATTTTAACAAATCATCGTTGATAACAAAGGCACAGTTTCGGGCCCAGGAATGTTTTTCCCAATTTTTTGACTGGTATGAATGTAGAACATTTTATTTGCATTTCAGAAAGCGTATTGTAAAAAAAGTCAAGGACAACCGGCCCTTACTCAAAAAACAGTTACTTTTAGCGGCACGAATCTGTTGGCGAGTAACCACTGATGATGGCCCCTTTGTGATCGCAATTCACGGGTGCTTTACACGCCCGTTAAATAGCAGTAATAGAGAGTGGCGCAGCTAGGTTCTCCTTCGCCCGGGGGCAAGTCACTGAGATGCTCCCCCCTCCCGTTGTTCCCTGTACAATTTTCCAGACAAATGTAATGTGGGGAATGTCATGGAAACTCAAGCATACCTACTATACTATCATTTTAATTCGGCATATCTTTCTATATTATAAAATCGTAATGGCCATCATGATGCGTAACGCTCACTCTGATATGAAAATCCTAAGACTGACATAAAACTCTTCGATACTTATAGAAGAGCTAGAAATCTGAAATATGGCATGTAAGTAGGTCGAGTGGCACACTCGACGAGAAACATCGAATGTCACAAAAAAGTTAATATTTAAGGGGTCCTTTTAACTCCAATGTTCAATTTCAATATCCCATAAGAAAAGCATGGGATTCAGTGCAGGGCTTTCTAAAAATGCATTTTAAAATTACTTAAAATTGGGATATGAATTCAAGAAAAGTTGTCTAGCTGAAAGAACAGAGCTCTTAATTTTTGGAGGCAAAATTCAAATATGCACTGAATCAGCGTAAATATCTGCTTTAAATTTTAATAATGGAAATGTATACAAACCATGGCAACAACCTCATTGCTTTTAAAGGGACCTTTAATGCTCTTAATAGAAATTAAAAAAGACGTTTTAATGCTTTTAATAGAAATTAATGCCGTCATAACGAATTATAGTGGAACTTCCATAACTCGAATCTCAAGGGAAAGTAAAAATTATTCGAGTTACAGAAAATTAAAAATACGGAAATATACTTTTTATATATTTGTATATATACAGTGGAACTTCTATAACTCCAATCTCAAGGGCAAGCAAAAATTATTCGAATTAATAGAAAAATCGAGTTACGGAAATATATTTCTCTCTTCTCTCTATATAAAAAAATTGTAATGGTCATAATGATGCGTAACGCTCACTCGGATGTAAAAATCCTAAAGGAACCAAAAGAGATCTTTGAAAACTCTTATTATGAGTTTGTATGAGTATGAAATTGTAATATCATGTTCATTATTCTGTTAATAATAATTTATTCGGTATCTCGAAAAATAAATAATGAAAATATAATGACAATTGTTCAAATAGTTGCTATCAATTTTATTCTATTTGTTTACATCGTTGCTATCAACATTAATCTATTCTTAGGATTAGTTTATCCTGACGTGTGCTCTGTGTGGTTCTTTGTTCATAATTCTTCATTCTTTAATTTCTTTTCGTATTTGTGGTTCATTTGTTGTTTTTTGGTGTTTTAGTTTGTTTATAGTTATTTATTCTTTAATTTCGGTTTGTCTTTGAGTTTAATTTGTTAGTTTTTGGTATTATTTCTTCGCTTTTCGTCTCTCGACATTTTTCCCTGCACATTTTTTCGTTGCATCGTTCATATTTCTTTATTATTTTTTTATTTTCGTCTTTGTGGCTCTTTTGTTTTTTATTGGTGTTATTTCTTCTATCATCTCTCGACGTTTGACTTCGCTTTTGTTTGTTCGTCTTTATTAAAACGTTTTATAATTAAACCAAAATGTAGCTATATCCAGAGCATATTCACGTCAGGGTGTGAAAATACAAATAACTGGAAATGATAATAGAGCCGAAAAACAAATAATTAATAATGTAGAATATAATGAAGAGTTAAATTAAATGTATTTTAAATTTATAATTTTTGTTAATTTGTAATTAAAACTAAATGTACATTCCGTATAAAATACATTCATTAAACTCATATTCAAAACATTCCCGTTAAATTAATCTAAATCCAATAGGTACATGGTAGAAACAAAGAAACAGCGAACAAAGAAGGGAGGTTGGCGAGCGCCACAAGCAGGGGACTTGCCCTCTAGTATTATAATATTGTTGTTGTTTATAATCAGAAACTTATACGTTAATTTTCGGGCCATGCGTTTCCGTCCCTTCAGCCCGGTGGCAACTGCCCCTCTCTGTTCCCCCCTCGCTACGCCACTGGTAAGAGAACTATATGATGCCTATTCGGTCCTCGAATATCCGTTCACGAAAGATGCGTTCATTCATCTTCATCGTGCACGCTCTTCCGTTCATCTCTCCACGGTTTTCTCTGCCACTTCCTCGACCGCTTTCCTTACCGCATCCACCCGTTGCCCACATTCTATCCTCTACCCCACCTCTCCCTTCCCATCCCAGGTTATCCCCAACCCAATTCCCCTTATCCTTCTCTTTAGACTGCCAATCATTCGAGAGCCCCACTCGCCCGCAGAGGGATTACTGCTTAATCGAAAGGGTGTAGAGAGGAAGAGAGCTTTATTACGTCTTTTTTCCAAAGTCTTTCGTCGTATATGTATTTTTTACGCCGATGCGAGCATTAAGTTACACGAACGCGTGGATTAAAAGTTAATTTGCGTCCGACCAACGCTCTCTCTCTCTCTGCCTATATCTCTTCACCACATCTTTTCCCTCTCTTGGCGGTGGACATAAAGAACGTGCCATTTTTTGTTCTTGCCTGGAAAGCAAGAGCGAGGGGAGTTGCCCGGTCTCAATGCGAAGATTGGGATATTGACGCGTGCTGGCAAAAGGCACGCCCGTGTCTGTGTTCGAGGAGTGGCATTTGTTATACGTGGTCATAGCCGTAAACGGACGGCATTCGGCAGCCATTAGATTAGGTGGGGGATTAAGAGATGCTCGGGATGTTATTGACAGATATTAAATAAACTGGATGGGTTCGTGAAGTGGTATGAGATATCGCGGTCGCGGGGTGTTTATGAATGGGATATATCTCGACGATATGCTCCTTTTGTTGTCGAGTCATACAGTCGGTTTTCGTTGATAGGATACTGCATTGGTATGCGTGAGACAAATGATTCGCGGAATGATTCATGTTCGCGACTCCCGTTCGTGTTAATGATTTTTTCCTCAGTTTTTTCCGTTAACTCAGATTACTTTTCATTCCTTAAAAATTTGAATTAACTCAGCTAGAATTATAAAACATTCATTGTCATTCTCGCAGCTTATCCGATCTTTTGTATATTTTAGATTACCTTCAAGACAACTGTTTAAAGATCGTCATTATTTAGATAAGATTAACCATAAAGTTCTCCAGTTTTATAACGAGTTACTAAGATGGATTTAAAACTAAGTATTCCATTTGTTGTGTGTTTAAGAATTTCTGGTAGGTGATATTATTTTCATTTGATAATTACTTCTGCTAAAATTTTGTATAAAATTAAGAAAAACTCAGCATAATTATAAGATTAATCAGAAGTTTTGGTGAATATTGTGCCATAAATAAATTGAATTAAGAAGGTCTACGATTGTTATTGTTATTATAACGTATTAATGCGGATCAATTTCATTTCATCATATTAATATTTTAAGTATAATTTTATAGATGAAAAGATGAAGGTGATACGAAGAACGCATTTTATTTACCGCGAGAAACAAAGCATTTAGAACATAAGTTTTAAATGTATCCGAAGTGGGTTTTAATACGCATTATCAGCATCGTTTTACTTGATTTCGTATCGGAAATATACCTCACATTTATACGATCGTAGAATGTTCACTCTTTGTTGTCCTCTGTCAGAATAGTTCCGACAAGCTTATTTTCCAGTTCCGGCAGGTCAAAATTTTTTTTTACGGCATTGGACAATAAATGGCTGCTTCAGGCTGTATATGCCCCATCTCTATATCTTCTTCTGTATGGTAATACCATCTGCTTATCAATTTTCAACTTTTTGCTTGTGAAAATGATATTTTTACCAACATCGTTAGGTATAAGGATAATATTATGAAATGAGAAAAATCTGTATCTTAATTTTTGCAAACTAAATTATTGGATATAGTAAAATAGTGCGCATTTTTCAAAATTTGGGACAAAATAAATGGACCTAGGAGGGCATCAGGAGAGAAAAAAATTGTCCTCAAAGGATTAAACAAAGAACCATTGCACCATTATTCCGCGTTTTATATAAACCCAACATCAATTCAAGGATAATGCTAACACGTGATGTAACGTGCGCCTTATTACCCTTCTAAATTTATGCTTCGAGTTTAGAGGAATCAAGTATGGCGGGTGTGATGGAAGAACTCTCACCGCACCGTACGTATTATGCAATTCGGCAAAAGTGCAGAGAGAGAGAGTCCGGCTAACGGAGTTACTGCCTCTCGGCATTTCTTCCTCCTCTTATCCCACGAGAGATGAGGGCGGCCCTACGCCTGTGCGGTAAACCTCTCCTCTCCCTCCCTCAATACTCTCACTCACCTCATCCCAACCTTTTCCTCTCTCTCTCTCTACTTTCTCTCTTCCTCTCTCTCTCTCTCTAATCTCCCCACATCCTCGCCGCGGTCGTCACCTCCCCTTCGACAGACATGCATCGTATGCCGGAGCAGCGAGACGAGACTTGTGTAAAACATTCCCCACCGTCTCGAGTAATTAGCGAGCGCGATGCCCGAGCCGTTATTATTTTTGTCCTTTTTTTCTCTTTTTAATTCGCCGCGACGTATTAATGACCTCGTCACGCGGGTGCGAGTACGGAATCGATATGAGATATGGTCGATAGGATGAGGCGGATAGACGATTTATATTTGTGATGCGAGAGATTGATGTTTTTTATCCGAGGTAAGTAATGTTACGTCGTGTATGGAAATGAATAATGTAATGTCATAATTATTCCATAATATGAATAAGTGGTGTTAGTTTTCAAGGAGGAGTGATACGGTTTTGGCGAATAACAATCACAAAACAGATTCTTATGACATACCTACCAATACAGTAGCATTTCATAAAGACTTCATACAAGTACATACTACTATTCTTCGTAAATATAGATTTTTGTTTTATTTTTTATTTTCACAAACTCAGAAACTATTGTTGCATTACTTGCATTACCAGACCTTGATAAGAAAATAAAAATGATAATATATTATGTGCTACACTAATTTCGAGTACAAAGCATTTTCAACTGTTGCCCAAGAAGGAATGCAGCACATTTTTTTCTCCTGGTCCAAATAAATTACAATTACAAAAATTAGTAGGTGTATTACATGCGCTTTATTTTTCCGCCTAATCTCCTTCCGCCTCAAAGGTCATCGAGAAACAAGAGCGTGTATTCCTTGCCGGTAAAATTCCTCTCCAACCTCTGGAAGTCTAATTTCCATCTCCTCAACTACTTCGTCGCCCAGCAGTTAAAAATGCTTCTGTCGACTGCATCATCCTCGGAGACAACTTTCAGCCTTTTATTGTTCTTGTTGCCCACAGACTTTCAGTGACTCAGTTACAGCTGTTTGTTTGGGACGCATATTCTTGTTAGCTGCCATTTTGATGACTAATTGTACCGTAGGGATATTTTGGAACCTTGATATCACAATCGAAGAAACTATATCTTATAGCACACCGAAAGTTTCATCGTTTTCCTGTAAGAATTAATTTAAAAAACGCGATGCGTTATTTACCGTACGACCTAGTTTATTAAAATCAGCGTCTCTATAATTTGGAAATTTCTGAAGTTATTTCAATATAAAGGAGGAAAGGTGAGAAAAAAATTAAAAACTATACAAGAGAGCGAATGTCACCCGCAAAAACTTAACACTTTTTTGGCTACTTGAATAGAAATTCGAAGGAAATTTTGATATGCATAAATAATTCGGAAGACAGGCTACATTAGAGTCAATAAAGATCGAACGAATGTAGCACTTGATCAATACATCAAACAACCCTCGGTATATAATAGTAAATGCACGAAGCAAAGGAGTGTTCGAGTTCGTTATTGCTTTAACGGTGCTTATCGGAATTTTTTCACAATTCTGCGCGTCTTTCTCATTTTCCAAAATTATGGGCAAGTTTACGTTTTTTTCAACTATTCGGTTTGGATTTATCTGATAATAATCTTTATACATGCCAGTTTAATGCCGTATTATCGAGAATAATTAATTTATGTTATCTGGACTTTATGCATAATTTTGCGAAAACAGCGAAATCCTGTTAAGGCCATTTTAAGAGAACATAATTCTAGTGTGGTAATATGAAAGGGGATTAGGGCCGCCGACGGCGAAAGACGGTTGGGAGAGCCCACATCTCCTTTATCCATTAGTTTGTCTTCGATCCACTGGAGAAAACAGTTCGATATCTTCCGACGGTGTCCTGGATACAGTTAAGCTGAACAGTTGTCCTGTTAAATACTTAAAGATGTACTCCGAAGAAATTTATTCGGTTCATCTGAATAATTTTCTTTCTCTACGTACGATGAACAAAAAATATATCTCTAGCTTACGAAAAATTTTTTGTAATTATAGTTTTCTGTTAATTTAAACTTTTCTAAGTGATTTGAAGTTTGTCACAAAGCCATTATCGCATTTATCGCGCTAAATGGAGAACACGAACGATGGTTATTTCCAGTAGTTAAGTTTCGAATTATGACGCATTCGTTTATTAATTCAATTTAGAAATATTGTTGCCGATATTTTTAATGTAGTATCATTATAGTTGGAAATTGCGTTTACCGTTACAAATTTACATCTCCAAATATTCAAACTTCGATATTTGATTCGTTCGAAATTATACGATTCGAGAAAGTTATCGACTATTTTCCCGCCTCGCTCTTTCCTTGCACAAACAATGGGTAACCTTTAACCTTTCCACTCTCTCCACTTCTGAGTGATTAGCCCCTCTTACCCTTACCAAAACTAAAATGAGGGAGTGAGAGAGATGCTCCTCTGGGCCTGCTCGTTTGCTGCTCTTTCCCCGTCCTCTCCAAGTCTCTCAAATTAAAAGCATCGCTCCCTTTGGGGGAAAGAAAGGAAGGGAGGGGTCGGTACGCGGGTGAGATGTCAAAAGAGGAGAGGGAAGGTCGATCCGGAGGAAGGGCAGGGATCCAACAGAGGGCGGTACAAGAGGGCCTGAGGTATAGGAGGAGGTGGGGATGCTAGGGGAAGAGATGCTCGGGGGGAGAGATTGTGGGAGGGGAGTAGGGTCCGTGCCATGGACCACCGTGGGAATGAGACTCCGGGTGCCTTCCATCCCTCGACCTTCATCCGAGGTTCACCCTGCTGGAAACCTATCGAAGTGACGGAAATTGCGAACCCATCAAAGGATCCTACGGCTGAGGGGGAGCGTAGTGTAATTGTATGGGCTACGATCGAGCGTATTCTCTCGTGCGGGGTTTCGCTGCCTCATCGTTTGCGCGTAGTGCAGATGGAAAATCACTGCTTCGAAGATTTTTAAGAATCTCGCGCGGGGATGATAGCGGCGGCTTCATTTACAGAAATATTTATTTCTAACAGGCACAACGGTCACCGCTGGGTGTTCACATTTTTGTTTTGAAAAACTACAAGTGCCACATGTTATTATGTCTCACTCGCAAACTTCACATTTTTTCACCATTGAATTCCGTTTCGATTAATTAGTGTTTATGACAGCCATATTTATCCAGCTATTCTTTAAATAAGGGACATTCATAGTGTGGTACCAGTACCACAGATGTACCAGACGATCCTAAAAGGGCTACCAATAAAAAAGATTTCGTATTTATCAAGGAAAGTTAATTAGATGACGAAAAGACCTGTCTACAAATAAGTTAATAAAACTGCCCAAAAGGTTGACTAAAAATAGTTTGAATGGTGCTGCTCTGAATGGTTCAGCGGCTGAAGAATACCTACCAAAATATAGGCTGCATGAAAATATTATAGTTATTATATAGATTTTTTCATGCCTGGGTTCTTTGACTCTGCGGGATTTAAAAAAACTCATTTAATACAAGATCGTCAGCTCCGAGAGAAATGGAGCGGAATTTATTTTTTTTAAATAGGGAAGTAGAGTAATAATGGCAAAAGACGAGTTTATCTTTGAAATACAGCCAGAGATTCTTTATTTAAAAGATTTTTGGTTTAGGCGGGAATAAACGCGCGGGTTTTGGGATTAAGTTTTCGCGTGGCATGAACCTAATAATCTGTTAATATTCCTCCAAGGAACCCTTTAGAGTTTAGATAGTCAAGTGGTTCCTGGAAGTGGTCAGCGGATGTATCCCCCGTGGGAGAGGAGGATTTTGGTGCGGGAAGGAGGATAATGGAGGCTTCTGGAGCGTGGCAGCGCCACTCCGCCCCCGCTGGGAGGCAGCAGCCGCCCAACACGCGTCTTGCCTCAACTAGCAGCCTCCAACCATCCCATCATCCTCTCTGTCGTAGGCCCCTCCATAAGAGGACTTTTATATTTTTTTACCAACCTTTAGGCCCCGCGGGTGGTGGGGCGTGTTCGCACTGCCTATGTTCACTCCGACACCTCCATCTTTAAACAACACTTTGGAAACCACCAAAGTACCCCGCTCCCTTCATTCTCTCTTCCTTTCTCCCTTTCTCTCTCCCTTTCACTTCTCTGCACAACTCCACTTCCTATCCCTCCTCGTCACTTTCCTCCTCTTCATCTCCTTCGACCGTTTCCAAGTACAGTTAACCTTTGTCCAACGCGGGTTTCCCCAACGTGAATTTGGTTGTACGCGGCGAAATAAACGTGATACTTATTTGCCGAGCACTTATGAAATTTAGTTATAGGCGGTCATGAATTGGTCGCGCATCGCGTTTTACGCATGCATGTGACGTGAGATAGTTCGCATATTTTGCGAAACAGTGATTTTTGACGTATGGTACAAAATTTATGCCACATGGTTTTGTCCAACGCGGCCTTCGTCGAGTACTACGTAATTCCAGCAAGTAACTATTGCACTGCGTTTCAAGGCGCGCATTTTAGAAATACGCAGGGAAGCCCTAAGGGTAGAGTGAGTTAGGACTAACGCCCCGGACCTCTGGCTTCGACATCACGGCAAGGAATTTAACTTGACGGTCAATGTCAAGGGGGTCCCGCAGGGGCCGATTTTTTCAAGGTTCCTAAGTTTAGAAGTACGGCTCTGGAAATACAAATGTTTCGAAAAGATACAAACAGAAAAATATGCACGAAATTCCAAGTGGTTGTAAGTCAAACTTTTTTCCTGCTCTCTAGCGCAGTTTGCCAAACTGGATGGCGCGGAACGCTGGATTCCCGTAGCTGATTCTTAAGGATGTCGCAAAGAATTATGCCAAGTCAATGCGTCAAACATTTTGAAATATTGATAGGTCATCATATTTCCTATGATAAATTTCTTATGGTGTAGTACTAACAAATGGAGGAGTCCAAACGTTCTGATGCACGTTTGTGTAAATAAAAAACTTTGTTCCTGAGTGGGAGTGCAGTGAAATTCTGTTTGTCTTTAGACGGATGCCGCACTTACAAAACATTGGGAACCACTGCTCTAGTGGCTGCTACGAGAAAAGATACGCGAATATAATTTTAATATGCGTGCTAGTAGGATTTTTTCGCAAATTATTAAAATTAATTATTAAAATGAGAAAGGATGTCTTCAGTTTAATAAATTTAGATATTTACATATGGAATATTCTTTTATTCAGAATGGCTCCACATGCCTTTAAGCGGTTTACATCAATTTTTTGTTATTTTCGGCGAAATCGAAACGTGGTTAAAATCTTCTTATATTTTAATATACACTATTCTGCTTGGCTTTTTGAAATTTTTTAAAGCTATAGCTATAAATAATGACATTGAAATTTTCATCTGTATGCAGAGCTTTAGTATTTAGTTCTTTTAGAGCGTTAAAAATTACACAAAGTTATATTTTACGTAAATAGTGTGCATCGGCTCTTGGAGAAACCTTCCATTCCAGTGGCCCCCAACCTTTTAGAGTAAGTGATTGAATCATCAGATGTGCGGTGAATCTTTCCTAAGAGCCGTTCCCGAATGGGTATGGCTCATCTCGGTGTTAATGTAGGGAATAAAAGTTAAAAAAGTGTGCAAATTGTGAAACTGACTAGTATGGGTAACATATGTAAAGGGGATTCTTATGTGGCCCGCCCTCTGTCGAATAAATGAAATTAATACAAAAGAACTGATAAATTCAATTTCCTTGTTCTAAATAGATAAAAGATTACTTTTAAAATTAGATGTTACAGACATAACAGGCTATATTTTTACTTTCTCCATACGCAGTATAAAAGAATTTTGTTTATTTATTATTTCTCAATGTGAAAAGTGATTCAAAGTATTAAAAAGTAATTCACGAGTTTAACTGTCGATAATTATTTTTGAGGACGCTGATGTCGAGAGCAACTTGTAATTACTATAGCAACCATATTCATTACTCTCTATGGAGAAAGTCACGTCCTGGACACACCAGATTTTTTCATTATCGGTAAAGGTATTTTTCCAAAAAGGCTAAGTACAGTAAAAAATTATCCTGGGGCCACATGCGGCCCGTAAAACACAGGTTAGTGATAGCTGCGGTAGTCTAACTCTAGGTCATTTGATAGCTTAAGTACTGAGTACCTTGGTTGCTGCTGAAGTTGATTTCTATTCTAGTGTTGTAATGAAAACCGTCTAGGTGACCTCGCGACTATATGTATAACATTTACATAGTAAGCGTATTCAACGTCAATGTGAATGTGATCATCACGGAGATCGAGAAGGAATTAGCAGCTGGTATAACACGATGAAACATTACCAAGTTGCCAAAGATATAACTTACCATTTGAGAAAAGGATAATTAATTATCCTCGTTAAGCATTTCATAAGTTAAGAAGGCTTAGATTCCACGGTTCATTCAAAAGTGAAAAGAACAGTGAGACACCATGCATCCAAAAATTTTCAGCTAAGGAGTAAAGGACGCGCTCAAAACTCCGGGCTTAGCTATTGGCATAATATACATTGCATTTTAAGTTGACATGACGAAATACAATTATTTAGTTCAGTAAATCATTACAGGTTTTTGATATAATCAATGGATGGTAGAAAAAAAGAACTGGGACAAAACTCACTCCAGTTTACCTTTATATGAAAGTATATGTCTAATCCTTTCTGCTCATTTTAACTCGCTAAGAACATACCTACATGAACCGTGAAATCAAGCACCCGCAACCAACGCTTTGGAGCAGGGGCGAGATCGCACTCCACTACGTTAATTTGTGTTGAGATATTTACAATGTACATGTTAATTTATTCGTCGCTCTGTAAAAATTATTGATAATGAAAAATTAAAAGGAATGCCATCAAGATTCTAGCCTGTTCCTCGAAAGAAATTGATGTCCAATATTTATTTGCTTGCAAGTAATGTATAGATAAATTATCGGGATAGCGCTCCCAAAACTTTGGCTCCCCGGGAAGCCGCCCGGCTAGCCCGTAGCTCAGGCCGGCCCTGCTTTGAAATATGAAGAGAAATTGCCAGAAGAGGTAGACTGGGAAGAAAGACTCAAAACAGCATTTAAGTACGTGAGGAACAGGATTTGGCGTCCTTACTTCTGAGAATTAATCACAGCAAAACCCTACTAATACAAATTTCAAAAAACCTACATTTTCACGGGTTTTTAACCAAGTCTATTAAAGGGAAGTGAAGTGTACTTTGTTTGAATGAGGAATTTTCTGTAACTTTTTCTCTATGAACTAGGATTTACTGTATTTTAAATTAGCTATTACACATTTTAATTTATTTTAAAGGATATAATTTTAGACCAGTTGAACAATCGGTGATTTTTCAAACGAATATATTTGTAACGAAGAATAATAAAATGTAATATAATATATTAAATCATATTTAATATATACTTTTATATCTTATTTTCTGATTAATTTAGATTTTTTAATATTAATTTGAGGTTAATTTCCAATCCGTATTATTTTTTCGTTCATCGTGGAGTTTTATCAGTATTAACCTAGAAAACGACGAAATACAAGTCGTGCGTGATTGAGCTACGAAATCATATTTGAACTAATTGTAAGTTATTTTTTGTTGCTTCATCAAAAATTTTTTAAATTTTCCCTAGGAATTTGGTCACTCCTTACCTAAGGCGATAGTGCGCCTTGCATGCTGCGCACACAGCTTTAGACGAGCCTTCCGACTGGATATGTTAAAATGGCAGTGGAAAGGTACTACACTTTCGGAAGAAATGACCAGCGTTGGACGTTTGAAATAAACCAACGGACTCAGAGGGATGTCAAGAGATAAATAAGAAAACCGAGAAACAGGTGGGACAAATATAATAATAAATTCTTGGAGTCAACTTGAAGGAGGGATAGAGATAACAGGAGAAATTGGAGGAATCTGGGTAACGCCTTCTTCCTGTGATTTGGTTTCATGGATAATTTTTTACATTTAATTTGATTCTGCCTCGAGTTATTGCTTATACCTTTAAATTTCTATCGAAAAATGTTTCGTACTCTCTATAAGGAGAAGCCATGGTGATCGAGCTGTAAACGCGAGACGTTTCTCTATTACCTAATATCGCAAAAGCCTCTTTGACGGCTTTCTCTTTTACGGATACGACACATTAGTTCTAAGAAATCGGAGTCATTGCTGAGGTTTTAAAACGATTTGCACCTATTAATCCCTTCCTCGGATGTGGTTCTTTTTTAATAAACGGATCTAAAACGAGTTCAAAGCCTTAGGTATATCTAGCGACTCCCATCCTAATTTATTGATGATTTTTGTAACGATCTCAACTCTTTTGAAATGTCCCCTAACGAAACGTACTGCAGCCTTTGGTATGATTAGAATAATAGTATTCATCTCGTTAATTTTTCACAACATTTGAATTTTCCATGAGTGTACGAAAATAATTAAAGGTAGACTATGATAAGAATGAACAGACTTCCAAATTTGCAGATATAGTGCCAGTTGAATGAGTGATTTCACATTTTGTATATTTGCTTTTAAAATCGCAAAGTACAATGGAATGAAGCGTGATAATAAGGGTCCATAAATATTAGCTTGCTATAACATAAACGTAGGGCACCATTTTAAAGTTTACAGTCCCAAATAAGAAAATTATTTCAAAATATTTGTTGCTTAAAATTCAGGATTAATCACGTTGGAAGATTTTTTTTAGAAGATAGCCTAAATAGAAACAATCTTGATAATTCGAAATTGGCTCAACAAATAATGAATCTAAACCTAAAAAAGTATTTCGAATATTAAATCACGATAAAATTGCTCTAGGATTATTCCCTTCATTATTTTCTTCCAATGAAACGACATTTCATAAACCTTACATTTAACTGCCCTATTTTCATCTTTTCCTACAGAGACTAAAGCAATCTTAATATATAAAACGCTTAGGTATGTTTCCGTACAAGGATGGGATGTGTGAAACAATGATCTTTTTAACGTGTTTTGACAAATTTTCAACAATTTGACAACTTTTAAGATCTGCTAGATCGGTGTATGCTACGCAGGGTACAGCTAGTGTTAATAAATACCACTTATGGCTTCCATTGATCTTTGGCGCTTTATACGCTATCAAGAACATTGACATGCACTGATGGATCTTGGCGATTTTTGAGATGCTGATCCAAGTAAAACGCCGACATGAACGCGATTTTTGTGTATCACATTGCAACATATCACATTCAACAAGAGATCTTCTTTAATTTCCCGATAGTTTCAGGAAAACTTCCCCAACCAACATTGTATGGATTCGATTATGAAGGAGCGCCATTTAGTGCAAACTGACTCGACGGGAATCCTATGACCCGGATGTTATTGCCCAAATACGCATCATTTAGAGGGAATCGCGTAACAAGGATGACAAGTCATGAGAGGAACCTGAGACAACCGCATGTGGAAAAGGCATCAGCATGTAATTGAATGGCCTCGATGTCCAAACAACCAAATGAATCCTAAATTCAGATTTTCTTTGCGATTATAATATCACAAAGTGATAAATGTATACCGTTCCGACCGATATTTGATTTAATATACCCTTTTAACTTTACCGTGGAATTATCATGGATAAAAAGTACCTATCATAACTAAGAGGTTGAAAATTTTGTTTTTATAGAGTGCGAGAACTAAAAAAAACGAATTACAGTTAAATAACGGTTGTTTCCTTGATGAAACGGAATCATAAAGAATAACTCGAAGGAAAATGTAAAACGATGGATTTTCACTTTCAATAGAATTTTAGAGCTGAAATCTGTTTAGAAAAAATATTCGGTATATGTACTCGAAATAAGGCACAAAATGCCTTTAGACTGTCTCTGCTTCATAATGTCCATCAAGTCAATCCCAAGTTTTCTATTTTTCTTGGGTTTAAACAAAGGGAGAATTGTGCTCGAATTTTATAACGATTTATTTGTTTCAATAGAAAAAATATCAGCTTTGCTTTATTGATCAATATTTCACACGTAGATTTGTTTGATTACTTTCACATTAATCTGCGTAGTGGCAAAACATGTTTTAAAAAACGTGTACCTCAAGTTGTGATTGTACGCTGTGATTTCAACTCTTCCAGAAATTTCTCGAAAACGGAAAAAATTACAGTGCACTTACTATATGATGAGAAATAAATCCAGTTCTTCATCAAAAGTGTTATAACAATTTTGATAACTTATGGTTTGTTCGGAATAATTAAAAGCAAGAATCGCCACAATATTTTTAGCGCACAAATACAGTAAAACTGACAGAATTAAACGCATTACGATTACCATGACGGTGAAGCTTTATTTTTCTGACTACTGGGGAAACGCACAGTATTAAAATAAATCCATTGAACTGGACGCAAGTGATTTCATATGCTTATGAAATTTTACTATTTTTTTCATAAGAATTGATCCAAGAACAAGCACGTAAAAATTCTTGTCTCGGGTATCTCCAATAGCCACAACAAGGTTATAAAATATCAGATGAGCATTTCGGCTACAAAGCAGCGTCTTCAGTGGTAATTCATCAAAAATAGACTCTAAATATAATGTTTTTTGTAAACTTGTTGTGGCTATTGGAGCTACCTGATACAAGCATTTTCTAGCCGTAAGGCGATCTCGATAGTTCCCTGTTGAGCTAGTAAAGACTGTTTATATATTTAGCGTTAAATTGGAACCCCTTTTCAAAAAATTAAATGGATGATCATTTGTTTTTGTTATAATCAATGAAACCTACCGCAGTCCTGTATTTTTGGATGAAAAATATCTATTAACATGCTAATAAAAACGCCTATATGAATTTATCACTAAAATGTGCACTCGCGGAAAATATTTTTTAAGCTTTGACCCGCATTGTCTATTTACCTGGGTTTATAAAACAATCTAAGGTTTCCGTCGAAAAAGGATTCCTTATTCGAACCGAAATTTTGAATTAACCAGACCTCCATCCTCGCGCGGTGTGTGGATTTTCACGATTTTACAATTAGAAGGAAAAAAATTCCTTCATCCTGTACATGTAGGCCACCCTTCGTCGCAAACGGACCAAAAAGAAAAGTGGGGAGGGGGACGGCACAAAGAGCGACCCGCGCTTATTATCCTTTTTTCCCCCATATCAATATTATGTCCCTCTCACAATTGGAATGTATTCCCAGAAGTGGGACCCTACACGGGGCTTCCATTGGAGGAGTGGAGCCGTTCGATAAAAGCGACCCCGCCCCTCCTACCATGTCTCCCCTCCTTCCCTTTCACCCTAACGTTCTCTCATTCCCCCTTCTCCCTGCCTCAGTGCCCTCCTCTCCCACCCATCTCCCCTCATCCCACTGCTTCAGGCACGGCGCGTGCGCCTTGGAACTATCCGGTATCTCTTTCTTTCTTTCGCTACCTCCCTCTCTCCTCCCACACGCCCCCTCCGCTTCCACCAAAGAGGTGCTAGCGAGCTGGCCGGCCATTGGCCGGAAGCACGAGCCGCCCCACCCCCTTCCACACGCCTAAGCGTCGCCCTTTCCACCACCCCTTCCACCACCCTTCCCCCTTTCAACCATCCTCACACTCGGGGGCTTGCGGCTTTTGATAAACCTTCTCAAAATCTACCCCTTTTACCCTTAGCATCCCTCTCTTTCTTCGTCCCATTCTACCCTAGAAAAACCCCTTAACAATGCTTTCGGGTCGAAAAAGTTTTTCGGTAGCCGTAAGAGAGAGATAGAGCAGGGTGAGTTTTGCGAGGGAAAAGGTGAAACTAGGAGGGAGAGAGAGAGAGAGAGACGGTTAGGGGTTTATTTTGATTGGGCAGATGTCGGCGGTTGTTATTTCGTTTGAGGCTGTTGCTCCTGTTATCTTCTTCTTCGAAAGAAGGGAATGGACTTCAGTCTCACCAAATGGTCGACGGGGCTTCTCCCATCTTCCCCTCTCCCTCCCCCTTCCTCCCCATTAGCGGTGTGGGCGTTTCGTCCGGCCTCATGTCCATTTGAGGATGGGAAGAAGGAACGGGAAATCGATGCGAACTGGAAGGGCGAACATCCTAAAAACGCGTACAAATGTCTCTCTGTATTGGGAATATTTTTTACACTATTTAACTGCAGTTTACTCCCGATTAACTGGCAAGCGAATAAGCGGAATTTTGATTAACTAGAATTTTTAATAATTATATCTCGAATGTTTTTATACAGCATTAAGTACATATATATGTATAGTATATACATGTCCTATACGTAATAAAGGTGTTAATGCAGCATTGACGTACTTTATACAGCATAATTAAATTATGATTTTTAAAGCGTTTTATTTTCTTTGTTATTGCTATTTAACTTTTTCATTCATGTGTACTATGATACTTGTAAATAAACATATCTATAAAACAATATCAGACCGCAGAATAGGATCAGTCCCGTAGTATCCGGTAAATCGAAAGTTTACTATATTACGTATAATATCAAAGCAAAGGACGAAAATAGTACCATTTAAAAAGTCAATTGCGCTATAACGAATTTTTTCATTGCGCCTATTTAGTACCTACCAAGCGACACAATTTAACATTGCAATTCAAATCCTTATTCCTTATTCAAGCTATGCTAAAAATTATAAACAGGATTTAGGCACATTTTTAATAGCGCAAAACGAGCGAGAAAAGCTGTGTATTTAAGTATTTCTCTATATCAAATATATGTTTTTATGCGACGGTACGGATTTAGTTTTCGAGTTTTTTGAATTAATTGTAGGAAGCGTAAAATAAGGTAAAAAATAGAAATAATGAACTATGATAAATTCCTCTGCGGGATTAAGCAGTATTATTCTGATGGTAAGTTATGACAAATAAACAATCCAATTTCATACATTTGCTTTTGTATTTTACACAAAGAAGGAAAACTTAATGTTCAATTTTCGATTTCTGTAGGTTATTAAAGTTTCAAGCATTCTTTTATTGGGATAGGATGAGTCTAAATACCCTTTTAAGTTTTGACTACCTCTTACAATTAAAAGTATTTGGGCAATAATGTTGATAAAAAACGTATGACGTAAAAGAAAATTTATCGATCACGGTAAATTTTGCTATATTTACTCTCGCTATTATGTAATGGACGAGACTTTCCACGATCGCGGAGAAACCATACATTAAGCTTTATTTTTTGTCTCTCTAGTGCTAGAATATCTCTTTGTGCACAAGGAGAATTTTAGAATTATCTAAAATTGGGTCGTTAAAATTGGCACCAATTGGACTTTTTATCTTTAAATTTATGGAGTCGAAATTAAAATCAGCTTTTAGGTTTTAGTAAACGTGAAATTTGAGAAAGGGTGTTATGCTTCTAGAAACATCAGTGCTTAATTTCGATGATCTTTTAAGAGAAGGCGTGTGTGGACCATATATACTTTCTGTCTTATATCTTTCCTGAAACCCCTTGGCGTATTTTCGCAAATTTCGATTCATAAGACAAATTTCCAATTAGATTGTGTAAACATATTTTATTCACGAAATTCAATGGGGATTCCTCACCCTTAAAGAATACATTAAAATTTTCGGCTCCTAAAACCCATCGATGGATATCCATGAATTTTTTTACGTCAATCTTTCATCAAATCACATTTGGGAAATGGCAAATTTGGATCTTTACGTACAATAAGGGCTCTTATATCATGACCATGATTAGGAATCTTCCAGCATACATGTCCGTGGTTACGGATGAAACAATTGCACCCATTGTCCTCCTCCTTTATCGTTTTCGTTTTTTGTTATCTATTCTTCATGTTCATGTTTTCTAGCTGATGAATTCTTTTCTTTCCGCCATATTTTTACTTCAAGTTTTCCTTTGATCATGTCTTTAACTAAGCAGTTTCAGGGAATTCCTGATCCAGTTAAACTAACAGAACAATATAATTAACGTTTGTCTCCGCAAAAAAATCGAAGGGAATAGTGAGGTGAAAAATCGCTGCCTTCTTGTAGTTTAGAGGAATCAATGATATATCATAGAAAAGAGATATTTCTTTAATTGAAAAAATATTTCTTCTTTAAATAGATGGACACTCTGGTAAGTTCGTTTTTATATTATTTATTAACATTGAATACGTAAAAGATATATTTGAATCATTTCATGGGGACCAATTTAATGACAACAAATAATTGCTTTATAAAATATTAGAGATGGCGTATTATGCTTGTATATGAAGAAAATTTAACAGAAATTTTAGAAAGTATGCGATTTTATACTTTATGGCAATTACTGCCACGTTAATGGTGACAAAAATAAAATATTGATAAAACTTTATATCAGTAAAATGTTTATCATTGTCTTGTCTACTGCTAGGAATTTATATCTTGTTGAAATTGTATATTTTTAGATTTTTCTGTTAGTGAAAGTAGAACTTTTCCCTTCAATCGTTTCGTTTAGTTTCACCACATATTAAGCTATGTATATGGTAATTATTGTTCTGTTGATTTATGGTCTCAATAACTTCCAAAATAATAGCTCCCCATTGAATCTATAGACGGCAAATTGCAAATTTTAATTTAAGCTCTGACTGTTTGAGAAATTACGTTCTTCAAATTTCTTTTTTCCAGTACCTCAAATGTAATCGAGCAAGCAAACGAGGTTCATGTAATCACTTAAAAAATGTTGAAAACCGCGCTTCCGAATTACACCCCTTTTCGATTGGCGTGACTGACATTCCATAGTGTGGTCTCTATTTCAAAACCGTTGAGAGCGAAAAAATTAGCTTGCGTGTCTCGAAGCACGCTCATTGAGATCATCCTCGTCCAACGTCCTCTCTACGCGTTAACGCTTTAACCAGACATTACGTCCTTTTCACAGAAACAATGAGAGGGCGTCAGTAACGTTCGATGATGCTGTCGTCGAAAATTTCCTCCGAAACCATAAAGTAAGCGATCTTCATGATTACCTTGACTTTCAATGGTTTAGATCTACGTTGGGAGAGATTATTTTAATAAATCTTTTGCGCAGCACTTTGTGAAACATTCATAGTTTGAAATGCTTTTACACCTGGGCTATTCAAAAAGGTGTTATAATGCCCCGAGTCTGATAAATTCAGTAAAGCCTTCAAGACATTCTCATGACGTAGAGATATTTAATGTTATTATTATTATTTCGCCCGATTTTCAAATTTAAAACTATCACCCTTAGCGACAATTAACCGGTTGATACAACGAGATTATTTTTAGGAATTGTCGGTGGCAATTATATTTTGAAGTTAGTCCTCATCCTTCAAAAGAGCGTAGAGTGTTTGCGTTTATATCTTCATGTTATTATTTAGTAATCAGATAGGAATACGAATATAAGAACACCGTTGCGTTCGTATGTATGGCTGATTTTAGTGGTGCCACGAAAAACTGTGCCAATGACTTGGGAACGTCGATAGATCATTGGGACAGTAATACTTCCAATAATAAGTTGCTTCTGGTGTTATACCAACAAATGAGCTTGTGAAAACGTTAAGATATACTTACATATGCATAAATATAAAATCTTGTTTCAAGGTAGGGGTGCCTCGAAATTCCGTTCAACTTCGAAATGATGCCTCGCCTATAAAAAGTTTGCGAAACACTGCCTTAAACAAATTAATGTCACGCAAATATTCATGGAGAACTCGGAGGAAACGATTTTGAAAATATTCCATGAACCCCGTCTAGGTTATGAACGAGTATTCAGTATGATTTGTTCCTATGCATAAAAAGTCATCAAACCGATATAATCCTCCCCTAGTCACGGCGGGAAGATATGGATTTCATCGGAATTTCCTTCACCCTAGGGCCACTGCCAACTCCATAGCGGTCATGAGCCTATTTGCGAAAATAGCGAAGGTCCCCGAGCAAGTCGGAGAGAGAAAGAGAATACGAGATAAAAGGGAGAAAGTGCGAGATGGAGCGAAAGAAGTAAGCAAGCATAAAGAAAGGGAGAGAAATAGGAAGAGGTGGGAAGGAAAGATGTGCGGAATGAGGCTAAGGCAGGCGTAGGAGGAAAAGAGGGAGGAAGGAGGAGGAAAGGGGAGAGAGCTGGTGAAGAGGAGAGAGGAGTAGGGGAATAGAATCGTTGGGGGAGACTTGACGGGCTTCTAAGAGCGGAGAGAAAATAGGGTGTGCGGGGGTGGACGGAGGGGGTGAGAGGGAGGGGGTAAAGGCTAGATGGAGTGAGTCCTAAAGGTGGCGCAGATGAGCGAGTATGGTGGGGAGAGGGATAAGGAAAGGAGGAGGGAGAGGTGAGAGAGGGGAGCCGAGAGGGAGCGAGAGAGAGTAGGTTGCTTCTGGGCTCATCAGTACTTGTAAGGCCTCGCCTTACCCTCTGTTCCTGCACCTCCTTCCTCCCTCTTCCTCTCCCTATCTCCTCCCCCTCCATCCTCCGTTCCCTCGATCCTCAATCCCTCCCCACCTCTTACGATTTCAATCACATTAAACGGGAGACGGGCTTCCCACCTCCGACAACCCTCCTTGCTTCTTCATCCCTTCTCCTCTCTCCCTTCCCATCTCCCCCTTTCTCTCCCTCCCTCCCTTCCTCCCCTCCGAACTCCTCCCTCCATTCCTCCCCTCCGACCTCCTGCCTCCTTTCCTCCCCTCCGCTCTCCTCCCTCCCTTCCGACCTCCTCCCTCCCTTCCGACCCCTCCCTCCCTTCCTCCCATCCGAACTCCACATCTCTATACCAGTCGGAAACCGCTCTCTTTTAAGTTCTCTTATTATTTTCCCACTCTTCAATACCTTTTCTGTGACGTCACTTGGTACTTCCTCACACACACACATACGGTGGTCATGTCTCACAAAACCCTCTAGATTTATTCCACCTTTCTTATCGTCCCCCCTCTCCTATCTTTCTCTCTCTACCCCTCCTTTCAATTCAACCCTAGGTCTCCCTCTTTCTCTTTCCCTCATCACTCTCTCCTTCCTCTCTCCAATCCTCTCAACTCACTCTCCTTCCTCTTTCTCTCTCTCTCATCTCTATCCTCCTCATTTCTACCTCTCTCTCTGCCTTCATGCTCGTCATTTGCATCTAAAAGCTGAAATTCCGCAAACTTCAATTCGCGCTTCCTTTTTCCGCATTTTTCCGATTTCCGGTTTCTTAACACAAATCCAATTGAGCTAAGCGAGAATAACTTTGTTTTTCTCGGTGAAGATCGATAGCCGAGATAGAAAAATCGAATCGTCAGCAGTATCGATACGAACCGATATTTAACAGCATACTTGCTTGTGAAACGCACAGAATAATTGTTTCTCGTGGAGAAAACCGATAAAATTGAACGTCAGCAGAAGCGACGCCTCGTGACGTAATACTACGTTGTGGTTCGATAACCACGGGCTTTTGTATTTCTCCTCCGCGAATTCGGCGTTGTAAATGAAACGAGAGAGAGAGAGGGATAAAGAAACCAAGGGGTCTCATTATTTACGCGAGATGCGAAATTAAATGAAGGACATATTAAGGCAAGCCTTACGAAATCCATGATGATTTGATGAATTTAGCTTGCGGTTTTTCACCGTATGGATTCTTATTTGGGTCAGTCAGCGGGCGCTTTTTTTGTATTTCATGAAAATGACAAAAAACCGCCTCATCACCCACCGAGTTTTGATGAAAAAAGAAGTACACAAAGGTTCAATCACGAACCATTATGTAGGGTAAACTTTCCTAAAAAAAACTTCAAAACTCTCTTTTTTGGCAATCGTATTTAATAGATTTATAAAAATTATTATTAGTTATTTATGCGGCTTCTCTGACACAATATGAATTAGTAGTATTTTGAAAATAAAAATGAAAGTCTTTACTCGGTGTTTGATTTCCTTCAAAATAATATTGAACCATAGGACGACCGTAATTAATAAAAATTAATGGAATAATATAAATGAGAATAAATTGAACGGTTGCATAAAAGTTTAGTGTCGGTGTGGCGACAAATATTTTAGCAAAATATCGGGAGAACAACGCTAAGATGGAAAATATAATTCATAGAATTTTGGAGTTTTATGAGAGCTCGAAAGCGCGAACATTTTCGGATTTTAATGAAAAATCAGACGTGAGCAAATTAAGGAGTTGAAAAGACAAAATTTAAGGAAAGGATTTTTTGTAGGTGATAAAATAATAGCAATCTATTGGGGACGGAATCACCCGGAGATAATGCAAAGTTGACTAAGATCTTTTCGACAAGAGATGCAGACCAGAAATAAAAAATATCGCTAATGGGGCTGAAAATATAAGTAAAAAGAGAATGAAAACAAAGTTGCGATATATAGCCACTAGGATTTTCGAAAGTTGAAAAAAGCTTCAAATAAACTACAAGGACGTATAAAAATAATTGAACGTGTCCATTCAATAGATTTTGTGAATATTGTCATGGATTGAAGATGAAATGAGCAGCTCACCATCTAATCTATAGATATAGACGTAGTTTACACTGAGAGGAGGATTGAGCCCAGAGTCCCAAAAATTAAGGGGGCCCGTATTGACCGAGTGTTGGCCCCTTTTCCTATTGGTAAAATGGCGAACAATATCTGGAAGGGCCTCTGAAGGAAATCAGCTCGTCGACTTAAAAATTATAAGGTAACAAGTAAAAAATCACAATTTATCTTACAAAAATTGATTTCGCTCTGCACTTGAAGAGTTTCATTTTAACTGGAAGCGATTTAGTTTTCTTCTCCCGAAGAAATATATTGTTAATGGATGCGGTACACATTATGTGTGATTTTATGGAGAAGAATATATGGAATAGGTGACTATATCCTTCTCGTGGTTATATTTTAATTTTATGCTAAGAATTTTTAATTGCAACTTTTAAATCGAAAGGCATTTTTAACACGGTTGGACATGGGCACCGCATATTAGTGCGCGTGTTTTAAGAAACAAAGGAAAATCGATTAAAGAAAAATAGAGGAGGATACGATCGGTTAGTGGAAGAACAGTTCAATGGCGGACGTTATTGTGAAGTTTTATTTTTTTCGATTTGATGGGTGTGTGAAGCATCAAGGAGGGTTTTTTCTATACACACCTTGTGTTCAAGGGAGGGAATTCTACGCCAAGTCCCGTATTTCACGCAATGTTGTCTTCTGACAGCGACAGCAAAAAAAAAACATTTAAACTCACCTACTTCATATATAAATATCAATGCTTATTTTACCTCAAAGCAGTTTTTCGACAGCTACCAGTGATTACTTCTCTCTCCTCCTGTACGCACACTTCAAATCCTCTCATTCTCTCTCTCTCTCTCTCTCTCTCTCTATGGGGTAAAATGGAAGAAAAGGCAGACGTAGTCTCAATCTCGCCCAAATAAAGACGTTTATTCAATTAAATTCTCGCTCACTCCCCCTCGGCGTAATTATTATTACTTATTGTTAGACCACTGACAGTACGTGAATTTAGCTGTTTTAGATTGATGGTCAATTCAAAATTTGTGCCAAAATTCCAGGAGAATCGCAGTTAGTCGCTAGAATATCTTTGACTGATAACTCCAGGTTTTTTCGGAATTTTTCCAGTGGCGCACAAAAAATCATATCTACATCTGCATCTACAAGTTACCCTGCAATTCACCAAGTTGGTGGGTGGCAGGGGGTGCAATGCACCAAATTCTACCTGAAGATTGTCTAATGCAATTCGAAATTTCCTATTGTGATCTCGTATTGTCCTCGGAAAGAAAGAGCCTAGATAATGCTCCGTCCTACAATCTATCTCACGTATTTTATCGTCTCAATCATTTCTGCCTATATACGTTGGTGCCACAATTATTCCCACTACCTATATCATATAGCATCCTGCAAAAGTAAAGAATTCCTTTGTTATCAGTAGCTGCGTTATTGATTTTCTAATCATATTTGTGCTTTGAATGAGTTTGAGTACAGTAGTATCTATGGTGACATTTATGAATTTATTGATAATATAAAAAGAAAAATGTAAACAGAACTTTCAATTACAGCAACACTTCCAGGAAGACCGCATTTCTTGATTTGTTGTTTGGAGCTGTACAAACAGCAAAGCGAATTCGACTTGTATAGCAGGTATGGAAAGCCGCAACATAAGGTTAGCCATGTGTAGAAATAGGAGAAGTCTAGATTCGCAATTCTATTCTGTGAATTTTTTGTTATATTTGTTGTTTAAGCATGAATAAAAAATTCAAAGAGTAGAATAGCGAGCCTGTTTCCACACAGATAGATTACAAAATTAATGGTACATATATAGGATTACACAATCATTTCTTTACCTGGCAGTCGAAGTGAACGGACGGGCCTTTCACTGGCTCCTGCAAGCCCCTAGGAATCTTCGAGCGACTAGAGTAGCAGTAGCAGTAGCATTAGAGTACATACATATTTCTATTAACATCCGGCAATTACTGTTCGAATTGATAGAAAAACTTCTACTTCAGAACTCAGTTTTTGTCTCTTAGAAAAATGTGAGAATAGTCTTTTGTGCTGGTTTTCCGGCCATTGTTGGGGTTATGAATAACTCCAATTGTTCTAGAACGTAAATATAACCTGTGAAATAAAAGGAATGAATTAATTTCAGCATTAAACAAGCAGATCCGTGAAGAACTCATAGCCTACTTTGATTTTTAAAAATATTTTCTCTTATAAGGAGCCGTAGGCATGGGTACAGTATAGGCTGGTAACCTTGCTTACCCTATTTCTAACGTTACTACAATGTGCTATAAGAATGCCTCGGGCGACTGAAACCATGATGGGCGGCGTAGGTCGAAGCAGGTTGGCCCATCTGATGATGACCCGGTATGGAAGATTGCAACATGGAATGTAAGAGGTGTGTATGGGAAAGAGAGTGAATTGATGAATGAAATGGATAAAAGGAGGATAGATGTTTTGTGTGTGGGTGAAACTAAGCGTAAAGAGAGGGATGCGATAGAAATGAATAACGGTAGTTTGGCCTTTTGGTCTGGAGTAAATGAATGCGTGCACGGTAGTCAAGGTGTGGGATTGATACTGAATGGAAGGTCTAAGATGCATGTGAGAAAGCATGAATTAGTGTTACCAAGGCTGTTGTGTGTGCGGATGAAAGTGGGTGTGCGCAGGATTATGATTGTTACATGTTATGCTCCGGTTGACGGTGAGAATGAATATGATAAGAATAAATTTTGGGAAGAAATGAGAGATATTTTGAGTGAGCGTGAACCAGGAAAAAGAGTAATTATGCTCGGAGATATGAATGGATGGGTGGGAGTAAAACGAGAAAGCACGGAAAGGGTCCTTGGACCATTTGGTGACCCAAGAGTGAATGATAATGGTGAATGCTTGGTGAATGTATGTATGGAAATGGGATTGTTTGTCTCAAACATATGGTTCAAGCACAAGTCAATCCACTTGTATACATGGACAAGAGGGGAAGCGAAGAGTGTGATAGATTTTGTTGTGTATGATGAACGGTTGAGGGAGCTTGTGAATGATACGAGAGTTGTGAGAGGTGCGGAATGTGGATCAGACCACTATTTAGTGATATCTAGAGTAGATCTTGGGAGAAAATGGATTGTGAGAAAGAGGAAAGGGGAGAAGGTAACTAGAGTAAAAGTGGAAAGATTGCAAGAGCAAATGAATAGGTGGGAATATGAAAGTGTGCTAAAAGAAAGGCTAATGGCCGAAGAGAGTGAATGGAAGGAGGAAATGAGAGAAGAGAATGTGGAGAAGGCTTGGAACAGATTGAAAGGTATTATCTTGCAGTGTGCTAGTAAGGTGTGTGGGACTGCAGTTGTTGGAAGAATGAGAGGTGATGCATGGTGGAATGAGAGAGTTAAAGTGGCTGTGAATGAGAAAAAGGAGGCATATGTGAGAATGATTGCTGCTAAGAATGAAAATGAGCGAAAGGCACTGTATGAAATGTATAAAGAGAAAAGGAGAGCTGCAAAAAATATTGTGAAAGAGAGTAAAGAACAATTGCGGATGAATGAAGCTGAGAAAATGCAGAATGATTTTGAGGGGAATAAGAAGTTGTTCTGGAAATGGGTGAAGAGAGCAGAGAGTGAGTAAGGGTGTGAGCGGAATTCAAGGAAAGAATGGTGATATGGTGTGGAATGGGAGTGATGTAAGGGAGTGTTGGAAAAAGTATTTTGAAGAATTGTATGGAAATGTTGTGAATGGGTCTAAAAATCCGAGTGAATCTGTTGGAGTGAATATTAATGAATATGAGGGGATTAGTAAGAACGAGGTAGTTAAAGCAGTGAATATGTTAAAAAATGGAAAAGCTGCAGGTGTGGATGGCATAACGGGAGAGATGTTGAAGTATGGAGGTGATTTGCTTATGTGTTGGATGTGGGATCTGTGCAATCTGTGTGCAAGGAGTTCGAGAGTGCCTGCTGAATGGAAGAATGGTGTAATAGTAGCGTTATACAAGGGTAAGGGAGATAGGACTGAATGTAAGAATTATAGAGCGATTAGTTTGCTGAGTATACCTGGAAAGGTGTATGGGAAAGTTTTGATTGAAAGAGTGCAAAAGGTAACTATGGATAAAATGTGGGGAGTGCAATGTGGCTTCATGCCTGGAAGGGGTTGCACCGACCAAATATTTGCCCTACAGCAAGTGGTTGAGAAGTGCATGGATGTAAGAAAGAAAGTGTACTGTGCATTTGTTGATTTAGAGAAAGCATATGACAGAGTGAATCGTAATGAATTGTGGAATGTTCTAAGCGAGTATGGAGTGAATGGTTGGTTGCTGAATGCTATAAAGGTACTGTATACTGGAAGTAGGGCATGTGTAAGGAAGAATGGCATGATGAGTGATTGGTTTATAGTTTAGCAAGGTGTACGACAAGGATGTGTCATGTCCCCTTGGTTATTTAATGTGTTCATGGATAAATGTGTGAGACAGGCATGTATGGATATGATGGGTGTTAAGGTCGGTGGAGAGAATGTTCATGTACTTTTGTATGCTGATGATGCTGTGTTAATGGCTGAGAACCCAGGAGAATTGCAGAGAATGTTAGATAGCCTGCATGATACGACAGTGAGAATGGACTTAAGGATAAATGTGGCCAAAACAAAGGTAGTTGTGTTCGATCGGGAGAATGAGGTGAACGACTGTCAATTTAGCATAAATGGGGGAACGATTGAGGTAGTGGATGAATTTGTATACCTTGGTAGAATGTTTAGTAAAAATGGTAGAGTAGATGGGGAAATCAAAAGTAGAGTGAATGCTGGTAGAAAGGTGGCAGGGAGTGTGTGGTCGATTGCAAAGAATGAATGGTTGTCAAAAGAAGCGAAAATGTCTGTATACAATAGTGTTTTAATGCCTACCTTGCTGTATGGCAGTGAAACATGGGTGTGTCAGGAGAAGCATAAGAGTAGTTTGAATGCGGTTGGGATGGGATACATGAGAAGAGTTTGTGGAAAATCTAGGAGGGACAAAGTAAGGAATAATTGGATGATGAACGAATGTGGTATGAAAGATAGTGTGACAGATTTGTATGAGAGAGGTCTGCTGAGGTGGTTCGGGCATGTAGAAAGAATGGAGGAGAGTAGAATCACCAAACAAATATATGAAGGAAGAGCGAATGGCGAGAGAGGGAGAGGCAGACCGCGCAAGAATTGGTTGGATGTGGTTAGTGAGACTCTGAGAAAAAGGGACGTGAAAAGTATGAGGAATAAAAGGAAATGTGTGACTCAATATATGAGTGTAAGTGAAGCAAAAGAAGTGTGCAAGGATAGAAGTGTGTGGAGGAAGCATGTGGTGATGGGTTGGTAATATATGGCATGGCTTACCCCAAAAGGGAAAGTGTCAAGGTGTGTTGTTGTTGTTTTTGTATAAGGAGCCGTAATAAAATTAAATTTAAGTCTAGAATATAATATCAATTATACATCAGATTAAACATACAAATTTCTATTAACATCTGGCAATTACTGTTCGAATTAATAGAAAAACAGCTTTTTGCGGATAAATGGACGGGCGGACGGACAAAAATAACTTTCGACAAAACTCAAACTTTACAGTTATATTTAGATTAACAACAAAAACATACATGTTAAATTTTTACACATTCAGTGAAATACTTAAGGAAATATTAGCAATAACCGATTTTCCGGTTGCACGTACGGATACCCAAACGGCTAATCTGGTGGAATTCAAACTCGGAACCTGTATTACAATAGGTAAGTGTAGTGTACATGCAAAGTTTCATTAAAATGTGTGTAATAGTTTCGGAATTATTAGTTAAAAACTGGTAGAGGTTTGGATGTACGGACGGACAAGCCATGCATCAGACAAAATCAATAAATATGCGATAATGTTTGGAACAATAATGTTTATATGTATTTTAAATTATCTGAATTTAATTTTCGGACTGAAGGAATTTTCTGAATGAACTGATTTTATGAACAATTAGCTGACTACATTTCATATAAACTCACCGCCTGTTGCGCAATATGGAAATACGGCAGCGTAGCTTGACTCCGTCTGCATGTAAGATCTTCCTCTCACTACTTTATCTTGTCAGTGTTCTTTCCATTAATTTCCAGTATTACTGAATAAAAATCCCTATGTTTGTTGACAACGCACACACTTTTGAGAAGAAATGCTAACTAAGACATCCCTTAATATTTCTGTATGGTTACTGATTATTGCAGAAATGTGTGTAAACGTTCGATCGTGCAGTTTATTTGAAGGAGGACCCTAAAGCATTTTGGTTATTTGTGAGAGAGGTACAAAGTAGAGGCCTTACCATACTTTCCCTACGTAATGACTTGGGTGCCATTATTCATGATAGCGTAGAGAAAGAAAACCTATTAAACGGCAATTTTCTAAAAGCATTTACAACCGTCAACGATCAAAGAAATTCGTGCTCGTGTTTTAAAAGAATTAGCCGAAGAAATAGTGCCTTTCCTCAAGATAATATTCGAGAAATCTATTTCCCGCGGAGAGATCCCCAACGACAGGAAGTTAGCGCACGTTGCCCCAATTCATAAGGGCGGCGACAAGGAGAATCCAGAAAATTACAGGCTGATTTCCCTAACTTTGATATCGTGCAAGATCCTCGAGCACATACTATTTAGCAACAAAATGCGAGTTCTTGGTAGTAATTCATTGTTAGATGTTTGTCAACACGCCTTCAGGAAAGGTAGGTCTTGCTATATTCAGCTCGGTTTTTTTAATTGTGTACTGAGAAGCAGAGAAAATCATAGAGAAGTCCATGCCATGTTGTTAGATTTTAGGAAAACCTTTGATAAGGTACCTCACAGGAAGTTAATAACGAAGTTAGGAACCTTAGGCGTTAATTCCAAAATTATTAGTTGGATCCGTGAATTTTTTAAACATAGGAAGCAGAAAGTTGTCATAGATGGGAAGTCCTCGAACTTAGTGGAGGGTGTCTCTGGCGTTCCACAGGGTAGTGTAATTGGTCCGTTATTATTTCTAATTTATATAAACGATATCAGCTCAGTAGTCAGGAGTAAAATTAAGCTTTGCGCGGACGACACCGTCATTTATAGAGAAATAAACAATCCGGAAGATCAGTATCTCCAAAATGATCTAGAAGCTATTTATGCATGGTGTAAGGCAGTTAGAAACCAACCAAAAGAAAATCTGCGTCATAAATTTCTGAAGAACCAAGAATATCTCGTTGGTGATAATAATTCGTTCGACGGAGTAGGGATTAGGGCATGGTTTTATTAATCGATTAATCAGTTAACCGTTTTTCAAATTTAATTATTAATTAATCAAAATTTAAAAAATGGAATAATGATTAAAACGATTAATTGATCCGATACGATTCCTCATGAAACATATTAAATTCTCAGGGCTAACATTCCCACTAATGGGTCTGTCATTGTGCGACATTGTAACTGTTTTGACTTATCCTGACTTTTGAGATGTTACTCGGCAAATAATCACTATTCTACATTGTGTGTTTGTGACTGAAGTTTCTCGTCTTTTTTGAAACTCATCAGTTATGAGTAGTAAGCACGAGCAACGTATGGGATGAGTAACATATAGACGGACAGTAGGTTGGCTCATAGCTCTAAATTGTGTGCTCTGCCGTCTTTTTGAAACTCATCAGTTCGTATATATTATTTAGAACTCTACACAGTTGATTTCCAGGTTGGCGCTTCGCTATGACATTGTTTATCTTTACAAAAAGAGAGTTATGACATCAAATGCACTGGGTATAGATTCCTCACCCCAAGAATAATTAAGTGCATAAAAAGTGAAATGGCTGTCTCGAGAGCACCAATGGACGTCCCAAAACATTGGAAAAGTTATTTAATGCTTTAGTAACAATTCCTTCAACAAGTGTAGGGACAGAGAGGTTTCAGCGCAGCTGAACTTTTTGTTACGAAATTGCTCACGTGTTTAAATGATGCAACTATTGATAAGCCGCGTTTTCTGGGTTCCTATCTAATGCAAGAAAATCTTTAAGATAAGAATTGAGATAATTGACCACTATGTTTTGTTAAATATATGCACAAGTACCGTTTTACTTATACCGTAAAAATAAATTTATTTAACACCCTTTTCATAAGTATTCTATTTTTTAATCATTTAAATCAGTTAATCACTGATTAATTTTAAAAATTAATCATTAATCATTTTTTTAATGATTAAAATGCCATGCCCTAGTAGGGATTCCAATTTCAGACTCGGTTAAATATCTAAGAGTTACGATCCATATTGATCTCTCGTGGGCAACCGCATTCGCCGATTGATAGGTGCCGCTAACAAAAAGTTGGCCTTTATAGGGAGAATTGTTCGAAGTAGTTCCAAAAAGTGGAATAATTATATTATTTATATGCCTCAGCTATGTGGGATCTCTACGAATCATGAACAGATAGAAATATGAAGCGCCGGGCAGCTAAATTCGTAAAGGGAAATTACGATAGTAAACATAGCGTGACGTCATTAATAGAAAATCTTAAATGGATATCGTTAGAGGAACGTAGGCTGTAGCCTAGATTTAAATTGCTGAAAAAATATATGTCGGAGGGACTAGCGAATGAGGTAGTAGGTCTTATCAGAAGCCCGACGTATCTCGGAAGATAGGACAGGGAGGATAAGATTCGCGAGATCGATTGTAAGACGGAGCGATATAGAGGATCGTTTTTCCTTAGGACGATAAGAGAACATAATAGGAAAAGATAACGTAGAAAACCTACGGACCTTTGGTGCATTGCATCCCTTGCCATCCACTAAAAAGGCGACTTGCAGGTTGTCATGTAGATGTATTTTCAAAATATAATGGAGCATATGGGCGTGTATTTTATAAAAAGTTATTCATGTTTTACGAGCAATGCCTTTACTTACAAGCAGGTATTTGATTACCAGTTAAAACACATTACGAAATATACGTTTGTCCTTAATCCATCACATCGTGGAATGGCAAAATGGAGCAATGTGACTTTTATGCCTATTTTACATAACGGTGCACATGGCTAATATAATTAAGACCAGAATCTAGAAATACATAATAAGTACGAGATTTTCATAGCTTTCGGACCACAAATGATTTATTTATCGGATTTATTAAGAGCCATTTATCGCACGTGTATGAAATCTTTATTGGTGGACGCAACATAACCGGGGCGTTACTCAATTAAAAATAAATGATCTCCAATGTGACGCATTCATTATGAGGTCCGTAGCTAATAAAATAATGCATATCTTTGAGTGTAAATTTTCACGACTTCATCGGGTTTGCCGACGTTTTCGGTACTCCTACTTCTAACACGTTTTGCATTTATGAACAACATACTATTCTGCCATAGAACAGAATCTTTCCATATATATATATATATATATATATATATATATATATATATATATATATATATATATATATATAGGTTTAAAGGAAATTATTCTAGATTTTTCTGCTGATGCTGCTCGGAGTTCACTGCCACATGCTTTGTTTCCTCACGCAGGCTGAAAGAATATGCACACTGCAGCACTCTAAGTACGCAACTCCCGCTTTCCTACTGGAAATGGCTGGCATGCAGCGAAGAAGAGAACGGAGATAGTGCTGATTCGATATAAGGAGAAGTGAGACAGAGGATACGCGCAATATTATGACGCAAAAACAAGAGCTGTTATAACTTCAATTGCATTTAAACGATACTTAGCTACAGTAATTGACGAGGATGAGGAAGATGCGGATAATTGGCTTAGCAGGATCTAAATAAAAAATATCTCTTCAAACTCCGAAACTATTGGTACCATTCCTTTCCAATTTCTTTAACATACTTTGAAAGGCGGAAAAATCAGTAGAAATGTTCTCCACAGATCACACCAACAGGAAAATTTTTAATGGAAGCGTGGACGAGTAGTTCAGAATATAAGCCCGTATAACTAACTAAATATCGCTTCTGTGTCATCGAGTTTTAATTGGAACCATTAACGTTAAAAAGAGTTAGAATCAGAGGCGGTCAGGAATTTTATTTGCTCATAACAGAAATAAAAAATATTCATTAAAATACGTAAACAACAGAGCACTTACACCAAAACTTAAATCATACGTTGCTGCTCATTTTTACCAGTAGCTAAAATCAGAATTCAATGCGATATTCCTTGAAGTAATTTATATGAAAAAATAGTCCGTCAAGAAGGAGCGTCTGGATGCTCCGCTGGCGATTATGAATATAATGACGGCCCATTTATGACCCCATTTCAAACTAGGTTTATACTGAATATTACTAACATTAGTAAATGTGCAGGGTGAGCAACCTCTTAAATCTACCTTAAATTGAAAAACTCTCGCTGCTGCGTACGCCAAGAAAACAGCATACTTAATTCAAATGATAAGGCTTATTTGGTTTATCAAAAAACGTAACAACTCCGACCGAAAGCTAATATGAATTACTAAATGGATGTGAATAATAGACGGTGGCCTTGTTCTAAAGCATTTTTCAATGAGACAGTTGTTTTTAAATTTTAAATGAAATAACTTTATCTTGATGCGTTATTAAAAACAACATGATGCAATGTGATTGTTTTTAGACGTAATAGGGACACAACATGGAGGTGTTTCCTAACCTCATCATTCTCTTGCGCTCCTGTCTAGAATTCCTGGAACTCCTTCCTGCCTACCATGGATTCCTTTCCAATCCATTTCACTATCCTCATCAAATGCACTTTGGAAATAGATACTGTCTTAACTTTTGCTCTATCACTAGTCTCCAACCTTCCATTGAAGAAGCATCTGTGTCATGGTTTGCATGCATGCTGTATGACTGGATACGTTTATTCAAAAGATTTTGTGAGTATAATTTTTAAAAACTATCTCTAGTTAGAAGTTCCTAACCTGATGCTTGTTAGCACAGTGATTTTGAAGAGTCTAACTCCTCTTCTACTAGGCTTAAGATCCTGCTTGCAAGCACCACAAATATAATTTGTTTTCTTTGTAAAAGGAAAAACACATTAGTAATAAAGTTCATTTTTTGTTTTTGTTTATTTTAATTCGAAATTTTGTTTAAATACCATAGTTTTTGCTTGATATTTCATAAAATAACTTTAACGTATCAAATTGAAATGTTTGGAGCCCTAGTCTAGGCTTAAATTTTTTGTTTAATTCTCATAAACAGAAGCAGAATTGGAATAAGGCCAATGTAGGTGATAGCCTAGGGATGGTAAGATTTCAGGGTGGCAATAAAAGTGGGATTTCAGGGCAAGAATCAAAAAGTTAATATTAATTAATTACTGCTCATACATCAAACTCAATATGGGCTTGAAGATTCAGAAAAAAATTAACCAAGTAACAAGTTTTTGTTATTCATAGTATGTAAATTTATATTTTAATAGTTTTGTGGACCAAATTCCCAATATATAACTCGTTCTATTTAATATTTCATATATTGTTTGTTTTTACATAAAATATATTTATTTTAATTTTTTTTAATTTTAATTTTTGATATTTTAAGTAGCTTTTTTGGTCTGGCTCATACATAAATTTGCAGATATCAGAAAAATTTGTTTCAAAGATAATTATAATGAGAAGTACTAGTTTCACTGCATATATTCATAACATTAAATTTATCCTTCTAAATTTTGCCAATCATAAAAAAGAAACTCTTTGCTTAGGTATTCATTATTTTTTATAATTCTGAAGTTTTCCTAAATGCAATGTGGACCCCAAAGGCCATATAGTAAACCCAGAGACATCAGCTCAAGTCTGATGAGGCGATAAATCAACATGTAATGGAATGTTTTTTACTATAAATCTAATGTCTCATCATTTTTAATTTGATTAGGAGTAATATTATCTTACAAGGCCTAACAAGTCAAAAGGAAATTATATTCATGGCTAAAATTCTCATCTTACAATAAATTATAATTATGAAAATTATCTTGAAAAAACATATTTAGAAATATGTTTGTTTAAAAATATCATCATGTTAAATTTTCATTCCACCAAATAAAGCAAAGGACCATTCCCAACCTTTTTATGACTATTCTAGATAATGCAATTTTGTAATGGGATTCTATTAGTTAAGCAAACTTGATAATTCTCTTTTAAATGAATTAGAGTGATTTGAAATGTATGTGATATGCTAGTTAATATACACAGTTAAGGGCTATTAGCAATAGAAGGTGGATTTGTTTGGCTTGTATATCATAATGATAAAGATAGCAAAATGATTTTCTGTTACTGGAAAATTTTGAGACATGTTGCAGCAAGAAATAATTGCCTAATTAAAACATATTATTCCAAAGAATTTTTAAAAAATGTGTATCTAATATTATTAATGCAGTAATATATTAAGCTCATGTATTTTGAATTTGGCTAAAATTTTTTGCTTATGTGAGATTTCTCTGATTATTAATCAATAATTAAAAATATGCTAGCCTCTTAGTTCCAATTCAAGGTTAATAATTATCTTAATTTTTATGATCAGGAATATATTTGTTGGGCTCTTTAGTTTTATGGGAAGTTTCTCCTTTTACATATACTCAAATAATATTTTCCATGTCATATTTAGTGAGCACAAGATATAAGTTGCCATATATATCGTGTCAAAATCTCTGGGATTTTTTCATATGATAGACTTTTCTACCTTTCAAAACATTGTTGACAATGATGTGTTAGTATTAGGTTACTTTTTTCAGTATTTATTGACTTGTATTTTCATTTTTACTTATTATGAAACAATAAAAAGTTGCTTTATAAATAAATGGTTGTTGGAACAATTTTTAATTAAAGTGGTGAGAATGAAATGTGATTTCTTATTTAATGTGTTTTTATTTCCATCAGGAATTGAAGTTCTACTGAAACATACTTAATTTGGAACTGAATAAAACATTAATGCAAGCATGGCTTCTGATATAAGAATATTCAGTGTTCTGAGCACACTGCTCATTGTCCTATTATCTCTAAAACTATGTGAAAATAGAAAGTTGGAACTTTCATTAAATGCAAGGAGGGCAATGCACCATCTATCTCCATACTTTCTAAGCATATCTCTTGATCCCTCCCTGTTGGTAGATGAATCTACAGGAGAGTTTTCTGAAGATAGGTAAGTAGATATTTTTCTATCTTTTTTCGATTAATATCAAGAATTTATTTACCTTTTTATTAATGTTAGCATTTAGCTATATAAAAAAGTAAAGCATGATGGTTCTGATTAAGTAACTTATAGGCCAGAGAATAGCTGTAACAAGTATATACATATTTTATAAAAAGATTGAATTAAAAAATCTCCCCAGAATATCCTTTTAATCTTTGATATTAACTTACTTTGTCCTATCTCCACAACTATCCTTTTCAAAAAGAACTTTCCTTTTGGTTATAGAAAATTGTCATTTCATTGCCCGTTTTAACCATCCTTAGAAAATGAAGTAATTGAATTCTAAATAAAAATAACTAGGAAAGCTTCAACTTTGTACATATTCGTTTTAATGGGGGAATAATGAAAAACTAAAATTTCAATTTTTTGCATAAACCAAGGTGATTTCTGAATTAACAAAAAATAGTTTTTTGTTATTCCATTGCTGTACTATCATTGTTATTGTTTCTGTTATACAAATGCCCTGCATTTAATTTCATTATAAAATGCCATAACAGATTATAAACTAAATTTTCTATGTATTTTCCTTTAAATAATCATATTTTCATGGCAACGCTTCAAAAAAAAACTAAATATTTTACTTGATATGAACCATTCAATTCACTAGTACACATTCATAAAATTATATTATTCCTCTTAAAAATTTAGACATATATTTAACAATCAAAAATAAATTTAATTTTTCTGATATTTTAATTTAAAAATAATTTTATTTTATATCCATCATGTTATTTGGCAAAAATTGTTGTCAAGCTAAATTTATTCAATGAAAATGGATGGTATTATTGATGCCAAGAGAATAATCCAGTTGATCACTTTATTGTAAATAATAGAACAATTTTTAACATATTTTGTTTCAGAATTGACTTTGTGAAGGCTGTAAACATGGCAAAGGGATTATCACCAGCCTTTCTTCGTGTAGGGGGTCCCAGTACAGATAGTAAAATGTTTCGCTTTGAAGCTTTTCCCTTTGAATGCGGTGATGACAGTTCATCAAGTAATAATTCCAGTGAAAATTGTGATATTGACCGAAAGAAACAACAATATGTCACATTTAGCGGTGAGTAAAACCTAGAATAATTTACTCAATGAGTTGGATCTGGATGTGAGATCTTACATCTCCTACTATCCTTTATTTTTTTCACTTATATTAAATTCTGATTTTAATCTTTCTTGCCATATTATTTCATGGTTATGAAATACATACTTCCAATTTGTGTTTATGTCATAAAGTTGTGATACTTACTCATATTATCCATAGGATTACAAAGCTATTTTCAGTCCCATACAGCACTAAGGGGGAGGGAGGGGGGCTCAGAAGCCTACTATCCAAGTTACGATAACAAGCCATAATATTGTTTTTAGGTGTAATATATTTAAAGATATCATAGGGATATACAATTTTCATAATTAATCTGGTATAATGTTGCCTTAACATACTGTAAAGGCAGAAATATTCATGAAAGAACTTTTTTTCAGATTTATCCTCACTGTGTTTACATGCTCAGATTCATATTACAAATAGAGTGTAAACTACTATCAAATTTACAGAAATAATAAAATATTAACCACAAGAACATTTTACTCTGCGTAATCTGAGGCATCACACTTGACACATACAGTTTAATTCCTGTTCCCTGTTTGCAATAGCATGTGACCATTTCCAAAAATAATTGTACAAACCAGGAATGTTTGTAAAATCAATTGAAATCTATGTGTGCTTGCTTATAACAAGTCTGTGCACAATATAACTTTCTGTCAAAATTTTCACAAATTTTATTATAGAGAAATTGATGAAAAGAAAGTTGTGGGCTTCAGAGATGGTACTTTAGAGTTAAAAATAAAACAAGGGAAATTTTGCTTTACCTCATAGATTCTCAGTATTTTCACACTCATGGAGCATCATCAGAATAATATGACAACAACCGTTTTATATTGTAGTTACAGTTCTACCTTCATAACAAATAATAGCTTTTAATTTCATTTTTAAGCATTAACAAGGACCACATCCAGCATAAGAGCAACTACCAATGAACCTCAGGGCACAAGTCAAGAACCTTTCTTTTGCAAATAATTGGCATATTTAAAGCTATTCCAATGTTTATCTTTATCTGACTGACTTATTTCAACACTCCTTTCAGATGCTTAACATCATTCATCACTGTAATATTCCTGTGCTAGCTTGATTTTTTAACTGACTCAAAATTGAACTCAACTCTTAATTATACCTTTCAAACAATACTTAAGATTTAATTCACACATGCAGTTTTCCCTTGTTACTATTTGACCATATAACTAAGGATGGGAATAATTTTTAAACGAGAAAAAAGTCTGCTATGAACCCGGAGCTCCCACTTGCTGGGCGGATATTCTACCACTTAACTATCATAGCAGATAAACTTTACAGTTTATGCCTGTCTGCATAGGATCTTCAGATCACATTATTCCATCAATTTCTTGCTTGGCAATCTCACCATTGGAGAGGGAGGAGTTTTCTTCAATGTATCTCTTCGAGGACATCCGATGGGGCAGTTTGATACTAGCTTGGCTAGTTTCGTCCCAACCAAGAAAACATCCCCATTCAGAAACGAGGAAATTGATGGGAGACCCGGGTTCGATTTCCGGTCATAGCAGACTTATTTCTCGTTTAAAAATTATTCCCAACTTTACAGCTTATGCCTGTCTGCATAGGATCTTTGGATCGCATTATTCCATCAATAACTAAGGATGTTAACTTGGCTTGACCCTATTAATTAATTGCAGTAAAATTTATTCTTAAAATTATGTTTTGGAAAGAGGAATCTCTTAAAAGAAATAGTTTATAAATACTGCTTAATTACCATATTTACCCGAATTCAGGACGAGGTTTTGTCTCCAAATTTCAGCTTGTGAAAATTGGGAGTCGTTTTAAAATTCGAGTACGAAGTCATATACCATCAATACATCGCGGTCAATTGATCGGGCGTCAATTCACCGCGCTTCAATTTGTGGCGCATCAATTCGTCACACGATAAACAAGTCGCGCGTCAATGCATCGCTCGACAAAGTCATCGCGCGTCAATTCATTGCCAGACAAATTCGTCTCGTGACAATTTCGTTGCGAGACAAATTCGTCGCGGGACAATCGTCACAAGACATTCGTCGCGAGACAAATTGGAAGGCGAGACACCATGACGAATTTGTCGAGAGATGAATCGACACGCGACCAACTAACCACGACGAATTTATGCGTGACGAAATGACCGCGACGAGTTGTCATAGAACCGTTGGAAGTATGGTTACGCGTTTAATCGATGTTTTTTTAAACAAATGAAACAAGATAAAATAATTATATTTTTCATTGCAAACTTACGATCCGGAATTCAATTAATAAAGTCTTAATTTAAAAAATACATTTTAAAAATTCTTTTTTATTTCAGAAAAAATTGTAACAAACCATTTCAATTAATGAACCTACTACTACCTATACTGAATACGTGTGTTCGAAATATACACCAAATTTTGTCATAAAATCTTTTTTCTGCTTTGAGTCTGCTATTTGGGTAAATACGATAGATTTCAAATAATTGATTTTTAACATAGAATACAAGCAGGAAAAATTGATTAAAAATAATATTTTTTTCTTCAAGGGAAGTCTCAGACTTCACACTAAAATTTCATCCTTGTAGTCTAAGTTTTATATTTATTTTGTTTATTTCCTTCTAAAAAGGTGCACAGTTAATGCTTCTAAGCCACTTTGCTGAGGAGGCTGGACTTAAAACTGTGTTATGCCTTGGGTATGATCTAAACAAACAAGGAAAACATAATAGGAAAGTTACCCAGGATGTATTCGGCTACAAGGTTGAAAAACAAGATAACTGGGATGCTTGGGACTCAAAACAAGCATTAGACATTATTCGTTTTGCAGACAGTATGGAAATTAGCCTAGGCTATCAGATGGGCTATGGTATGATATAAATTTTTATTTTTTACCTTCCTCCTAATTTTAATTGCACAATCCTTAAGTGTGTGTCCCTAATGTTGTCATTATAAGATTCAGACCATGATATTTCTTTGAAAAAGCTAAGAATATTTAGGAAGTTAATGATGATAAAAATTAGAAGTTAATTTTTAACTTGTGCTGTAACTGAAAATTTACAATATGCATTAATTAATAAATTGTTATCTTAGAAAATTACATTTAAAACTATTAAACATTCTTTAAAACAGAGGTTGACTATTTGAAAGCTGCCAATAAACTTCGAAATAAGTTAGATGAATCTGATGAGCCAACAGAATCTCAGAATAGTGAGGGGGAAAAGGATTTCCTTGTTGGAAAGATTGCTGAGGAAGAAGCTCTTAGGGCTGGTGCCGCACTTAGTCGTGATATCATTCGATTACGCATACTGCTTGATGCATTCCCTCGATCAAGAGGATCACTACTTTTATCACCTGGAATCTGCTTGCCAACAGCATTATCTGGTCACAGAACTCAATTGTCAGCAAACTCCAACCAATTAGAACCTCATGCTAGTCGTAAACTGTCAGCATTCCTTCATGCTTTCTTGCATACTTCAGAAAAGGCTATAACTGCATTGGTTTGGCACCCGTAAGTACATGTTTATTTAACCCAAGTTTTTTATATCAAATAAATATATTTTAATAGTCATATAATATCAATATATTGGCGTTGGTACCAAAATTTGTTGTAACTCAAAAATGACTTGTTGGATATTCCAACAAAATGAGATACTTGTGGAGGTTTTTATTAAAGTAAAATAAATATTCTGTTCAATTTTTATCCCAAAGGACAAAAGAAATACATTTTTATATTATGGCCTAAGTAGCATATTGAAGTTATCCCGAATTATTTCAATTCACTCTTTTTCGTTATTTGTATTTGTATTTGAATATTGGAGTAAACTGTAATATTTTTTAATAAAATATTTTTACATTAAAATAAAATTGTAATCATAGGGTGGCAACATAAATGCATTTCTGGTCTTATTGTTAATGGTCATAAACACAAAACCTGAACAGTTCTGTCTAATGCCTTGTTTGAAAGGCAATAATTCAGATATGTCCTATTCTACCCATACTGAGATACATGAGTTACACCATCTAAGAAAGGACTGCAGAAGCTACAAGCAAATTGGAGTCATTTTATGTTAACCTTATAAATAAATATTTACTTTAGATTTCTGTTATGCATGTATCTTCCAGCTGAATTATCAAATTATGGTATTTTATTTAAAAGGAAATAACATTTCACTGGTTTTAAAATGGCGTAAGAAATTATGTGGCCAGTATCACAATGTTTTGTCTTTTGGCCAGTCCAATTTCTTTCATTATCTAATAAATTTCATTGCAACACTGTGAAAATTTAATTTTTCACTGTTTCATTAAATATTTTACTTTTAATTATTCTAAAATAAATTCTCAAAGTATTGATGTTGAAGGTTTTTCTATATATTGTCATTATAAGTAATGAGTTCATACAGATCTGCATAACACATTTAACTGAAATTAATTGAATTAGATGAAATTTGTTCATAATAAATATATTTCATTTATTTTTGCCAAAAATGGTCTTTATCTTGAAATACTTACTGTTTTTAATTGAATAATTCATAATTGAGGTTTTATAAATATTTACAGCTCATCATTTTCTGGAGAATGGAATGAACATGGAGCAATATCTACTGCACGAAATTCTGATGCTGCATTTCATGAAAAAGATAGCCTTTCCAAGATTCTTGGCCGTGCAATAGCTCACAAGCCCATCTGGATCGGTATGAAATTTTAAAAATTTGACAGAAATTGATGCTTTGATTTGATGAAAAAAAATTTTATTGTAAAGTTAAATGAATATATTGTTTTTTGTACAGTTTACAACTTCATTTATACAGATGTTAATATAAAGTCTGTTTAAATAATTACATGGTATTTTCAAATGATTTTATTTTATTCATAAGAATTGTTCATAAAAATATAATAATTTGATCAAAAGGGCAGAAAATGTGTCTTCTTTAATTATCCTTCTTCTTGCTGTAATCTGTTTCTCTTCATCCTTTTTCCCTCCATTAATTCCTTTTACACCCTCAGCCATGAGTATATCTAAGAATTCCTTTTAGATTTTAGGAATAACTATTATATCTCATTGATAAAATTATTTCTCCAAGCTAATTATGTTAAGTTCACCTCTACTCCACTTATCCCCAATTTCCTTTGGACTCATAATTTACTTCATCCATAGTGATGGCCACACATAACTACAGCATCTTAGGCTATTAACAGATACATGATTGCTAAAAATTAATTTTATGGAATAGGAAATGTATTTTTCTAAATAAACCATTTTTCTGAATAATAATAAAGATATTAATAATAGGAGAATCTTGGAATGATGAAACCAAAACTACATCTTCATCCAAAAACGACGACTTTGAAGATGCTCTTGTGTGGGCACAGCGTTTGGGAGTTGCTGCCAGGATGGGAACCCAAGTAATTTTGCATTCAACTAAACCCAATGAACTTCAGTATCCAAATCATGTGAGTAAAACTTTGTTTTACCAATTGTAGTAAATTATATACAGTAAATACTATGTTATTCAGCATTTTACTACCTGGAAAGCTTTATTAACTGGCATATTTCCCATAACCTCAACACAGATCTTCATTCCACTGACTGGCACTAGTGCTTAGTTTAGCCAGTATCTGGAAATTCAATCGCAAAGGTACACCTCACACCTTCTTGAGTATGGTACCTCAGATGATTGCATCTGGTAATATTATGTATTTATATTTTGATGATTAGTTCCGAACATTACCAATAGGCGTGCTTTCAGCAATGCTTCTTTATGGAGCTGTTAAATATTTGTAGTGGGCAGTTGCTAAATATTTTTAATAGTCTTATTTATGTTTCATTGTTTAAGCAATGTTAAACATTAGTTGTATTGTTTATTTTATGATTTGATGAATGAAAATGCTCTTCTGAACTCAGCACTCTGTTAACTGGAATATTTGATTAACTGGCATCCTCCATTCCCTCTGGGCTTCAGATAGCATAACTTAATTTGCTGTTTCATTACTGAGACTTTTAAAACTTATTTTATACAGAAAGCTAATAAACTAAACTGAAAATGAGACATTTTCATTGATAATAATAATATAAAAAATCATTTTAACAAAACTTATTTCAATTTATTATTATAAAATTTTACATTAACCATTTTATTTAACTATAACTACTTAAAATATCACAACTAATAGCAATGATTATAGATATGTATCACTATCTCTATAATAATTCAAATCTGTCAGTATTAAGAGTAAATTAACATGAAGCTGCACATATAACTAGCATATGTAAATAACATAAATAAATACATCAAATAAATAACAATACCTTTCTCTTCTTCTTTAGCAATATTGGGTGTCTTTGCTGCACAAGAAATTAGCTGGAGTTGTTGTTCTAGACACCCGTCTTTCAGGTGGGGATGGTGCCAAAAAGGATGTTCAATTCTTTGCCCACTGCACCCCACATTCAATTGAATCCTGGACATCATCAGTGGACAAATTTCCCCAAGGTTCATTTACAGTATATGCTGTAAATCCAACCAATAACTCTGTAGACACTTATCTCCGAGTGAATTCAGGCTATAGGAATCTGTTTCATGAAGATCCTCACAAAGAATCAACTACCACAATCATCTATCAGTATTCTTTGACTGCTGAAAGAGATGAAGAATACTCTCAAAGCTGTACAGGGTAATTTACAAGTTTTAGCTAAAGAAAATATACTATTCATGAAAACTTTGATATAAATGATTAGGTACCCAGAAATATAATTTTAAAATGTTTGAAATTTTATCAGAATGGTAAAAGTAATTGTGAATATTAATATTTCATTTTATGTGTTATAGATTATCTACTTGAGATTTTATGGTTTAAGTGTATGAAAATGAGATGGCATATTGAATTCTCAATGTTATCTGAATACATTTGCATAGCATTTTACTTAAGATGGCTACATAAATGATATCAGTGGAAACTAAGGGCAAGGAAGATTCTATAAAGCCATTCATAATACTTAAATATCCTGATCAATTTATTAATTAGATAATTAATTGAGTGTAGTATATTTTTATTTGATCTTAAAAACAAGAATTTACCTATGGTTTTGTGATATATAAAGGAAAAAATAAAAACAATAAATAATCCATATTTCATCTAATGTATTTTATTTGCCTTTTTTGTAGGAGAACATTGCTGAATGGGAAACTCCTAGAAGTGGATGAAAATGGAGTATTGCCACACTTAACCCCAAATGAGATTCAAATAAACATACATGAAGATATCAGAGGAAGAAAAGCTGCGAAGAGAACTATTGAAAGAAAATTTTTTTCTGAAAAAATCACATCAGAACCTGGGAAGGAAAAATTTATTCTTAAGAGGACAATGAGAGGCATCAGTGGCAAAAGCCAACTCGGTTTAACCCTCACTGTCCCTCCCAAGTCCGTGACATTTTGGGTTTTGCCTCCTAGCATTGGTGTGAAGCCATGTTTGGGAGAGGAGGATGAGGCAGAGGAAGAGGGAATGCTGCTTGGTGCAAATTATTATCATACTTCAAAACTGAGAGGGCAGACTAATCAAGAAGATAGTGATGGGGAAGAAGGGGAAGAATACAGAGAGAGGCAAATGATGCACAAGTTGAATAAGGAGGATGGTGCCCGGGTTAACAATAAAGAGAGACATAAGAGGCAATTGGGTTATCTCTCTCATCCGACATCCAATGTGGAAGTTCCACCATGCAGTCACTTACTGAGGAGAAAAAATTCTTTGGGCATCAGAGGAATAAGTTCTTTGAGGAAAGGTCCCCGGACGAAGATGCTGATGGACAGCTTTGAGGAAGAAGATGAATTTGTCAAGAGGCACCCGAAGAAGAAAAGGAAGGGTAAAAAGCACAGCAAACCGGCTGGGCCAAAAGTTCTAGCTTTTAACGTAGGGACAGAGGATGAAAACGAATCACGCTGTGCCTACGAGAAGGGCATGGTGTTCCTAAGCGAGGATGTCGCTTCGTCTTCGAAGGAAGGCGATGATTATGATAACGAATCTGACGAGGACCAAGACTACGACTACGTCGAGGATGATTTCGGAGAGGATGAAGTCAACATCTTCGAAAGTAATGTGTATCAAAGGCGCATAATCGAAGCCGATTCGGACTCCATATTGCACAGAGAAAGTAACCAGATCGTGAGCTCTGGAAAGATGCTGGTAGAACCACCGACGAAGGAAGCCGGCTACGAAGACCACAGTCTCGGAGATAGTTATTACCACGGACCCGGGGATTACTTCATGGAATACAGAAAGCTAGCGGAATCGGGGAGAAATAATGAGGAATCGAGTCGAGAACTGTTCGAGGCCGAATTCACCACCTCGACCGCAGCCGACGAGGAGGTTAAGGCAAAAATTTTGATAGAGGATACCCATCACGGGAATGGATCGGACAGAAAGGGTAAAATCTCTCCTTCAAAGAGTCCAGAAAAATATTCCCTCGTGGAAGAAGAGGCAGGTGACATTAAACAGAAGCAAAAAGAAGACGCGAGCCTTTCTAGAACGTATGAAGAGGGAAATTGTCTCGGCAGTAAGGAAAAAAGTCCCTCTGAACCGGAAGACATGAAGGCGACCTCAAATGACGAGTTGGAGAAAGGATTAAAAGATACGGGCACAGAGGGAAAAGAGGAGAGTAAAGGAGAGACGGAAGATGATAAGAAAGAAGAGGCGGGAGGAGGTACGAAAGAAGAGGATGAAAAGGCGAAAGAAGAGGAGGGAGAAGAACCGAGGGATGTTTCAAAGGACAATGATAAGGATTCCAATGGATCGATCGTCGACCATAAGAAATACAGCGATTCCGAGAAGGAGGCGCTATGGATTGCTTTGGCCAGAGATAAGAATGACAACGGCTCAGAGGATGATTCAGAGTCAGACGAAAAAAAGAACAAACTATCTTCTCATAATGGTCCGCAGTGGATCACCATGGGAGAATCCGATCCAAATCTCCTATCGCAACCACTTGCCAAAGCTTATAAACCGTGGGAGATGAAAGGACTGACTCGAAAAAGGAGAGGGGATGATAATAACTCTCATAGTTTAGATTCCGGCAGCATTTCGAAAGACAGCCATCCATCGCCTTACTTACAAAATGGTGAATCTTCGAGGTATGCAGTCGATGCTCCTCTGATGGGATATGGGACTTGGGGAACGGGAGGAAGAGTATTAAGCAAGAGAAACTGTAGAAGAGAAAGAAGAGAACGAAAAAACGAAGAATCTATTCCAAAAAGTAAATTACGAGATAAGAGATTAGAGGAAGGAATTTCTGAATTAGTAGCCCCAAAAGACCGACTAGAACGAGATACAAGTGTCTCTGATAGGTATTCATCTAAAAGTTCATATAGTAAGGAAGACGATTCAGAATCAGTTGCACCAATAAACAGACTAGAACGAGATATAAGTGTCTTTGAAACGTCTTCATCGGAAAGTTCATATAGCGATGGAGACGATTCTGAACCAAACGATTCTCATGAATCTCAGAGTGAAGAATCGACAGAAGATATTTCTGAAGACAATGAGGAACAGGAGAAGGTCAACATATCTAATTGTTCTTCCGGGAAAACATACGAAGATAAAAACAAAAGCGAGGACGAGGAAAAACATTTAAAGGATTGGAAATCTAGCGGAGATTATAATGGGGTAGATGGAGACGTTTTAGCAGAATTGAGCCACGACGGCGAAGAGGTGCATCGTTTGCGAAGGGATCCTGAGGATGAAGAAGTGAGAAACAGTCGTGATAAAGCTGAACACGTGACGTTTTTCTTCGGTCCTATATCTAAGCGACTTTCATCTCCCCAGCGTGGAGAAGCAAAGGAAAAGAAGACCGAAGGCGTTGATGAGGAAATTGGAAGTATTCGCAATTCAGCCGACCGCGTAAATTATGCCCTTATTCCGATATCCAAGCAACTTGCGTCTGCTCAAGATGAGAACGCTGGAGGTGGTAATGGCAGCTACGCAGAGAAAGTAGATTTGATAGATATGGTTACTAAACCGCCAGGCGAAAATAATGCTATCGGGGATCCGCAAAATAGAGCGGACAGCAATGCGACTAACACCGCTCAAGATAGATACTCGCAAGAACTATCGCTAATAGAGAGTAGGCGATTGAACCGAAGGAGAATGGAAGCAGAAAGGAGGAGGCAGATGGAGGCTGCAAGACGGCGGGCTGCTGAGGCGAGAAGGAGGGCGTTGAAAGATCTGAAGTGTAGGTTAGAAGAGAACAGACGAAAGTTACAGTCCGGTTTGGAGCCTACGGCAGGGGATATCAAGGTTCGTGACGCTTCCTCATTTTCCTCAGTAGAAAATATGAGAAAGACGTTTGATGACCTTCGGAATGCTTTAAGGACGAGGAGAGAATTAAAGAAGGCTCGATCCTTAGGAGAGGAGCCGCCCAAAAAATCGGAGAAGACTGATAATAAGGGTAAACCTAAAAATAAGCGCAAGATATCAAAGATGTCTCAGAAGAAAAGGGGCAAGAGGGATTTGAAGCGGTTCATGCCCGGATACTCCAATGACGCTGAGCGTCACCTCGTGCTGAGGGCAGCCAATGGGGATGAACAACAGGATTTTGCTAGGAATTCTCGTTACGAAGCCCCACGCACTGATCTGGTTCGTGGAAGCAGTGCGGAAACCCCATCTTCTGCCGAAGAATGGCCAGTTGACAAACGCTTAACCGACTCTACTGTTAACGAAGATCACGACTTTGTCGAACTTCTCGCGGGAGGACGTGACGATAAGATCGAAGGCACTGGCAACTTGTGGCCCGAGACATTTCATGGCCCAGCGAGATCCAGCCCGTACTTTTCCATAGATACTGCCAAGGAGTACGGATCTGGGTCCTATGGGATGCTTAATAACATTTTTTCATCAATTCCACCATGTAAGCATGCCAAAGAAATGGCAGAAATGACCAAATCTCTTAACGGCGATGAAAAGAAACATCCCAGGTATGAGTATCAGGTGGGCGAGAAGGTGAGAAATACAGAGGAAAACGAAGACAGGAGAAGAAAGAGTCACTATATGGAAAATCCAAACTCAAAATATGAGGATAAGTCGCCAGAAAGAGTGACAAAATCACATTATAATGCGAGAGTCGATGAGATGGTGGAGAAGGAGTCTGAAAATCGCGAAGAAGAATACAAAAGGAACGCTGGGAAAAGGAACGAAAGGAGCGCGAAAAGAATACGTGAGATTCCTAAGAAAAAGGAGAGAAAGACAAGGATGGTTCATTCATATAGTTATGAGGTAAACGGAATATCAGGAGAAAATGGTGTTCTCGCCAATAAAATCCTTAAGTACGAAAAGGATGTTACTAACGATAAAGAAAATATGCACTTTTACTTTTTGGGAGGTAATAAAGATAAACTCAAGAAGGAATATAAAGTTGATAGGGATGAAAGAAAAATGTATGGTGTCGGAAAAGACGAGCAGTTGACTATCTCGAATATGGCAGAAGAGGACAATGGTACGAATCAAAATATTTCAAAGAATGAAACAGATGTAACGAATGACTTCGTGCCAGAATTTAACGAGGGTGAAATTAAAGAGAGAAGCAATTCTTTCATTTCAGGAATCATAAAACGTATGTTTGATTTTTTACAATTTATAGGTATTATGATGAAGTGACCTCAATGAGGAAAGATTGAAGATTACATAGTATTTAATTTTTAAGTGTTGCTCACATGGCGATATTTGTAAATAGTATATGTTGATATTGATAAAAGAAACATGTTTAATTAAGTGTTATTGATCAATAAAAATTGTGAGTGATTCAGGTCGTATTGTAACGAATATTTTTTAATAAAATTAAATGTAAAATTCTATCGTGTGTTTTTGTTTTACCATCATAGCGTCTTTAATTACTTTGTTCAGTGTAACTTGGACCGGATTAGCCCATAGACAAATAAAGATATAATATTGGGTCATCATGCTTTTAGAGCCTCCCTTATTTTACTGAAAGCTGGGCGATGTAGCGTAAGCGTTACATATAAAGTCAAACCTCGATTTAGCGCCTCACTATATAGCGCCAATGAATCCTTGTGAACAGAACCTCCACGTAATGATTACAATCAGAATCGCTCGGTAAAGCGCCATCCCCGCTAGCCGCCATACGCCAAGTCTGTGAATGCACAAATGTACGATTTTACATAGCAAAAGAATCCGATTTACCTAAGCTGAGCTTTAACTGAAAGGCAATGCATTAATGTCATCGCTTATTATTTGACGGATTTAGGAAGCCTCGGATATTTTTCAAACCATCAAGAACTTCAACATTGGAAACTTATTTCAGATCTCGTAACTATAGAAAGTGAAACGAGGGACTTCCCCACCGCTCAATTACCCACCATTTTCACGTTCCCACGCATTCCTCACACTTGTGCTGTGCGACCAGGGGTCTAAAGGTTTTGCCACAAGACAAAAGGTGTGCTATCCCAATTCTAATAATCCTTGAGGACGTCCGGTCATTCAATCCATTTACTACGCGAAAGACGCGCTTTTGTCTATCGTTAAGGTGGCCATACACGCTACGGTTTGCCGGAAGGCCTGCCCTCCGGGAGGCAAACCTGGAGGTAAACCTGAACCCTCTGAGACTTGCCAGGAGGCTCGGAGGCTCGTTTTCCGGCCGAATTCCTCACACACGCTCCGGCTTGCTGGGAGGTATCCCTTCCTGGAAGCAAACCTTCCGGCAAACCGTAGCGTGTATGGCAACCTTTAGATACTGTCTACCGTCTTCCTCCACGAGCCGAAAGGATAAATTTTCCTCAATGAGGATTCTTTCAACCCTATGGATGTCGAGGGAGAGAAAAGAATTTTGAAAGTGATTACAAAAGAACCTTCTACATAAAAGTGCCACCGGTTGTTTGGAAGTTCTGTTCCATTACCCGCCCCTCTCAGCGGAGGAACTAGGCCGGAGGAGTGCCCCTGAACCCGGACCCTTGGAGGGGTCCGGTCTGCTACCCACTTTATAGTCTATAATTAGTAGCTAATGAAATGCCCTTGAGAATCATTACACGTATCATTTAAATGTATCCGGCACAGTGCCGGCGCCGTGACGTCCGGAAACAGAGAGTGTACATACCGTACTTTTAGATATCGTCGGCAACGATATTTTTGAAGTTTTCACTGCCAGTGTCACGGCACTGACACGGATAGTATTGTTGCCGTCGGACCGGCAATGTGTGTGACATCCGCCAACGGCAATGCGGTCACTATTTGGATACGGCCCGGCTGATGCGCGGACGTGTAAACACTCGTGTCGGCACTGGTACCACACGGGCCCTTATTTGCCATCAACGGTTTATCTAATTCAATTATATGTAGCAACGAAGCAACAATATTTCAAGATTATACATTAATTTTAATCCTTAGGGAGTTTTTATACCAAGGTGACTCGTGACGGTGATTTGATTTTGATATGACTGCAACTTAAATCACTAGAAAGTCAAGTTCAATCATAAAACATACATAAATATGTATCGTTTGAACTCTGAGTTGCTGCATCACATTTCCAGCGCGTTGCTGTCAACTTGGTAAGAAGGCTTACCTACATTTAAAAGAATGTGCCATCGGAAAGTAGCTAAAGTTGCCCTCGCGTCAAAAGTACCGTCTTTACTCATGGACCGCGCGCACCTCTATTTTTGGTCCATTAGGAAATAAAAAATTCGTGTCGGAATAAGTTGACATATGGAATTTTAAAAAGTCGGCCTCTTCATCGATTCCCCTTCTCTGTAACAAGGTCCGCGCGTATACTTCGTAGAATTCTTCGTCTTTTGAAAGTATAAACGTAGACGAAAGCGTGTGGCAATAAATTTACTATGGACACTCACAATTTATATAACATGTTCAAAAATCCTCATGTAAGACGCACAGTCCCTTTTTCTTAGCGACATATTGGTAAAATAGTTGCTCGCGGTACACAAGTAATTACGGTAAATCACCGTCACCAGTCACCTTGGTATAAAACCCCCTTTAGAATATCGGCGTCTATTAGATTGACTCTGCATATAGTATCTGTTAAAAACCCGCAAAGAAAGAAATCAATACAAGAAGTTAAACAGTCCAAAGTCATCAAAATCTGTACGGTTGGTCACTTAATGGGGCCCGCTAAACTTTCTTGCTCTAGGGCCCGTTGCTTACTTGTTCCGCCACTGGTCCCTCTCCTGAGTGCGTCACATGGTGTGTAGCCATGGAAAATATATTTTTCTTGATTCCGCCCAAGGGATTTCCACAAATGCATGCTACGCGAAGAAGGGAAAACCCCTACTCTAGAGACAGTCGATCCACAAACATTCTTCCCTTCCCTTCTTATCTGAGTCTGCCAGTCTTCCTTGGCAGTTGCTGATGGAAGAACGTTTTGCCTTTGTGTTTCGAGTGTATTCCTGCATTCTTTATAACTTTTAACAGGTTAGTACTTTTTCATATATATTATTATAATTAAATACATTTACATATTATTACTATTAAATATTTCAAAGCATAAAATTTGTGCGCCTTTTTAGTAACCTTGATCCAGGAGCCGTAGCTCGTGGAGAGTGGAGTGTGCATCCAAGAGAGAGACATGGTTGACGACAGTTTGACTTCTTAGGTGATAAAGAGACTCATGGTGAATTGTCGCAACATTATGCTCCTTATCCATTGTTTAACAATAATTTAATGTGTACCCAGCTCTGGTCAATTTAGTATTTAATTTCTCAACATGTATAAGAGGGCAGTGCTAGGTATTACTGAAAAAAGAGGTGTGTGAGTACAAAGAACAATATTCCGGCTACAGCCAGCAAATTATTGCAAAATATTTTTCTACCTTATGGGGAAAACTGTTTAGTCGGCGCAGTGTTGGGGGCATTCTGAGTGAAAAGAATAAGTGGGTAAATCAAACAAGTGGAACTGTGAAGTGGCTTAAGTGCCCAAAACACGAAAAGCTGGAGGATGTGTTAGTTATTTGGATGGGGCAAGTGAATGCGAAAAACGGAACAATAACTGATGAGGTAATTAAGAGCAAGCAAAATTAATGGGAGATCAGATGGCATCACAGACTTTGTTTAGAGCAGTTGGTGGTTGCATCGTTTTAAACAGCGCCATGAACTGATGCAACAAAAAAGACATGGCGAAACAGCTGAGGTTGACAATGAAGCAGTTGAAAGAGGTCAAAAAAGAATTTTTGAGATTTTAAAAGCATATGATCATAGAGATGGATGGATGAGACCACTCTCTTTTATAGAATGCAGCAAAAAAACATCTCAAGTGGGTCTGTGAAAGGATGTAAAAAAATAAAAGCCATGATCACCCTTGCATTCTGTACAAATGCTGATGGGAGTGACAAAAGGATTATTGCTGTGATTGGAAGGGCTGCAAAGCCTCGGTACTTTAAGAATTTCAAACCATCACTTTACATGAATTATAGACACATAGTAAAGCATGGATGACTACAATTGAATTTTGTGAGTGGCTACAAATTTTCAACAAAGAGATGAAAATTATAAACCATAATGTGCTTTTTCTTCTAGACAATGCACCTTGTCACAAAGTCTTGGACCTTAGTAATGTGCGACTTGAGTTCCTACTGCCCAATTGTACTGGCTTCCTACAGCTTCATGATGCTGGAATTATTAAGAGCTTTAAGGCACACTATAGGCGACATCAAGTGAAGAAGATAGTAGAGAGCATCAGCAATAATTGTTCACTTGAGTTATCCTTGAAAGATGCATTGTACATAATCAAACTGTCACGGGATGAAGTTTCACCATGAACAATAAGCAACTGTTGAGCATACACTGGACTTATCAAAAAAGTACAATTAGATAAACTAGAAGAAGAACAAGTAATTCCTATCCAGGAGTTGCAGATTGCCATGAAAAATCTTCCAATTGCCAGTGCACCTTTGTCTTCAGAAGAATTTCTTGCAATCAAAGAACAACCTGCTTATGAAGAAATGAAAACTGAGGAAATTGCAGAACTAATGCGAGAATATGTGCCTGCACTTGATAGTGAAAGTGAAGAAGATGAAACAACAGTTTGTGAAACAGTGACTGCTAAGGCGGTTGAAATATGTCTTCACAAAATTCATCGATATCTTGAGGAGAACTCAGACATCAAAGACTTAATGAAGCATGTTATAGCCTTGGACATTTCCATTTGTAAAATGAATGAAAAAAAGAAAATTCAAACTAAATTAGAAAAATATTTTGCCCAGAAGTGAGTTTGAATTATATTTCTAACTGCATTGTAACATCTTGTACTGTATTGCTCTCTTTTTTCAATATAATGTGCAAATATAGTAATTGAAGCAAATTTTCTTTCCCTTAATTACTATTAACCTATATTCACTGTGCATATCCAGATAATCTCCAAATATGTTTCTATTGTTGTGCATCAATACGTGTTTTCGTATTCCTTCTTTCCTCTAGGCAGAAGAATAATACATATAATTCATTGATATTTTTACTATAAAATGCTTATTAATTGAAATTTTTTATCAATAGCTCATAAGATATACAAATAATTAGAAATACAAAGCCATAATATTTAAATATCCCAAAATAAATCCAGTAGATGAACCTTACAGGTGGCATTTAAATCTAGTGGATAAGAGTAAAACCCTTTCATTGCATACTTTATATCTATTAGGGTGCCAAATAAAATCTTTAAGTACCTCAATTTAGTGTAGTGTATTGAAGGAATTCTCCTTTATGGCAACACTTGATAATTAGTTTTATGAGTTTAATAATAGGTATGGGAATGACACATAAAGGAGAATTCCTTCAATACAAATTACTATTATATGTAATTAATGAAGTAACTTGAGTATCTAAACAACTGAAAATTTAGTTACTCTCAGGGCTGCATTAAGTTTATAATGAATCTAAGGCTAATAGGAGGGAAGAGCCTAAGTACGGAAAAAGTTAAGAAGTTATGAAGTGGTCAAACATATGTATGAACATGATCAGTTGATTACAAATACAGTCAACCCCCAATTTAGTGCCACCATTTGTCCACCTCTGACATTGGTGCTAATGCAGGGGTGGCACTAAATTGAGGTACTTAAAGATTTTATTTGGCACCCTAATAGATATAAAGTATGCAATGAAAGGGTTTAACTCTTATCCACTAGATTTAAATGCCACCCGTAAGGTTCATCTACTGGATTTATTTTGGGATATTTAAATATTATGGCTTTGTATTTCTAATTATTTGTATATCTTATGAGCTATTGATAAAAAATTTCAATTAATAAGCATTTTATAGTAAAAATATCAATGAATTATATGTATTATTCTTCTGCCTAGAGGAAAGAAGGAATACGAAAACACGTATTGATGCACAACAATTGAAATTTGCTACAATAATTTCTGCGCGATTATGGAGGGATTACTGTATCTCCAATAATTCATACGAGCTCAATTATATAATGCATTCATCTTTGCATACGAACTTCAAAACTTGAAACGATCTGCACGTTCGGTTGATTCCTGCTATAGCTAAGTACGTAGTTTTAGAAAAGATTGTCTCAGAAAATTTTAAGATTGCAAAAGCGCTGCTAGGAGGTGCAATGAGAGTCACAACCATGAAGTGACAACTAATTTAACCTCCAAATCGAAAACTTGACGAATCATCTTCGCCGGAGCACTTGCAGTATGATTCTCAGCCATCTTCATTCCGTGAAATCTTACGAATGAAAACATGGATCGTAATCGCTTCAGGAATCAATCAGCACTAAAAGTGGCAAGATTTCTGAGCAGCCTAGACTGAGCACACAAGATCGTAATACAAATTAGGCGAATTCGTATTTTTTTCGCTATTGCGCATTTCTTCTCTCGTGGTTATTCATCCATTAAGGTGAGCATATTTTTACAATCCCTGCCGGCTCCAATATTATCTGCCTCTTTACGCATTTGCCATCTCCTGCACATCATTCACTGTTTAATGTAGAGCAGGGGTGCCCAAACTATGGCCCGCGGGCCAAATGCGGCCCGTGAAGCTATGGAGAATAAGCAATTCGAAAATTTTAACGCACAATTTCATACATTTTTGAAATTTTTTTATAATATAACTTTGAATTTTGAAATGTTAGTTACGAAACCCTTATTTACACTTGATTTTCACTTATATGGTACCTCAGGTTAGACAGAAAACTTTTGATTTAAACTGTAATCCGGACCGCCAAAGAATTGGCAATTTCCAATGCAGCCTGCCAAGGTATTCGTAACCACCAATGTGGTCCGTCACTAGAAAAGTTTGGGCAGCACTGATATAGAGCATAGTTTTTAATAAATGGCTCATTCTTCTTATTCAGATTTTCCAACTGGAATCTACAATGTGTATCTGAAATTTCAAGTTTTTTATTCCACATAAAAAGCCTGTAACTTGACAGGAAGCTTACATTTCAATTAATATGTACTCTTAATATTTGTGTTTCAATTAATAATAATTTGGTATTAATAAACTGCTGTTTAATCTTTCAATTTCATGCTATTCCCATTTAAGGTATTACTCGATTTAAGGTACAAAAAACTTTTCCCCCAGGGAAACATTAAATGGGAATTCCACTGTACTTAGCTTTTCTCTTAATGCAAATCGGAATAGGAGTTATAACTTCTCACAATAATTTGAGCTGTATGCATTGCATACTAAGTAGTAGCCACATTTCTTGTGGAAAATTTCCAATAAATTTGGGTAATTTTTTTAATTTCTGAACTAAACCATTTTTGCAGAAACTTCTGGTTTGGTTTGCAGGTCAATAAAAAACTTTTGTTTGGTTTTGGTTCGATTCGCAGTTCAGAAAATTTGTGTGGTTCAGTTTGGTTTAGTGTGCTGCTCTGGTTAAAGCAAGTCACTTGCCTCAGAAACAATTTTCAAGATGGATTCTGCAATTAACATGTGATATTACCCAATGGCAGTGACCTATTTAAGTAACATTAATGTGCACAGTTAGCTCAACTGGATTATTGCACACATTTTCATCTAATGGTAATGGCTAAGGTTTCTTTGGAAGAATAATGAAAATTTTATTAACAGTAAGTGTTCTGATAAACAGCATCAGAATTTTTATATAAAAACTATTAGATATATGGTGAAGTATATCTCAGATCGAAATCCTTGATGAGCCTATTCTTACTTCAAAATTTAACTTCATAAATATTTGAATTAATTTCAGAAATTTATCTAGTAGTGCTTATAATTTCAGTTATATTTCCTTCAGTTAAATGTAATTTTAATACCAAATTCATTGTATCAAATTTCAAGCTTTAAAATAGAAAAAATATTTTTGTACTCCAAGAAAAAAACAGTTGTAATGGTTTTGCTTTACTGATATACCAGCAATGACCATTGTTTACCAGAAAATTCAACATAATAACTGATAATATATTTCCATTGATCATAAAAAACCTTATGTAACTTTCTAAAGTTTAATGGAAATAGTTTGTTGCTTAGAATCTGATATAACTTACACCAGAAAATAAATCAATAGCCAAATTTTGAAATAAAACCTCAAATGGCATTAATGTAATTGCATCCAATGACAGATTGCAAAAATGAATTTTATGTAACAGAGGTTACCATCACTACATACAAGCACACTATAAATATTGAGCTAAATGTGGCCAGTTTAAAAGGTTGTTCATAAAATAGTTTTGCTAATTTTATAACTAAAATTTCATTTTATTTTGTTATAGTTTTTATGAAAATTTGTACTTAAACCATAGATATATTTAGTACATCCTTGTGACATGTTTACTTATCTTAAAATGGCCCAATTCTTGAACACTGCAATGTTGTAAATTTCGGTGAAAATCTCAAAATTTATAAGAGAACATTTTAAATATAAAATTGGAAGTTCCAAATAAATTTGAATGATTCATACATAGAGTAAATATAGGCTGACAGAAAATAATTTAAAAATAAACAAATGTTCATATTCTATGCATATTCCAAATTCATTAAAATTATTATTCAAGAAAGCAAAGAAAAGATAAAAAAGGAATATTATTTTTATATTATATGTAAAGTGACCAGACGTCCTGATTTTGGCGGGACAGTCCCACTTTTGAGTAGCATTTCCCACTGTCCCCAAAAAACTTTAGAGGATGCAAAATTGTCCTGCTTTTGGATATATTAATGATAAATGTACCAATTATTCGAACTTTTTACCAGTAAACTATATGATATAACTAAAGTCCCAGATTTTGAGCAGCATGTGGAATGCTAGTCGAGTGCATGCATAGGAATGTGAAGTTCGGTGCTCAATTCTCCGAAGTAATTCATATGTTTAGATTTGTTTCAATCTTGGTTTCTTTCTCTTGTTGCATGGCAGTGTGCAAGAAATGGAACATAGCATACATTTATAACTGAAAAATTATACTTTTATACTCTTCATAAACGGACTAGTAAATTTTCCTTTACAAAGATTTTAAAAAATCCTGCAATAGCTAATCTGAAAGGGTTTTGCCCCACATTGACTGACCTGAAATCGATTTTGTCCCTCTTCAGCTGATCTGAAATCTGGTCACTTAATTATATGATAATTTCTATTAATGAAAATAAGTACATATAATGTAGCTGGAACTATCATCAACATAATAAACACCAATTACACTTCACGTATAAAACATGCAAGCATCTCAGGTCAATGCTCTGTGACAATTTACTATTGATGACATGAAATCTACCAACCTAGTGGAGGTTAGCCCCATCGCATTCCCAGCATTGCTGCTAATGTAGATCTTGCTCTTTTCCACTAGCTCTTTCAACTTCTGTTTGCCCCAAAGGGGCATCAACCCCTCCCTACAAGCGGAGACGCTTGTTGCTAGGGAGAGTTTCTCACGAATCAAGGCTGGCGATGGGACGCTTGTAGCAGTTGCCTAGCGCTTGCACTGCTGTGTATTTACCATTGTATTTTGTCCCCAAATGGTTATTGGACAATACTGATCCATAGCCTGTTAACTACGTTATTGAAATTTCATTACAAGTATTTATACTTATTTTTTTGTTGCAAATATCGCCTAATACATTAAAATTAAAACACTACGAGTATCTAATAAAAGCAATTGTTAGAAAACATAATTTGAAAAGAAGATTCTGATAGAAAATACTTTTGTCATGTAATTTTTCCATACTGCCATCTCTTGGCTGTCAAACGAACTGATATAACTTAAAATGCGGGACCATCCGAGATAGTTGAAGTGTTCTCCACCAGGTGGAAACTAGTATTTTGACATGCATTTTTAAAAATTATACCCATGTATATTCTTGATTTCCATTGCATAACATTAATGTCGTAAAAAACATTAAAGTAAAAAAGTAGGAATATCTAATACCAGCATTTTTGGCAAAACATAATTTGAACAGAAAATACTTTTCCTGGATCTTTCTATTACTGCCATCTCAGGACCAAACATGGAACTGGTATAAATGCGGAACCATCGGAGATAGTTAAAAAGTTCTGTAGTATTTTGGAATATATTTCTAAAAATAAACCTACCCATTGCATTAATTCACCATGCCAGGTGGAAGTAAGCACATATCTTATTGATGCTGCAAGCAATGCTGCACTAAGCAGCTAGTAGACATTATTTTCAATATAACGCCTTTCTAATATTTTGTATGTGAATAATTTGAATTCTAGGGAGAGGATGATATATCACATGCCCACTCAACCCTTGAAGCCCATGCTAAATGTAGCCCAGCTTCGAATTCGTTTATACTGCCACAAACTCTTGGGTTGTGGGAGAGGAAGGATGAGTTATGTGGGACAGTGATACAACACAAGGACAAAAGCTATCATGGTTAAACTTGCTTATACAGAGCCCAAACTCTTAGTTATGTTGGAGGAAGGATGATTTGTGGGGAAGAGTGATATGTCACCATGTACAGTGTTGTAAGATCTCACATTTTCTCAGGAGTTTGTTGGGAAGCCTGCACTCACAGGGCACTACTGGATCATTTTGATTGTCTAGCACTGTGCATTGATTATACAGACAATTATGCAAAATGCGATGACTGCTTTGGATGCTCAACTGTTTGAATTTCAGTAAGTAAAGAGACATCTTCTCTGAAGGTATGAGCAACGGCATGAACTGCAAAACTCAGCTGATAATGAATAGTAAAACTTTACATGGAATGTGCATAATTATAAAAATGCAAATTCTTAAGGAATGTAAATGCTAATTTCATTGGAAATAGACTTGGATGAAAAATTATCTTGGTGAGGTCACAACTGCTTTGTTTGACCTTTTGTGAAAATGAAGATGAATGAAATTATCATCACTGAATGTGGAACATTATTCAACAATGCAAAATTATTAATTGGAGTAATATTTCAAAATGTCATCAACTAAACCATTTCTCACTCTTTTCTTTGATCTTGAATAATGTATTCTAGGCCATGCATGCATGCCCGGCACACTTCAGCATAAATTCTATGAAATTTACTTCTTTGCCAAAAAATTGTGGAAATCTGGGGTTGTCTTATATTTGGGGAGATACAGTATTACAGTAAAACTTCTGTTCCCTTCAACAGCTACAATAGATCTGGAGTAATTAGGATAATGAAAGGATCTATTTGAAATGTGCTGCAATTTTGGAATTTTGTCCTCATGATGATTTGGCTGCAGTAAATTTCAATTTCATGGAAGAGTTGTGAATGAAGGACAGAATTGTTTCCATGGATAGGAGAAAAGTTGGACTATGGGAAGGAAAGATTTTGCATGATAAGATTCTCCAAAGCTTGAACTGGATTTTAAAATCCAAATAACTTACCTAAATGTACTTAGTATTTTTCATTGTCATTTCACTAGTTCTCAAGCAAAAGTAAAATTTGATGCATTTCTCATCTTAATAGATAATTAAATAACTATAATGATAATAGTAATATACTTTTAAATTATAAAAATAGAAAAAACAAATAAAAAATATATAAAAACTGTTTGACAAAACATTTTATTTTCTCCAAAAACTAATAAGACATAATTTAAAAAAGTAGGTAATTCAAGAGTTGATTTGCTAAAGCAATTTATTCAGTATGGAAATATTTCCAGCTTTCAATGAATTTTAGATTAACATTTTAAACAGTGGCGGCTCGTAGCTAAAATTAGTGGGGGTGCTGCTCCAGAAAATTTTTAGCCTTTGTTTTAAAATTGTGTAAAAGGAAAAAAACATGTATAAAAAGAAAATTTATTCAGGAACTTGATAAAATCTTAACAAAAAAAACAAACATTTTTTACTTACTTTAACTTAAATTGTTACAGTTCAAGCTTGATCTATTCATTTAAAAATGAAATCCATTCTTCTTGTTTTAATTTGCGCAAAAAGTTCAATAATTTTCTCCTTGATCTCTGGATGACAATTGAGGAAATTTTTCTCCATTGAAAGTACTGCAAGCGCATTTAGTCTTTCCGAATTCATAGTGCTTCTTAAAAAAGTTTTTTTTCTTTTCAATGTTGAAAAGCAGCGCTCTGCCTCTGATGTAGTCATGGGAATTGTCAAGAGGATTTTTATCAGTTTCGTAATTTCACTAAAAACATCATCTAGATTATTTTCCAAGATAAATTTCAGCAGCTCAATTAATTTGCAATATTCATGAATATCAGTCCTACAATAGAATACTTTTAGTTCAGTTTCAAGCTTTTCTTTGTCAATCATGGGATATGCTTCAGTGGTCAGTACTATCTATTTTGTGGGATCTTCATTCTTAAATCTAGTGAAGCATTTCTTGTTGAACAATTTAGCAGCTACTAAGTGTTTAGTGGAAGAATATCTGTCCATTATATCAACACATATATAGTCACACACTTCCTTAGCTTCTGCCATGAGTGTCTTTGAAGGATTCTCACAGTACTTTGAGTTTCTCAATTCTAAAATAGCAGTTTTGAAATTTGTTATATATTCATTAACTTTAAACACACTAATTTCTCGAGATTGCATTTGGTTGTAAATTATTTCAACATGAGGCATAATCTGATGAAAAAGCTCTAACCAAAACTTGAAATTATCATCATTCAGGTATTTTAAAATTCCTGTTGCTTCTGCAATGTATTGATCTGCATTTGATGTTGACTGAATTTCAGTAAGGCTGTTTTTTAAAGGTTGCAAATTTTCATGAACTCTGTTTATGGTCTGTATGTTGAAATTCCACCTTGTAGAGTATGGACGTGGAATGCTGACGTCCATATGTTTCTTGAGAATGGACACACGTTGTGGTGATCTTGAGAAGAATGTTGGAATAGCCAGAATGTTAGAGAAAAATATTCTTGCGTTTCGTGTAATACTTGCTGCATTTCTCATTATTAAATTAAGTTGATGTGCATAACAGTGAATGAAATGTGCATTACTATAAACTGCTTTTATTTTTGCTTGAACTCCTGCTTTTTTGCCTTTCATGACATTTGCACCATCAAATGTCTGAGCTATCAGTTTTTGTCCATTTCCTTGAAGGATTATGTCCAATTGTTCTAAAATACGTTTTGATATGCCATCTGCAGTTTGATTTTCTGGAATAAAGAATCCCCAAAAACCCTCAAATATTTCTTCATTCAATATGTACCGTAGAACAAGGACCATTTGAGTGTGTTCCGAAACATCTGTTGTGTCATCAGCCATGACAGCTACAAAGGAAGCTTTTCTAATTTCCGTCCTTATCTCCTCATGGTATATTTGTAGCAGGCAGTCAAGTATCTCATTCTGAATGGTCTTAGAAACACCTTTGAAGACTGCACTGGTTTCTAAGTGATTCTTCAAATCTGAATCTAATTTAGATGCAAAATTTACTAATCTTCTAAATACCCCTGGATTTACTGAATCGTCTTTTTCATCATGTCCACGTAAGGGAGTTTCTAAGTTTCCACAAAAGTAAATGCAGTCTATTATTTTGGACAAAATTTCACGGTTCTTTTTAACTTTTATACTATGCTCATTGATTGAAAGTCTGTATGCCTCACTAAGTTTCTCCTTAATACTTATGGTTCCTAAAAGTGACAGTGAAACAACATTATCAACGTGCTTCTTTGACTTCTCATGCTTTTCAGTTTTTTCTTTCATTTTGTTTATATTTCTAAAACCATCTTTTGTCCACGGTACATCACCTCCAAACAGCAAACACGGGAAGAAAAACAGTGCATTTTTTACTTCACAGCCACAAAGCCAACTTTTCCGTTGGTACCATTCAGAATTAAAGCTACGAATATATTTCTTGAGCTGGAAGCAGAATAATAATCTAATTCTACACTCTTCTACGCTTTATCACATTCAAGAATATGGTACACGGTTTTTAAGCACAACACACGCTGAGTAAAAAAAAACTTCCTTCCACCATCACGCCAGAGCCGGCACTGCGAGAGCAACAGGGCAACAGTGCTCTCTCTACCTGGCAGTCCCGCCATCCTCCCCACCCCCCCCTCCTATGTGCGCATGCGCACAACAGTCAAACGCCACATCGCTGGCACTGTGAAGCGCACAGTTCCATACAAAGATTTTTGTATCTTTTTCATAAACTGGGGGATGGCTACTGAAGTACTGACATTAAGCTTAAGGAATATATATTGTACTACAAAAACAAAGAAAGAAATAAAGAAAAAAGGACTCATTATATTAAATGTTATCGATAATATCAAGTGGAAATAGGGGATGCTGCAGTTCCGCAGTGCCTATACACGAGCCGCCACTGATTTTAAACATTAGAGGAAAGTAGACAAATATGGAATACCAACTCATTTTCAGCCAATAGACTTTACTTAAATGCATTAAATAGTCATGAACATTAGACACATTCATTGGATAACATTCCTAATTAAAATTTTGGTAGAATGAAAACAATTACTCTAAAGGAAAATCTAGTTATCAGTTTTTTCCTCAGAGTGCACATAACAATATTTGTATTAAAGGGTGACAAATATGGAATACCACATAATTTGTATTTAAAACCACACACAATGTTTGCATTTTGTCTTCTACTTGCAAAAGTCACAGACATATGCCCCATTTTCATAGCCTGCACATTCAGCATGACACCATAAGCAGCAACTGGCACATTGTATCCATGTTTCACTTTGTACGTCTTCTGAAAATTTTCCCTTGCAGAAAATGCACTGAGAGACACTTAACTCTGGAACCTTTCCACTCCCGATTTCAAATTCGGCATCACTGAAATCATTGAGGATGGATATCTGTTTATCCTCAGGGCTGGAATTGTCATCTTTAAAAAGAGTTTTGGCACTTTTTCTTCCTTCTTTGGCAGTTTTTCCTATGGCTGATTTGACTGGTTTCCTTTTTCCTTTTCACAAGTTTTGCCCTTGTGTCTCCTGCTGCTGTTGCAACTTCTGTTTGTATGGTGATAATGTTATGACGGCAGAAGCTCCACACTTTCTACCATGATGAGACTCCCTCCTCTGAACGACGGGGATAGGGGAAATTTCAGCTGGTGTGACAATCTGAGCTGAAGTGCTTGGGACTGGGTCGTTCTGTCTGAGATCTTCTCCTGCTTTCTCTGGATTTGTAGTCATGTCTTCCAGTTCATTCTCTTGGACAGCAGCAATGAACTCGTGATCACAGAATATGTTTCTGTTAAGGGGATAAATCCCTGTTGCCTTAAAACCATTAACGGCAATTTCCCCTGTTTGAACTTTTAAGTATTCTCGCCTGAGTAGCTTTGCAACATCAAAATGGGTAAGAGGTCTGCCTGAATCTCTCAGCCAAATCCAAACCTCTTCACTGTAGTACGTCTTCAGCGCACCTATCAGAGTTTTGTTGATTGACTTCAATTTGTGTCGTGTGAGGAGGAAGACACACAACGGTCACGTGGTTTTCCCTTGCCAAGTTGATCACTTCGGTATTCCTCGTGTGGGTATTGTGATCGTCGAGGATGAGGAGAACTGGTGACGCTGAAGATGGTTTCGCTTTTTCTAAAAAGTGTCGAAACCACTGTGTGAATAAGTGAGTCTGAATCTACCCGGCCCGTGGCTCATACCCTCCCGTGGTATCTGTTATTTCTGAGTTGCCTTCCAATGTGGCTTTACTCAACGCTGGGTATTAAATTACAGGCACCTCACCCGTGTGTCATAATGGTCAGTATTAATAAAAGTTATATTCGCCGCTTTTTAGGAGGGACCCTATCCTCTTCACCTGTGGATGCCAATGCTCTCTTGTACTTATCCCAGACCGACACTTTGTTTATTGCGAGATCGCGGAGAACGTCATTCGTTTTATTTTCCAGGGCGAGTTTGTATTTGTTAGCCAAATCTTTGGCAAATTCCCTAATCGTGGGTATCCCTAGCATTTCATGGACATCAACATTTCTACCCCATGTCCTGCCTATTCGGCTTAAAATCTTTCTCTCCAAGATCTCGAGTATTTTTCAGGATTTCTGCATGAGAAAACCCGTCCACACTGGTGCAGCGTACATAAGTGTCGGTCTGATCATTGCCTTATATAGGTGTGTTTTTAATTCCCTGGACATGTCATTTGATTTAAAAATTGGGAAGAGTCTGGCTCTCTTCCCTGCTGCTGCAAGGTTGACCCTTTTTACATGGACGTCAAACCGTAGTTTCTCGTCCATTGTTACACCAAGGTATTTAATATGTTTAGCCCAGGGAATTTCAACACCTTCTACTGAGAGCTGTCTCGGCAAATCAGCATCCCTTTTTTGGAAGAGGATTGCTTGGGTCTTTTTGGGGTTTATCTCAATTCTCCATTTCTTATAGTACTTCGTGAGTTTTTCAGTTTGCCTCAGGGCGTATCGGACGGCCATTTCCGGCTGGAAGCTTCTTGTAAGTATCGCACAATCGTCTGCGTAGAGGGCAATGGTGGAATTCCAATCCCCCTCATCCTTCGGAATGTCACCCGTGTAAATAGAGAATAGTAATGGCCCTAGGACACTCCCTTGTGGAACACCAGCTGCTATCCTCCTTGTCGAGCTTTCGGCACCATTCCATTTTACGGTGAATGGCCTGTCATTCATATAAGATTTTATAAATTTTACCTGCCAAGAGGGAAATTTTGCTATAAAAAGTTTTTGCAGTAGGCCTAAGTGCCATACTTTGTCGAAAGCTTTGCTTATATCAAAAGCTACTCCAACAAATACATTCCTCCTGTTGAAGGCGTCCGTGATAAAATCTACCACCCTCTGCAGCTGATGTGTTGTGGAGTGTCCTGCCTTAAATCCGAACTGCATTTGGGGGATCACACCATGCCCTTCCGCGTGTGTCAGTATATGTGGGTAGATAATTTTTTCGCATACTTTCCCAAGGCAGGAAAGGAGGTATATCGGTCTGAAGTCAGTGGCTTTTAAGACCTTCCTTCTTACCTTGGGTATGCATATGACATTTGCATGCTTCCAGCCGGCAGGGTAATGTCCTATCCTCACCGCTGCATTGAGAATCGAGATAAGGTATTCTCCTGCAGAGATTGGCAGTCGCTTTATTAGTTCGTAGGGGATGTTGTCTTTACCTGTCGCCTTCCCCTTTGGTAGGCATGCTATAACTTCTGCCAATTCTCTGATGGAGAACACCGGAGTGGCTTGATCCTCGATGTGCTGTACCCTTAGCATGGACTCTATCTCCTCCATCTTTATGTCTGGGGTGTATTCTGTTGCGTCATTGGGCGTGAAAACCTGTTCTAAATGAGACGCAAGGAATTCGGCTTTGTCAACAGACGTGGTAAGTTTGCCTCTTGGGCTCTCCACCAGAGGGTCACTCCTGGCAGAATCCATTAGGGAGCGCGTATACTTCCATATGGAGTTGTCGCTTATATTGAGGTCTGCCAGTCTGATGGACCATTGGTACCTCCTCAGGCGCCTCAGTTGATCCCTAATTTCTCTGTTTAATCCCCGGAGATCCCTCTTTTGGTCGGCAGTACCGTAATGGTTAAACTGCCGCCTCACCCAGTTTCTTTTGCTTATAAGATTTTTGATTTCGTCAGGGATCTCCAGGTTTTCTTTTGATTTCCTTGCTCTTCGCGGAATAGCTTTTTCCGCTGCGTTATTGATTGCGTTCCCCAACAATTCTGCCGCTTCATCAATTCCCTCCCTGGTGGATATCGTGGGCACATCGCTTGGTAGTGACTCCGTAATTATTTTCCTAAAATTAGCCCAATCCGCAAGTCCATAGCACATGCGGTGGTTGTCCTGTTGATAAAACAATACTTGTGTTCCGATCCTCAGAACTACCGGGTAATGGTCGCTCGTTAGCTCTGGGATCGTTTTAGATACTGTCCGTTGATCAAAATTCTTGACCAGTGCAAAGTCAAGGATACTTCCTGTGTTCCTTGGTCCTGGTCGCGTCGTTGTTCTCGGAGCCACTACCCTAAATTGGTTATCTCGTGCCCATGTCTTTAAAAGATTACCACGCCTGCTATCTTTACTGCAGTTCCACGCCCAATGCGTTGCATTAAAGTCACCCGCTATTATTACTCCATTGTCCATGCTAAGGAGCCCGTTTAGGTCTTGCATGCGCAATTCTTTCCCTGGTGGGATATAGGTGCTTATGATGGTGAGGGTTCCCATAGTTGTATCCGCTCTGACACCTACTGCTTCTATCGGGCCAGATCTTCTGTCGTCTATTTTTGCGCATGCAATACCTTCACGGGCAAGGATCGCCACTCCACCCCCTCGAGTATTACTATCTCGGTCCCTCCAAAATATCTCATAACCAGGAACAGCCCAATCCTCATTCGGTTGAAGGTGCGTCTCCTGTATTAAAATAATCTTTACTGAATGTTTCCTCAGGAACTCAATGAGCTCCGGCGTCTTGTTTCTTACAGCCCCGTTTGCATTCCAGTGGGCCATGATGATCGCAGTCGCTTGATTGACCCTAGCGTCCATTGCCGTTTTGTGCGGTTATGGCGGCTACTAGGGTCTGAATTAGCGTCATCATGGCCGTCATTTGCTGCTGGATAGTTGCAGTAAATTGGGCCATAGTCGCGACTAGTGTTTTCATATCTGAGTCGCTTTTAAAAGTTTTCTCTTCCCTATTGGGCTGCTCCTTGGTTTTTTTCTCTTCTAGCGGCGGAAATTCTTTTTCCTCGATCCCTTTGCCAGGTTTACCTGGGAGAGTCCAGACTGATGGCGGTGGGGGGGGGGGGGACCTGGATGGTTCTGTGCGTCTTGTCGTTTTTCTTTTCTTTGGATTTGAGCGCCTCTTCGTGTTTCAAGTAGACTGGACACCTACGAGAGAAAGACACGTGCTCCCCTCCGCAGTTACAACATTTGGCCTTGGTTTGAGTTTTGTCTTTAGGGCAATCTCTCCCTTCGTGGGCCCCAGCGCATTTATAGCATCGAGGAGATGCGGTGCAGTTCTGGGACCCGTGTCCATACCTATTGCAGCGGAAGCACATCTGCGGCCTCTGGTATTTATAAGGTTCTAAGTGTACCCTGTGACTGCATATTTTTTTTATTTCTGCCATAGCCGTAATCTTAAAATTTTCGTTTTTCTCGATCGTCGCGACGTATAAGTCTTTCCTCGTAGGTGCCAGTTCACGTACTGCGACGCACGGTATACCTAGTTCTGATAACTCATCTCTGATAAAACCCAGGTCCATCCCCTCATCCAGCCCTTTGATAAGGTACCTGACAGTAGTATTTGCCTTTCCTGCCCAGGTATGCATCTGGGCGCCAGCCTCTATTAGGTATTGTTTAATGCAATCGTACTCCTTCTTGGTGGTCAGTTGAAGTCTTGACCCGTCCTTCGTCTTTATAATGGTAAAATCATTATTGCCGATCTTTTGTCTAATGGACTTAACAAAAGCGGTATAATTCATTATGTCATATACAACAATGGCCGGCGGCCTCTTTTCTTTGGGACTTGGTCTAGCGGTATCTCCCGGTACGTCTATGAGTGGGTCGTACCTATTATTGGTATTGGTCGTTGAAGTAAAAGTATGCGGTTCGTATCGTCGTCGTCTTTTCTTTGCCCTCTCCACGGTTGTGAAGATGGCCGCGTCATCGTTATGAAAATCTCCGGCCGGGTCAAGCCCTACTTCATCCTGACCATCCTTATTACCTTTGGCTGGCGCTGTATCGTCCTTTCTTTTCGTCTGGTCTCCCTTGTTATTTTCCCTATGAAATAAGAATCTACCCGGAAGGGTGGCAGGCTGCAATGGCTCTTGTTTGGGCGCCTTTCATCATGAGTGGATTCAGGAGATTTCGGGGAAATATGATGAGAAGTGGTACGTAGGATCCACCAGCATTCATGCACAAAATTACCGTAATTAATGAACCTCTTTCTGTTGAGGATATTGCACCCACTTGACGTTTTCCTTTCAGTGACAGAACATGCGACACTTTAGTTTCTACAACCGACATCCTGATTTCGTCTGCGATGAATATTCTGTCAGGGGAATACTCCTTTTTACTCATTTCTTCTTTGAAAATCAAAAAACTGCCCAACGGATTCTTTGTTGAAACCCAAAGAACTGCTGAATGGAGTGGCGGTTGGTTTTCTGAATATCAGAACATGTTTGCGTCGACGCAGAAATAACTTGAGCCACCCTTTCCCAGCAGTACTAAGAACACCAAATGGATTTGGAACGTTTTTTGATACAGCCAACTGACACGCCATATTGCGAACGTCAGATCGTGTCAACCCAAAGAACTTGCCTTCCATCATCAGACAGTAATTTAAACCGAATATTTGATTTGTTTTGTTGCATATTTTCCTTCCTCTTTCTTCCGATTTATTTGTCTTTCTATTCGCTCCTTACCCTGATTTCGTGTGATTGGTGTACCATATATGTCTTCTGTGTATTAATTGCTAGAGTTTTAGTTATTTTGTTTGATAGTTTCATTTTTGTTTCATTCTTGTTACTTCGTTGTTATGTGTCTAATGTAATTGGCCTTGTACAGTTTTTGGGCTTTTTCAAATAAATAAATAAATAAGTGGTTTCAACCTCCGGTGGAAGAATTGCTGTCCTTCCTAGCTTCGTTTTTGCCGCAGCAGTGGGAGATGTGTCACTGTTACTCGCAAGCCGCAAGAGGGTTTTTCTAGGAACACCAAAAAATTTGGCCGCCTTTAAAAAACTCATTTTCTTCTTCCGAACAGTGGAAATGTGTCTGCCATCTTCTCCTCGTCCCACGATTTTCTGTATTCGGTATAGCTTTTAGAAAATTGAAATACAAACGTACATAAATATGGAATTTTATTCCATATTTGTATACCCTTTAGTATTCTATATTACTATCCTCGCCATATTGCAATTTAAACAAAGAAACACGCGGCATAATTGCATTATGAAACAAGCGGTACAAGCTACGGGTAGCTAGATATTTGTTCTTTCACATGCAATAATTAATCTTTCTCTACGTCTTACGGTAACTGTAGTTATGATGTCATAAGTACGCACCTGCAGAGCTCATTGATGATAGAAAAATCTTCTCAACACTCGAACAACTTACTGTGTCGGCGGTCACCCACAAAATGGTTGCCAGTATCCCAGTATCCCTCTATGCATCTTCTGATACAATTGCGGCACATTCCGACAGATGGCACCAGTTACTTGGTGAAATCAGAGTCCTCTATATCACGCACGGCCACTCACTTAAATGTGTACATTAGTATAAGTGGTCCAATTCACAAAGAAGGATGTTTTCTGTTAATTTATTTTATCAGTTTTTTAATCCTTAAATCATGGATTTGTAATTTTTCGATGGACAAAAGTCATTTAAATAATAGATTTTATTGGCTACAATTATAAAGATTCTATTCTGCCTTCTGATTCCAATAAAAAACACCACTCCAGTTTACTAGGTGTGAATTTTCCATAATATGTGACTAGTAATGATGATGAACCTATAACCTAGCCTCTATCAGCTGAAGGTGAGCTCAGATTGTGATGAAGTGTTTCTTATGGCCTATTTTCCCAGATAAACTAGGGTGAGAAGGATTTCCTAAAGTATTGTGCTGCAATTGTCATGTTCGTTTTGAGTTACACAACAAATTCTAACAGCTTTTTAAAATTCCAATCAAATGAAGTAGTCACTAATTGAATGAGGTATTGATATTCTGCTATAGCCCAAAGATCACAAAGTAATATTTTATAATAAAAAAGTTTAAAACTTAAAATTGATGCTTAATGTCATCTTAAAAATCGTACTTAAGCAATATAATGTTATCCATTAATTTTTAAGTTAAAGAGGGTTAAGATAGAAAAGAAAAAAATTTTGTCTACTTTCAGACTTATTTATTTAGAAGATACCTATATGCCAATTTCTGATCCCATCTTGGAAATTACTTCAAATAAAGTCAATCGAAATATGGATTTGCCGTAGTAAGATATGCGTCAATATTGTATTGTATTGGTTTGAACATCGGGATGGGAAATGCTAGCTGTTTTTGGCATTTTGTGGAACTTTGTGCTAAGTGAACAATTAAATATGTGGCGCTCCTGAGTTTTGAGTTTTGATAGTTGCGTCTTTCTCGGAAGTACTGCAAACTCCCTGTATAGCTCTATTAACTTACAAGTCTCTTCAACTCACACTTCCGTCTGACTTGGCCTACAAACGAACAAGTAGACAATAGTGAAGTGTCAACGAAAACTACGACGTTAGTCTACACAGCGCAGACAGTGTTGATTGAAATTGCTTCAAATGACAAAACTCTTTGATCTTTCCGCCTCGAGATGGGATAGAAAACAGTTCCTAAAAACTGTCGTCGGAATTTCGAAGCAATTGCAAAAACTAGTCGCAGATTTTTCGAAAACGACACAATTGCGTTTTTGTCGGCTTGGTGAAGACCCGGCATAAGGTGAATAAATATATGAAAAACTCGATGGAATCGGTGGAAATCCTGAATAAAATTTAATCTTAAAATAAGAAGTTCATCAAAATGTATTAAATACGAACTAATTTCAGTCTCCAGTTGCGATAAGCAAAATGTTAAAATTTTACTCTGTGGTTTAACAATGATATGATCGGTAAGACAACAACCCGTTTAAATGATAAGATATTTCCAATATACGAGTATGTAGTTTAAACGATCAATTTTAGCGATTTAGAATTGAAGGCGAAGATAAACGATAAGTATAAGAATATTTATTTTCCTTTAATATAGTCCAGGTCCGAAGACCGAAGGTCATTTATTTTTAATTCAAGTTGGAAAAATATTAAAAGCCTGCGGGCCATCAAATCTATTTTACGTATTATTTTATGGGAAATAGAAATTACACCCTTGAGTTGAACTAGTCTCATTTCGGGATTTTTTCTTAATTTCCTTTTAATATTCGAATCAAGCATTCTTGCCAAATTTCAACATTCTACTTAAACGGGAAGTTTGTTAAAACACGTAAAAAGTGCCAACAGAGGTGATGACGTCAGCAAGTTTGCCTCGGACGGACAGATCATCGGCAAATTGAAATAGATACATTAAAACTTCCCAAAAGTTGAGTTTTTAAATATTTGTTTATAATAATTATTTGTTTTAAATACACAAGAAAATATCATCAACAGTCCATGCAGAATATTGCACACATTTCTTAAGTTGTATAGCAATGAAGATATCGAAGGTTAAGATGTTGAACTGTCATTTTTGCGGAAGGTAAAGTACAAACATCGACTTCCCTGCCAGAATCTGAACGCGCTTTGGAGTTGGAGTCACGCCGTCCTTTGCTCGAAGCATTACTAATGCAATTTTTTATTCGATAATTGATTTGCCGTTTTGAAGTCATGGTTCAACTATAGAACATGCATACAATAAATACCTTACACTCGCTTCAGTGATAATCAACTGGAAAAATGAGAGGTTCCCGGAATCAAACCCTGTATTATTTATTTCTGAGATTTTCGAATTTTTTGGCCATAACTTGCAATCACCTGTGCGTGCACAACATTTTATTTATTAATTCGTAACTAGGGCGGGGCAAGCGGGGCATCTGCCCCGGGCGCAACTAAAGAAGGGGAGCAAAAATTGTTGATGGCAAGTTGTGCGAGGTTGCATGGCCTAAGGACAGGGGCGATTTTCGATGTTGTTGATGAGGTTGCTGCATTAAAATCATGTAAAATAACTCTTTAATATTCAAATATTTATACTTTTTGTATTTAAATTATGTATGTATGTAATTTTATTTTTAATTATGTAAATAAATTATGTGCACTGATAGTGAGAAGTTACATTATTTATAGTTTATTTTTACTGATTAATTGTTCGCCCAAAATCCATATAGTAAACATATAGGTATTGGAGAATGTTTTATGAAGGGGGCGCATATTTGGTAGTTTGCCCCTGGTGCTAAAATAGCTAATTACGGCGCTGTCTGGAACGCTTGACGTACGGGGTGACAGACTAGTGTATAATTATAAAATTATTATATACATAATATCCTTATTCTGTACGTTGGTCCACAGGAACGCTCTATAGAAATCCCCATAAGAGAACACTTAAAAATACCTTTTCTCACTTGCAGGCTTTTTTATTTTGCAAAATTAAATTAGAAGTAATTTAACTACAATCTTCGAACCTGACCCTTTTCAAAGAAAAATAAACATATATTCTTAGTCTTATCGTCGACCTTTGCCTTCGGTTCGAAAACGCTCAAGTTATACGTTTAAATCACATTTATTGGAAAATTTTAAGCTTTTTAAAGATATGTTGTCTTGCCGACCGTGTCATTGTTAATTAAACCTCGAGATTGTATTATCGTCCGTATACTACGTATATGCGTAAGGAAAGTGGGCTTTGAATGCTTTAGTACGAGATGGAGAGAAGGCGCCAGAATTATTTATAATTAAAATCGTGTTTTTCATTAATTTCTTTTCAGTTTACTTCACATTCAAATTTTTGGTAATAAACTATTTTTATAGTTATTTTCATAGTTTTTTGCAGTGCATCTTATAATTTACCGGAGTCATAATTTTGCATCGCATATACGAATCACGTAAAAAGCCATTTCTTAAAATGCAGAACTTTTTCGTTTTATGGGGGATTGAAATGGAGCATTGGGGTTAAAAGGACCCCTTAAATATTAACTTTTTTGTGATTTTCGATGTTTCTCGTCGGTTGTGCCACTCGACCTACTTACATGCCATATTTCAGATTTCTAGCTCTTCTATAAATACCTAAGAGTGTCAGTGAGTGAGTGAGGCACAAGTACCTACATTATTATAGACGCGTAAGGAAAGCGTGCTTTGAATGCTATTGTACGAGAGAGAAGGCGACCGAATTTTTTATAAATAAAATCATGTTTTTATTAATTTTTTTCCGTTAACTTCACATTGAAATTTTTCGTAATTAACTGTCTTTATAGTTATTCTCATAGTTTTTTTGCAGTGCATCTTATAATTTACCGGAGTTATTACTTCGCGTCGCATGAATCACGTAAAAAGCCATTCCTTGACATGCAGACCTTTTTCGTTTACATTTTAAAATATCTTAAGGATAAGATATTTAACTTAGTTATGCGAAGAGAAGAATTTTAATCTCAATCGTTCATCTCCAAAAATTACGTTATAATACGATTTTTCACGTTTTCGCGCATTTTGTTTGTATTGGACCACTGTTGTCCCAATTGTTGAATTCTATTCTTGTCCTCGTAATAAATGCACCAATTTGGTGATTTAACACGGGTCAGACTTTTATAGATGGGTATAACTTATTTACTGAATCCATTAAGTAATTTGAGGAAGGAAGGAAAAGAGAATGGGAATGAGCAGAAATGGAGAAAGAGGACGTAGCATTTGTATAGAATGAAAAGGAGCTGCAATACAAAAATAACAATAATAAATTATAGATGATTATAAAAAATGTTATACAATCGAATCATGCACCTTTGCCAAATGGTAGGAATTCATAAAACTAAATTTAACATAATTTTCAATGGATTTCTTTAAATGATAGCATAAATATTTCGAACCGAATTTCTAAAAGTAATTAAAAAATAACATTTTATGACTTTTATTTAAATTTCTTTAAATAAGGCCAATTTTCAGAAAGAAAATTCAAAAACCTGTAGTTAAAAGAAAATTGCGATTTTTAAAATATAGTTCAAACTCATTTCAGTTAATGTATTTAGTTCGTAGTAAGTTACTACACATTTTTCCTTTGATGATAAATTGACTGTTCATTCACATTTTATCCTGTTTTACGCGTTAATAAGAGTAAAATAATTCAATCATTAAGTTAAATTCTCTACGTTTTAAATAACTTATAATTTGCTCAAAATTTTCAAGTAAATTTCTGCAAATTCTTTATATATTGTCTTATTATTTCGATTTTGCTCTTATTTTCAGCAAATATTTGGATAATCATTTGTCCTCTCTACCAATAATTACTTACACAGTATAGTTAAAACAAAGATAACTTTCAAAAGCACTGATTTGATTGTACATGAAAGCCAAATCAGATCATAACATATCTAACTGATTTTTCATATCGAAATCATATATATTCGGAATACTTTTATGATAATCCCGTCATATTTGACGGGCAATTACGCTAGTTTATTATAAAACTTTTATTCTCTCTTTGGTTTCTCGAATTTCCCCTTGTTGGGTAATGACTATCTCAGAAATACATCAACAATGTATCATTTCATCACTTTTTAATTAACTCGTCTTGTCCGACGTTAATGCGGTTCGTGTTTGTGGTGTGCTGAGCGATTCTCTGTCCCAGTGTGTCGTAAAATTATATACAGATCACGACATTGCAGTTTCGGTGTTTAGCTTCGCTCATGCGGTTTAACTCGAGTTCAATACTTTCAGGTTCTCTTCTTAAGTTAAAACTTCTACTTGAGCCACCAATATGTTTAAAAAAGTTTTTGCTTTAGTGAAATAGTTTTTTTTCCTTTTGTGGCCCTTTAAGAAAGCGAGCCTATTCGGTGAGAAATAAAACATCCAATATAAAATACCATATATATTGATTCAGCTATCTTAAATGGACATGAGACAAGCAAGTTATAAAATTTCATTAGAGTATACTTTCTGTAGGGGAAATGAAAATCGATTATGCAAACAAATCCAATGCCAGAAAAATGTATAAACGGTTCTTAACGGGTATAAACTATGCTGTACTTACGAAACTGTTTCCATTTGCGTCGATTACAAAAGCCGATGAGATGGAAGCCATCCCTTAATAAAATGATATCGAGATATCATAAGAATCAAGGAACGAATAAACTGCGATACAAATCAATCTATTTTATATATAATATTATAATACAGAAATATGTCACTTCAAGCACTCCTTTGTTTCCTATGCTAGTCATTTTCCATAACTATCATAAATGATGGCATAAACGTGTAGAAGGTACAGGGCCAAATGACGTCTTAGGAATAATTTGGTGATCCTCATCTCTAATGACTGAACATACCATATGACATTTTTTGAGATTTTTTAGTGTCTAATATACCATACACCTATATTTGAAAAGGCGAAGCAAATTACATCGACACGCTACAATAATACCGTTTATGTTCCAAAGATTGTTGCTCTCAACACTCCTGCAAGAACGAATGCAGATATGGAAATAGCTAAATGGCTGGGTGGGCTGAAGTCACTGCAAGTGCCGCAGATTGGGGAACTCCCGTTATATAGTATGGTCTGGAAAATAGGGGTTGAAATTTTGTCCATGATAATACAATAATGATGACTTATCTATTTGAAAGAAAAAAATAATAATGGTTGTTACATCTATGGTTTGAAAATAACGCAATATGATGACAAGAGTTTTGTTATTTTGTCTATATAAAAGTAGATAATGGAGAAAGGAATTCAAAACATGATGAAAGGCTGACAACATCACTTTTATGCAGTTGCTCTGACATCATAGGGCTGTCATAGGGGAGTGAGAGAGAGGAGAATGTTGCCTAATGAAGTGTGGCTAATACAAACGGTAGAGGGAGAAATGCTTTATGAAAAGCACAGTGAGAGAAATGCATTGGAAAAGCAAAGGTGAGCAATATATGCCGTTGTGGTGAAAGTGTCAGAGGATTAATTTTTATTAATAAGTTGAGGAGTAAGAGATGTGGATTTCTAAAGAAAACTGTTAACAATAGAGTGACATTAATGTTGTTCAGTGTTAAAAAGTGATATTTACTGCAATTTGTGTTACTACTATTCATAGTACTCTAATGAACATGTGATGCAGGAAGAAGATGTAATTCATTTGTTTATTCACCCTCCAGATAAAGGTAAGATTTCATTTAAAGTTAGAGAAGCTCAATTTAAACAGAATATAGTAGTCCCTCGACAAGCGCGGAAAACACCTTGGTTGGCAAAAACGCGCTAGGTAAAACCCAGAGCATATGGGAAATAGAGGGCTAGGGGACCCACTTCAAGGATAGTGTAGGGGATGGTCTAGTACAGGGGTCGGCAACCATTTAAAGTAAAAAAGTCATTTTTTTGTCCCATTCCAAAATACTTGGGAGCCGCACATTGACAATCTGTATGATCTTTTTCTCCCGAGGTTCGAGTGATTGAAATATGCGTGTCTCATGACTGATAAAGGTAATGGAGCTAAGCTAATTTCTAAAGAGCCACAAGTATGTATTCAAGGAGCCATATGCGGCTCCGGAGCCGCAGGTTGCCGACCCCTGGTCTACAAAGTGCCAAAGATTAACCCTAGAGTACTAATCATCTACAAGTATGCGTAAAAACTAAACACTTAATTTTTGCAACTAAAAGTTTATTTATTTATTTTTATATACAAAGTAATTGGAAGATTTCAATAGCAAATAACAATATCAATAGACTATAAACCTTATGATACAATGAGTTTTTCCATAATTTACGAAGAGTTTATGCACATATTTGATCGATGTTGAGCACAATACGCTTGATGACAGGTTACGCAATAATTTGCGATCATTCTCCGTTTTTTGAGGGATAAATATAGCATACCATCATTTTTTGTTCTTCTGGATGTGTAGATTTCGAAGACATTCTAAATGCAAAATTTACCTAATAATTGGTTTGAGTGATCGATGTAAAGTTGGTAGAGCCAATCGGTGCAACATCCATGGTTTTGCCAACTCCTCACTCAGTTGAATTAAAAATATTTTTCTTAACAAAGGCTCCTCCTTTCTGTTTATTTTATTGTGGGTAAAAATCACGATCGCATTAAGACAACCAATATTTATAATATCATAGAATACGCAAAGTGGCCATCTGTTTGTTTTCCTTGGACACGAATAATTGTGACACATTTGGTGGAGTTTTAAAACTCAATTATTTTGGGTTTAATTGAGTTGAGATATATTTCAGGCTGTCCATGCGTTGTTGAGATAAGAGCCACTACTTAGTTTTTTGGTTTGTATGTAATAAGAGTTAATTATTTGTCAAAACAAAAAAGTGACGAAGCATTTGGTATATTTGTAGAGAGCATTTCGGGAGGGATCTCGCGTTAATTTTTTCGGATGGTCCCAACCATTGTTAATTTGAATGGTGGTTCTAACAGATCTTTCGCTAATTTGACCTATGAGAACCATTGTTATATTCCGGTTGGAACCTAACAGTGGCTGAACCAGATGTTTCACATAGTACTCCGCCAATGGAAAGCCATCCGTTCTGGTAGACTTTCCTAAATACGGAGAAGCTTTGGTAAAATACTTTGTTTTCACATCGCACAACAGTACAATTTTTGGTTCTACGGCAATTCATCGCAAGACAAATTCGTCGAATGGTAAATTCGTCGCAAATTCAAAAACCATTGAGGAAAAGGAAATACTTTTCTGTTATTTTCAATGTCACGATTTGTACAGTGAAACACCGAGTCACGCATTGGCAGTGAAATGTCCCTCTGTCCAAGATGCAGCTAGATTTTCGTCCGACTTTGGTTTTCATATGCTACAAAAATATCTGGCAATACTTTCTTGGTAAATACACTTCTCACTCAAACATATATCAGTTTTTTTCATTTCCATTCTTTCCCTTAGCTTTCATAGCTTTCGACAACTACTCTTCTAGTATCGCAGCAGGGATTAGCACGTATAAACTTGAAATAAAATACAAATGAAAGTGTTGCGCTGGACTCTCTGCGGCCGCAGATTCCGCATTCTAAGATAGGACGACATTGGTTATTTGTCAATCTGAAATTCATGTATACATAAATCGAGGAAAAGAAATAAGATCTAGTAAATTTAACTCTCTGTCAGCCATTTAGAAGTAAACTAAATCAGATAACATAAATAAATAAAATATTTTGGAAAAATGGAAAACTTACACCACAACCAAAATTCCGACTTTCTTTTAGTTAACAAACATCTGTTCCCTTTCCATTATCAACTGTCATTCTGTTATAACACTCGCAACGAAGTCGAAATTCGTCTCATGCGACTAAAAAACAAGTAGGGATGCACATGGATTTCCCGTGGCACAGAAGTGCTTTTCGTTAAATTCGCCGTAGTATAATCGTATACTAATGTATTTGCTTTGAAATCAGAAAATTATTTTTCCTTATATTGTGGTAGCCTTGATTTTTTGATCTGTTTTAAACAGGTTCATTTCATTTTCCCATTCTATACTCACCTAACAAACGAAATTTCTTTGAGATCCGTTCTTCCAAATTCATAGTTACAGAATAATCTAACCTTGATACTGTAGTAGCCCTGTTTATTCTACCCGGTTTAAATATGCTATTTTAGTTATTTATTTATATGAAGATTATATATACTATATTTGGTTTAAATCCATGAGGTCAATTTTCTAGAAATACGTGTAGAAGAAATATTATTTTAATTTTTACTGTGGTGGCCCTGCTCTTTAACTCCGCTTTAAACATCTTGGTTACATTATGATATGTTGTACAAACCTTATATGCGAAATTTAGTTGAAATCCATCCAGCCAATTCTCTCCAAATCCATTATTACTGAAAGAGTTTAATTTGTAATTGTGGCACCACTGTTCGACTTATGCGGTCCAAATATGCTATTTTGGTTTTGTATATATGTGTTCATTATAAATATTAAATTTCGTTAAAATTGATCGGGACAATTCAACACAAACAGGTCTAAAAAGAACTTTATTTATTACTTTTATTGTGGCAGCTCTGTTTTCCATATCTACACTAAACATATTGATTTTGTTTTCTAAGTTGCACACCTCCTCCATAAAAAATTTCTTTGAAATCGGTTTTTGCCAATTCCTTCCAAATTCACAGTTACCTAAAAGTTAAACTTTGCAATTGTGGCACCCCTGCTGAATGGATCCGGTCATTTTGGTCATTAATTTACGTGATTATTCTAAGTATCAAATTTGGTTGAAATCGGTTAAGCCAATTCTTCCCCGATATATGCGTACGGACGGACGGACATCACGAAGATAATAGTGCTTTTCAGCAATGACGAACAGCACTAAAAAATAGACGACAGATCAAAATTCTAACGTTATCTTATGGTAACTTTTATGCTAAATCTGATTATGCATTTATAAACATTCTGAAAATCGGCAAATACCTTAAAAGTTAAAAAACATAAATATCTATTTTAAGGGCTTTTCGTCAGTGCTGAAAAGCACTATTATCTTCGTGATGTCCGTCCGTCCGTACGCACATATCAGGGAAGAATTGGTTAAACCGATTTCTGCTAAATTTGGTAAACACAATTTTTACATAAATTAATGACCAAAATAATATATTTGGAACGGATAGACTAAGCAGGAGTGCCACAATTGCGAAGTTAAACTTTTCCGTAATGAAGAATTTGGAAGGAATTGGCGGAACCGATTTCAAACAAAATTTGGCATGAAGGAGGCGTAAAACATGTAAAAATAAAATCAAGATTTTTAGTATAGATATATAAAGCAGGGCTGCCACAATAAAAATAATAAAAAAATTCTTTTTACAAATATTTGTGTTGAATTGTCACCATCAATTTTAACCAAATTTAATATTTATAATGTACACATACATGCAAAACCATATTAGCATATTTAAACTGAATCAGCCCAACAGGGGTGGCACAATTACAAATTAAACTCTTTCAGTAATTATGGATTTGGAAGGAATTGGCTCAACGGATGTCAACTAAATTTATGATTTTTACAAAATACCATAATGAAATCAAGATTTTTAAAGCGGAGCTTAAGAGCAGGGCTACCACAATTATGGTATACTAGCGTAATTGCCCGTAAAATATGACGGGTATGCGTGAATTAAGTATTAAATTGAAATAAAAAAATAATGAAACCAACTTGTATATACACTAAAAAGTAAACAATAAATATAAAATTCACATAACTGAGTGTTGCACTGAGTAAAAATAGTTTTAAGCGAACAGAAATTGTACGGCAAAGAAATCCATTACGCTAGACAATTATTATATGCTCAAAGCAATTTTTAATTAATGGGACATTTAATATTGTCTCTTACTCCCTCTCTCTCCCTTTATCTCTCTCTCCTTCCTCTCTCTCCTATGAAAGCATCTTATACGTATTCCAAAGATAATTTCGATATGAAAAATCAGTATTATTTGCTATGATCTGGTTTGGCTTTCATGCAAAATCAAATCAGTTTTTACCTTATCTTATCTTTGTTTTAATTATATTGTTTTAATAATTATTATTAGAGAGGAGAAATGATTATCCAAATAATTCCTGAAAATAAGAGCAAAAATCGAAATAATAAGACAATATATAAGGAATTTGCAGAAATTTACTTGAAAATTTTGAGCAAATTATAAGTTATTTAAAACGTAGAGAATTTAACTTAATGATTGAATTATTTTACTCTTATTAACGCGTAAAACCGGATAAAATGTGAATGAACAGTCAATTTATCATCAAAGGAAAAATGTGTAGTAACTTACTACGAACTAAATACATTAACTGAAATGAGTTTGAACTATATTTTAAAATCGCAATTTTCTTTTAACTACAGGTTTTGAATTTTCTTTCTGAAAATTGGCCTTATTTAAAGAAATTTAAATAAAAGTCATAAAATGTTACTTTTTCACTCCTATTTGAAATTCGGTTCGAAATATTTGTGCTATCATTTAAAGAAATCCATTGAAAATTATGTTAAATTTAGTTTTATGAATTCCCACCATTTGGCAAAGGTGCAATGATTCGATTGTATAACATTTTTGATAATCATCTATAATTTATTATTGTTATTTTTGTATTGCAGCTCCTTTTCATTCTATACAAATGCTACGTCCTCTTTCTCCATTTCTGCTCATTCCCATTCTCTTTTCCTTCCTTCCTCAAATTACTTAATGGATTCAGTAAATAAGTTATACCCATCTATAAAAGTCTGACCCGTGTTAAATCACCAAATTGGTGCATTTATTACGAGGACAAGAATAGAATTCAACAATTGGGACAACAGTGGTCCAATACAAACAAAATGCGTGAAAACGTGAAAAATCGTATTATAACGTAGTTTTTGGAGATGAACGATTGAGATTAAAATTCTTCTCTTCGCATAACTAAGTTAAATATCTTATCCTTAAGATATTTTAAAATGTAAACGAAAAAGGTCTGCATGTCAAGGAATGGCTTTTTACGTGATTCATATATGCGACGCGAAGTAATAACTCCGGTAAATTATAAGATGCACTGCAAAAAACTATGAAAATAACTATAAAGACAGTTAATTACGAAAAATTTCAATGTGAAGTTAACTGAAAAAAATTAATAAAAACATGATTTTAATTATAAAAAATTCGGTCGCCTTCTCTCTCGTACAATAGCATTCAAAGCACGCTTTCCTTACGCATCTATAATAATATAGGTACTTGTGCCTCACTCACTGACAAAACTCTTAGGTATTTATAGAAGAGCTAGAAATCTGAAATATGGCATGTAAGTAGGTCGAGTGGCACAACCGACGAGAAACATCGAAAATCACAAAAAAGTTTATATTTAAGGGGTCTTTTTAACCCCAATGCTCCATTTCAATCCCCCATAAAAATTCATTGGATTCACTGCAAGGTTTTTTAAAAATGCATTTTTAAATTACTTAAAATTGGGATACGAATTTGCGAAAAGAATAGTTTTCTATATGAAAAATGGAGCTATTAATTTTTGAAGACAGAATTCAAATACCGAATTAGCGTAAATATTTGCTTTTAATCGGAAAAAAGTTTGAATTTTATCCTCTTTTCAACAATGAAAATCTTTAAATACTATGGCAACGACCTCAATGCTTTTAAAAGGATCTGATATTATACGTTACGATTACAGTGATTTAATGTTTTTAATGGAAATTAATGCCATGATAACGAATTAGAGTTGAACTTCCATAACTCGAATATCAAGGAAAAGTAATAATTATTCGAGTAATAGAAAATTCAAATTATGCGAATATATTTTTAAATATTTGTATATATACAGTGGAACTTCTATAACTCGAATCTCAAAGGAAAGCAGAAATTATTCGAGTTATAGAAAATTCGAGTTACGGAAATATATTTTTTTCATTATTCTTTAATCGAATTAACATCAGGTTTATTCCCATAAGCATATATATATATATATATATATATATATATATATGTATATATATATATATAATTCTAATTTTCCATATCATGCATATTATGAAAACATCGTCACCAATATTTTCTTCAGATAATATCTAAGATTTTACTCTATCCAAAACACTAATTTCATCACGCACTGTGATTGAGGGTATCATAGATATTTGCTATTCTTACGTACTACTGAAAGCACAAACATGACGATTAAATTTGGGTTATCGACTGTAGGAAGGAGCGAATAGGTTTGTTTTTCTCCAGGGCTATAAGGGATCACAATAGGAGAAGCAACCTTGATAGTAGTGACGGTAAAACGTGAAAAGTATTTTCATGTTGTGTTTCGTAGTTTTTCGAGAAATTTAACTCTTTTCAATTGTTAAATATAATGGCGTCATACCTATTTCTCGATATTTTTATCCAAATACGCTCCATAGGCAAGGATGAAGATGCCATAATCTTAACAGAAAATATCCTAATTTTTCCATAAATTTAACGTATAGGGTAAAGTCTTAATGAGGATTATTCTTATTGCGATCTGAGTCACGAAACTTGAAATACGAAAACTTGGACATGAGCCGATTGCCAGAGAATTTGGAAATTACGGATAGTTACCTTAATTTCGCGGAAAATTATTAATATACTGCTATTACTCATAGAATTTATTATCTAATACATATAGGCTCCACGTGACTGAAGTGCTGTTGCCCTGGAAATCTTGGTTTATGGTGACTATTTTAAGCACTTGCAGTATGAAAGAACCGACTACTCGTATAGTACAACGCTAGAGACGGCAATACAATCTCGAGGTTTAACGATGAGACGGTCGGTAAGGCAACATATCTTTAAAAAGCTTAAAAAATTTCAATAAATGTGATTTAGTCAATTACTTCTAATTTAATTTTGCAAAAAAAAAGCCTGCAAGTGAAAAAAGATATTTTTAAGTGTTCTCTTATGGGGATTTCTATAGAGCGTTCCGGCGGACAAACGTACGGACGGACAAAATAAGGACATTGTTTATAATATTATCTTCATATAAATAAATAACCAAAATATATTTCAACCCGGTCTACTAAATATTGCTACCACAATATCAAAGTTAGAATGTTTCTGTAACTATGAATTTGGAAGGTATTGGCTGAAAGGATTTCAATGAAATTTCGTTTGTAGGACGAGTACAGAATGGAAAAACGAAATGAATGTGTTTAAAACGGATCAAAAAATTAGGGCTACCACAATATAAGGAAAAATAATTTTTTGTTTTCAAAGCAAATATATTATTACTCGATTATACTACGGCGAATTTGACGAAAAGCAATTCTGTAACACGGGAAACCCGTGTAAACTCCTACTTCTTTGTATTCTGCGCTTATCTTCCTTCCTTATATATACAACGTCATATTTCGGCTTCTATTAAATAAAAAAGAGATAATGTTTTTTTTTGCATTGCGAGAAATTTGTCTTTCGAAGAATTTGTCTTGGGACGAATTGCCGCGCGACGAATTGCCTGCGACGAATTGGCGGTACACCACAATTCTTACGCCTTACTTAGCAGGTTTATTTGGTATGCAGTACATGAAAAAGGGTCAATAGCTGCTATGAATTAATATAATTCGGGAGGTTGGATGTAATGAGAATCATCATCACTATAGGTTAGCAACACATAATCTTGCTCAAGTTCGTCATTCATCATTTCCCCCCTCTTCATCTCAATTCTTCAAATTTTCGTCAATCCTATCTGCAAGATTTGGGTCGTTTGGATGCAAACTATCACTCATCTTTAAAGAATAACAATGAATTGCAGCACTTTTATTCCATTCTTATTGAAGTGAAACTCGCACGTATAAAAAATTAATAAAATCAGATCTGAGATACCTTTATAGTGCGAAAGTACTAAACAGTCGTAAATTTTACGACTCGAGGTCAGCTTTGCAACTTTAAACTCACTCAATGGAAGCAAAAAGCGAACTAACAGAAAGAGTGTGTCTGGACATGAAGATACTGTGGCGCGGCAATAAGTAAATAAGCGGAAACTAAGTAAATAAGCCTTAAAAAGAAGTGACGTCGTAATTTTAGCTAGTTAAGTTTAGTTCTCGAGGGTTAAAAATGATCATCTGTACCTCCCGTAAATGTATTTACTAATAAAACTAAAATAAGAAACTTCATATGAGGACTAACAAACAGCTTCAATGGTAGATGCTCGCAGGGGCTGGAGAAGAGGCAAAATTCTTCTTGTGTAAATGAAAAATATGATCAAGTGTATGAGTGTAACTACGTAGCAGCCTAAAATACCCGATCTCTCACATTGTATTGCTCTCAAGCAATGCTGAGAAAGGAGAAAATTTCATGTCCCGAGAGAGATACGCACGTGATCAGGGATCCCTTCTGTTTAGACACTGTGTTAACAGGAGTGACTTCATGAACTTCAAGTACTTATTATTTCACTTCTCAGTTTGTTAGTGCCGAAATGAAGTTCGTTCGTCTTAGCATAGGTTTTTACAAGCGCCATTCTTCGCAACTACATAAAGGAATGTTTAATATTAATAGACTAGTATAAAAGCCCTTCAATATATGACGAAAAGGAATATATTATTTATTATTTAACTTAAAATCTCGTAAATCTCTTAGAAATAATGTATTCATATCTTTCAAATATCAAAATTTTATTCAAAATTCTAACATAATGAATGTATAACAAACTTTAATGCTTTGTCATAGAAAATCGTTGAACATTATTTAAGACTCCCTGGACGACACATTAAATGCTTGATGACTCATATTAAGGCACTCAGTACGCACGTATATATTACTCATATGAGAATTGAGACAATAATGGGATCTCGATTTCGAAAACGGTATGGTTGCCAAGGCAAATCCTGATGAAATCGCTAAATGTTGCCAAAATAAGTCATTTAAACGATGCATTCGAGCGTTTGAGGAATGAGGGAGGCAATCGACGATAAGAATAAGAAACTTGGTTCATTATCCTTTAAAGCAGTTCCAGTTTGAAGATCAATGGTGAACTTTCTAATTTTTATGAGCAAAAGAATGAAAGATTGAACATCGCTAAATTGATTTTTACGTGCTATCTTATTGGCAATAGAAATTATCTTTTGGAGGCGAACCCGGGTCTTTTTTGGGGAGTTTTTCGTGAATGGCTTTTACTATAAGATTAAAATATTTCTACAAAATTTAAATCATCTACCTAACCGAAAAGTTTGTAAAAATAGCATTACAATCAGTCATAAATTGTTCTCGATTTTCCCGCTCTCTGATAACGGTTCTTGAAGAGTGGCGCCACAATCGAGCATTACACTTCGAACATAACCAAGCAAATCATATACGGTCGATGATGATGATTGTAGTAGTCCTGCTCTTTAGCTCCGCTTTTAACATCTTGATTTCCTTATGGTATGTTGTAAAAATATTATATACAAAATTTAATTAAAATACGTTCAGCCAATGCCTTCAAAATCGTTAATTGCTGAAAGACTTTAATTTGTAATTGTGGCACCTCTGTTTGGCTGATTCGGTTAAAATATGCTTATGTTTTTGTATATATATGTATATTATAAGTATTAAATTTGGTTAAAATTGATGTGAACAGTTCAACACAAATACGTGTAAAAAGAATTTTTTGTTGCCCTTTGTATTGTGGCAGTCCTGCTTTCTATATCTATACTAAACATCTAAAATTTGCTATTTTATGTTGCGTGCCTACTTCATACAAAATTTCGTCGAAATCGGTTGGACCTATTCCTTCCAAATTCATCATTACCGAAAAGTATAACTCTGCAATTGTGGCACCCCTGCTTAATCAGTCCGATCCAAATATGTCATTTTGGTCATTGGAAAGTAGTCTAAAAATGAGTCTTTAATATTTTAGCTTACTCCTTTAAAACGCTGCACGTAACCCCGGTTGAAAACTCCTGAATTTTGAGGGGGTGGAAGCAATTGCAGCTATGAGACATGCCTCAAGCCTGACATGAAAAGGGAAGTATTGCATGATACAAGACATTGTGCGCCCGTAGGCAGAGTAAATTTATGCGGCCTCTCAAACTCATGCTATTTGCTATAAATTTTAAAAATAAGTAACTGTTTTTCGACGATCGCAAAATTTAATATGCATACAAGTGAAATCATTAGGTACTAGCGCAATTGCCCGTCAAAAATGACGGGTTCAAATTAATAAAAATCTGATGTGGCCACCATATGACTTCCTCCATATCTGTAATATTTCTAAAAATTCCAAATAGGTTACATAGTAATAAATATTTTAAGAAACTGCGAGAAAGTTTTAAGACTTTACAAAGAACAGAAATAAACTCAAACCATAGCCTTCTGATATTGGATATAGCCACAAAGCTCCAACAATTAAGAAAAGAAAAAGGAGTGTTACTAAGACGTAACTAAGCGTCAATTGTTAGCGTGGTGGTGGCAGCTAAAAATATAAGATATCTCTTACACAATGCATTATATGGAAAAATATTTCAAACAAAGATTGTAGAAAATTAAATTTCCTACAATTTGTATTCCAGTACATTTTTACATATATCGAATATTCAAGGAATGTTTTAAAATAACGGATAAGTGACAAGAGTTAACGCCCACTTCCGTCTGACCGATTTTTACCAAAAACTAATCAGTTATTCTGAATTTTATAAAAATGTTAAATATAAAATTTCGCGTTGACCTGATTAATAGTTTTTGAGTTAGAGCGCCCACAAAAATCTATCACATACAGACAGACAGACAGACATCATCGAGAAAATAGTCGAGACGTGTTCAGGGGACCTTAAAACATGTATTTCCGTTGAAATCTCGAATTCGATTTTTTTCATGAAAATAATACTTTCCCCTATACTACGTATGGAGAAAGTAAAAAGTATTGGAATAAAAGTTGTAGGTAATTTAATTTTCTACAACCTTTGCTGGAAACATTTTCCCATATAATGCATTGTTGAAGAGATATTTTAAAACATAAATATTTTAGCTGACAACCACATCACCTACCAGGGATTATTTAAACACTTAACGCTCCTTATTACTTTCTTAATTCTTGGAACTTCGGGGCTATATCCAATATCAGAAGGCTACGGTTTGAGTTTATTTCTGTTCTCTGTAATGCCTTTAAATTTTTATTGCAGTTTCTTAAAATATTTATTATCATTTAATCCAGGGGTGCTCAGAATTTACAATCTTGGGATCTACTTCTCAATTTCCACTTGCGTGGCGATCGACCATCCATCTTCACTATTAAAAATTATTTCGAGCGGGGAAGAGGAGGGGTGGCTGAAATACATTGGAAAAAGCTAGAGCTGGAGGATGTGTTTTAACCAGTTTATTTGACCTCTTTTATTAACATGATCTATCAGCGACAAATTATCAGAAAACAATTTAAAATATTTTTTATTTAAATTAAAAAATTATTTGATAGACTGCAGGTTTTATGTACAATTATTTAATTAAATTCATTACACAGTATTAAGTAGACGTGGATGATTTGCACTGCATGGCATCAGCAAGCTGTACAAATTTTGTATTATATCTGTGCATTGTTAGCCGCATACCCGATGCTCGGGTTCTATTATTAAGCGATAGTAGCGAAACGTGGGCTCGTCGCCTTCGTTCGTCCATCCGCTTGTTTAATCTGCGAAACTACTAGGCGGATTTTAATTAAATTAAATATTAGCGATCCTAATTACAATATATAGACCAATTGTGATTTTGAACTGCATCCGTCAATTAGAGCTTCCACATTACATAAGCACTCAAATGAACTTATTTTCATAACTTATTAAATGATATCCGTCAAGCAACAATTAAATACCATATTTTTCTATCCTAGCTCTTATATGATCTGTAAGGTATCGATTAAAAAAAATTATTCGGATAGTGGACAACATTTCAAAAAATTCCAATCATAATATCACATTTTTTGTTTACATCAATCGCTACTACAATTTTGCTTATAAGCAAACAACAATTTAAATACTCTATCTTACTCTACCTAGCTCTTATATGATCTGTAAGGTATCGATTAAAAATTTATTCGGATAGAGGACAACATTTACCACAGAAAAGGCCAGGGGACCATATAATTATGAATTAGTTTCGGAGATAACAATTCAAGAACCGCCGAATCTTTCGATACCTTTTTATACACATTTCTCATAAAGAACGCGTTTGGAATCTCTGTGTATTCCGTTTATGGAGTTTACGTTTCTTCTTGTATTCATGCTGGAGAATGCTGACTCGCAAAGATACGTCGAACCAAAAAATGCTGTCATATACATATCCCTACTTTTAAGCATACGCTGCAATCCCATCACGCCGACCCTGCCTTCGACCTCAAAGGCAATATTCAATTAAATGTCTTTCGAACTTGAGGAGTTAAATCTTGGAGCTACTATTCATTTTCTACTTACGTGTCGATCGACCATCTATTTTCACGGCTAAAAATTCGTTCGAGTGGGGCAACTAAGTTTCAGAGATCTACCTTAAACGGGTTGACGATCGACCGGTTGATCGCGATCGTCGTCTTGAGCACCCCTGATTTGACCTATTTGGAATTTTTAGAAATATTTCTGGTATGGAGGAAGTCATGTGGTGGCCACATCAGAGCATAATAAACTCGATGTTCTTCCAATGATAAGGCATATTATTGACTAATTATTGAAAGTGGCGTAAATTCGTGTTTTTAAAATCTGATATGTTTAACAGATGACTTTCTTCATGTAAATAAAGCGCAATCTGGTCCCTTAGTTAAATATATGCATAAATAAATGTAAATTTCATCCAACCCGGATCGATTTTACTTCAGAGGGTCGATTTTACCCTATCTAAATATTCTACCTATTAGGACAGTGTGCCATTTGAGGTGATGGCATCAGCGTTAGTCATAAAATGGGAACTTCCTTTTATATAATAGGTATATTAGCGTAAAATCTTGTTGAATTTCAACGGGAAATATAGAAGGATAATATCTTATTACGTAATTCTAGCGAAGGGAGAGGAAGAGGAACATGGATTAAAACGACAAGAAGTCCTCGGGATTTAACAATGTCATTGTCGTCAATGTATTAATTGTTAAAACTTCAAATTTTGTCTATTAATGGGAATAAACGTTAAGTGCGAGCGATTTCGAATCGAAGACGAAAAAAGACTAAGAATAAGGAACCTTGATCATTCTTCTTTAAAACTATACTGTATTATATTTAATGAACTGTCCTATACTTGTGTATGCTAGTCCTGGAACCAATAAACATTATTATTATTATTATTATTATTATTATTATTATACAGGTCCGAAGTTTGTATGTTAATTTGTCGAATTTATATAAGCAAATGAACGATAGTCTGCACTATGAAAACTCAATCTTTAATTTATTTTCTAATGGATTTTTTTTTCGTTTTTTAAAGTTAGATGGCTTTGATAAAAATGTTTAAAGCACCAAAATCTTACGGCTTGCTAAATGCACCTACGTACCAATTTTCATTATGTTATCTCGTATTGTTTAAAAGTTATGAAGAATTAAAAGCGAGACGGATTACTTTCATACGTTAGGCTAACGTAAATCTGAATATTGAAATTGGCGTAAAATAACGTTTTAAATATATTAATTTCTCGAAAGGTTACTTACACAAATTTTCCAGACCATTTTCTTTGAACAACTCAACGAAACACAAGCATTCGGTTGAAAATACACGCTACGACTTCTTTTTATTACCAACTTGACTGCTTATGCCTGTATGCATAGGATCTTATGATCATTTCATTCCATCAATTTCTGATTTATTTGTCGTTTGGTAAACAAAACATAAACGAAATTGTGTGAGTCGATTGGAAAACCGAATTATGATAAATATTCTCTCAAGTAATACTCGCAAATATGAGGATGGTGTGAGTGGTCATGGTTGTTAACATTTCTCATTGTTAAAAACTTGAAAAGCCGTTTAGCGGATTCAAAACTAATTTTTGCGCTGATTCGGAAGTCGTTCAAATTCTCTTGAAAATAATAATACACTTCTTTCTATTTTCCATAAATTTGTTAAAAGTTTCAAATTCGTACCCTGAAGTTAGCTTATTCTAAAATGCAAATTGAAAATATTCTAGTCTTTCTAATGATAATCAAATGTTGAGAAGAAAGTTGCTAGAATCGAGCTCTGGATTCTCTTCTGAGATGTTTGATTTTTAGACTACTTTCCAAAAAATGGAAATTAGTCTTATGAGATCGCTTCACTGTTCGTGTGTGTGTGTCCCACTAACATAATTTATATTACGAATTTACAGGTCTTCTTTCCCCATTTGATTTACATGGTTAATCTAAAACCCGTCGTGCAGAGATTTTTTCTTATGTAATTTAAAATATTTTAGAATCATGATATCGGAGTGGGATTTGTACTGTTGTAAGGGAAAAAAGTGAAGATTCTTATTCTTATCACAAAATTTTGATTTTCGATCGTATTTGATTGAATTTCTGTCAAAAACTTTCGTTTCGGCGTTTTGAAAGCAATTTTTTCGATTTGTTGCTATGGTGATGATTATTGCCGAACTCGGCTGGAGCATAGCCGAATGCGCATTCCAGCCGTGTTTCCATTCATAGCTATCGAGGTAAGAAGCTAACCTAGAGGTCGCGGGCTCGATTCCCGCCTAGGGCATGGATGTTGTGATTGTATAAGGATTTTTCTGAATATAATAATATTCAACGGTGCGAAGTGACCTTAGCCGTCGAGGCACCTAAAAATAAAAATTACTGCTACTACTAACACGAAAATTTGTTAATTTTGAAGGGGGTATTTATATATTAAAATTGTATTGAAAGGAACGTAAGCGGATTAGTTCTTTCCAGAACTACTTGTTTTGAATATATATCCAACGAACACCTTTGCATGCTCAAAATTTAAGGAATTAACTCCACAGAAAATGCCTTTAAAATGCATGACAGACGGACGGACTCATTTGAATTATTTTATAGAATTGTCGCTTCCTTAATGTGAATACAAGTGGCAGATCCAAGGGAGGGCAAAGGAGGCAATTATCCCCACCCCAATATATCAGAACACCAAAAAATGAATTAAATAATAATAAATAACATACCGAAAAAATGTTACTTTTTAGTGTATTTATTTTGTTGTACAAAATGTTATTTATTTCCTTTTTAAAAATTGAAATCTGTATCCTTTTGAGGATATTTTCAAATAGTTTATTTTTTCATCTTTGACAACCCCCCTCCAAGATGAAGCCTGGATCTGCCTTTGTGTGAATACAAGGGTATATTTCAGTATAATGTAATCTTTCCCTCATATTTTACAGTGAAATAAGGAATTTTCGCCTTTTTAGGAGCTCATCTGCTAATTTTTTCTATATTACAAATTATAAGGATTATGTGCTATATCAACCTCAGTTTTGGATGATTGTATGCAAAAGTGTTTGCTAAATATCTTTTTACTTTGATGGGCTATCATAATATTTCTTAAGCATTATTACATTTCATAAAGAATTTGTTTGGAAGAAGAAATTTCTCCTATAAATGTGTTTTCTTCAGTGGCATGACAACAGGGGAGTGTGGGTGCCCAAATGTCTCTAGCCCAGTGGATCCCTGGAGGCCCTTTAATTTTTCTAAATATAGAAAAATAAGACATAATATGGATTTCTCTTTTTTATACTAATTTCTTACTGATTCTCCAGTTAATCATTATTTCTGGAGAGTAATTTAAGAAGCCTAAACCTTTCAGCATATTTCTGATCATTGATTAATAAGAGCAACTTGGTAGGTTTTACAACAGGTTTCAGTTTTAATTGAACATATGTATTTGTTGGATGAGGTGGAAGGGGGGAAGGGTCCATCAATATTTTGCTGTGTGCCCTTCTGCTCCTGATTATGTCACTGATTTTCATAACTTATTGTTTTATCAGGATATTGTGCAAAATAATCTTCGTATCACAAAATGTTTGCAAATCTCTTGCTAGTCTTTTTACTATTTTTAAAATTTAGTTTTAAATATTATTGATTTGGTTTTAATTCTTTCTTTAATGTGAAGGACTACTTCACCTAATTGGTTCAATTTTATGATATACTGAGCAATAAATAATATTAGTAATTTATATTCTATTTTTATCCATATTCTCTAGCTCTTTCAAGTTACACTAATCCTATATATATATATATATATATATATATATATATATATATATATATATATATATATATCTTTAAATATTACCTTGGCTTTGTACTTGAAACTTAAGAAATACCATTGATGAATTTTATACCATCAACATTGAGCTGTTAAGAATATAGAAAAAATTCTATAAGTACTATTGATTAATTTAAAGTTTTTGTTCTTGAGCAAAATTTTTTCTAAGAAAAAGACCAAATTTTACTATTATAGTTTTCACTGCTAGTTTTAGATCATAAAAATATGATTAAAAATTTGTGGTAATTAGAGTCCCTCTTTGTCAACATCTCAGCATAAGAACATAGCAACACTGAGAGAAATTAGCATAGGATAAAATAAATGTGCTGGATGCCTGAAGATACAACAATCCCATGGGTAACTTTCTCCAAAGAAGAAATACCTGTCAGTCCCAGCTCATTCCTTTTATAGTCAAACCTTCCCAGGTATTCAGTCTTCCCACGAGTAGTAGCTGGTTCATATGAACTTGAGTCAACTCTGCAGCTCCTAATTTTTAAAATGATATAATAATCAGAAATTTTTATTCTACTTACTATATTAGATAAAACAAATATTATGAACTACCATCAATTTGCTTAAAGTATAAACCATTTCCTTATAAAATAAAGTAAAATATAGCAATAATGTCATTATAATATGTTTTAAAAATTTCAGTTTATTATCTCCAATAATACTGCCATGATTGATAATGGTATATAAGCATGCATTTTAGCCGATAATCATGAAATGAGCAGCCAGGGCAATGTGGGATTTAAATCACCAGCCTGCCAGATAAAGTGTTAAATGCTTTGGAAGTGAACAGAAAAATGAAATTTTTAGATAATATATAAATAAAATAATACCAACTTATTTGATAACATCAAAAAAGAGGTGGAGGCCAAAATAATATGCAGTAAGAATAAGAGTATGTATTTACTTAGAACTGAAAACGATGTGATGAAAAATGAAATATTTAATAAGCAATTAATTAAGCATGGAATTTAGCATTTGGCAATATTCATGATTTATTAATATTATAGATTGTTTATTCATACTAATCCTTTGAACCTATGTATGTTTCATGTTTATATTGTAATAGTAATTAAAATCTAAAGTAGGTCACAATATATTAATCCTTAAACCAACTAAAATTTAAAACTTAAAAATATAAATAATTGTTCATGTCTAAAATACTTGGATTTTGAATTTTTATCTTTTAGTAGAAATAATTAACACAACTATTTGACTTACCATAATCTGGTTAATAAAGGTTGGTTTTGAATGCAATTCAGTTGTATCTAATTGCTAATTGCCCAATTTGGCTGTTTTTATGATACTGAGAAAAAATTCTCTAAGCCCTTTCCTATCTTTACCTAGGGTGACCAGATGTCCTGGTTTTCAGAGTTTTGTCCTGATGCCCCAAAATTTTCTTTCAGGATGCATAAATATCCTGGTTTTTTTAAAAATTGTTAGTGCAATGGTTTACCAAGCAGGTTTTTCATCTTTGTTTGTATGAAATCATTTTGAACTTCAAAGACGATCAACCAAATACAACTTCATAAATGGAATTCGCATTTCAAGTGCTGGAAAAACCAATGATTCCTCGAAGTTCACCAAGAGATGATTCTAAAAAAAATAAGGATGGCAGCTGGGCATATTTTACTCTTCCTTCTCTGCTATTTTTACGTGGCCTTAATGTAGCAGATTTTGAGTGCACCCCCTGCAGCATCCTGCAGAGCACCTTTCTATGGGTTAAAAGGCAAAATCGTACACACTGGAAATATTTTTAGAATTGTATTGAAACCCAGGCATAAATTTTTGTTTTACATCCTCCAAGACAGTAGCAGCAATTTGTGTTGCAATTTCCTTTGATTTAGCTCAAGGATGCGATTCTCCCCCATTATTAGTTCACCCAACTATGCAATTTGTAGTATCGAGAACATACGTCCCGAGGTGCCCTTTCTTCCTAGGACACCATTCCCTATCCTTACTTTCCATTTCTTCGGAAAAGTTCAAAATGGGATATTTAACTGCCTTGAACTTCTAACATTCTTTTTCTGCCCCTCTTACATTGTCGTTCTAGAGCGATTTGCTGAAGAAAAAGGAAGTACACGTGTGTGGTTGATTGTTTGTGTATTTTGTAAAAAAAGCCTCAGAAATGTATTATTTTTTTTAATAATCACTTAATGAAGATTATGTTATGCATAGTTTCCTTGGTTTTTTCAATGAGCAAATACAAAAAATTGAATATTTGCAAAATTGCATAACACAAGTTATGAATTACGTGCAAGAGACGATTGATATGCTGAAATTATGCATTAAAAAAAACATTGTTCCCTTAAGTGCCTACAAAGTTTTAACTGATCACATTAATCAGGGGGAATAAATAAAATATTTACCTTAAATACCCGTGCATAATGCGCACCCTCGTATAACACGCAGGGGGGTTTTCAGCCTCGTAATCTATGATCTTTCTATATACCCACCTATAGCACGAACAGATTTTTTTTAGCGTTACCGTTCCAGAATTAAGTAGATGGTGTGACATGGTCTAAAGCAATGATGGAATTATTGGTATTATGTATTGGTAACATAATGAAAGTGCGAAATGAAATTTTCAAATAACGTTCCAGAAGAAAGTCAGCTAACTCAATCATTACATACTCTGTTTACTTACAAGGTGATATTAGGATATACACAGTAATCCAATTATATTAATTTCATAGTATGGCATATGGCATTCTTTGAGCTAATAAATTGAAGGAATGACGATAATCCTATGTCGAAGTTTTTTACGCACGTTTTAGTCACACCTGAGGTGGACGAGTTTGCCCAACCTTCAGTTTTACCCTTATTAGAACACTCTGGAGCATGTAAAAACGATAGCAAATAACCATAATTAACAACAGACTCTAAGAATCAAGAATAAATCACTTATGAATGCTGAGAGAAAAGTAGGGAACGATAACTTGATGGTAGTTCTACAAGAAGCATCAACTCCCAGCCTACTCTAAGGTATCAGCTGCCATTGTTTCTAATTGTAAGTAGTACCAGTATCTCACAACCAGGCTGGGCGCCGGTGTAGGGCAATGTCATGCATAAGATGCTGATTCCGATATCATCATCGAAGAAGAATGGTCCAGTGATGAAGAATTTCTTGGCTTTTAAAATGAATAAATACTGAATTCATTCTTTTCATATCTAATTAATGTATGTTTATAGAGTTAATTAATAAATTTTAACTATTATCTATCTTACTTTTCGTAAAAATCACCACTAAAATTATGAGGTTACCCGGGCAGTAATTAATGTGCTGAAATTGTGGAAATATGGGGTCAAATGAAAATAGGAAGATTAGGTACCCTTGCATAACACGCATCCTAATTTTTAACTCAAATATTTAAAAAAAAGTGTGCATTATATGCGGGTATTTACGGTAAATCACTTGTGTTATGCGACATGAGGTGAGGTGGTTTGAACCCTGCGAGCAGCTTTGGATTTTTTTCAGATTAGACAGGGTCCATATATATATATAAAGTGAAGTTAATATAAAAGTTGGTAATAAAAGAAGGTGGAATTAGGATTCCTCAAACAATGTTCCAATATGGATGTCTACGAACTGGAATTTTTTATAGATTGGTAAATTCATGAGATTTTATCATAAATAAATCCCAAGATTGTGATTTAGAATAAAATACATACATATAATTTCATTAAGAAACTTAAATATAAAGTTTCCATTTATAAATCTTCATTAGGTGATTAGGTGATTTCACAGTTAATTCAGACCATCATCACTACCTCACTAGAGGACAATCTGATTTTCATCTTAATTTAATAAGGACCAAAACCATAAAATTAGGACCTGAAGAAATGGGAATGATTTTTTAATAAACTTCCTCCACAACTTAAACTTATCCAAAACTATGATTCCTTTAAGATAAAGGTGAAAAGGTTTTTACAAGGTAAAATGTACTATTCTGTTAATGAATATTTAAATGATAGGTCATTGTAATTATGTATGACAGCTAACTTTATATTATCTTTTTTTGATTGCATTTTTTTAATTTTAGTTATCTTACTGTATATTGTCCTATATCATCTGAATGTATGATCCCCGGACCAATAAATTTGAATTTGAATTTATTTTGGTTTATTAGAATTCACGAGCAGAAAATCTACTATCTATTCCAAATGTCATTTAATGATCTGACTTTATTTTATACTCTCATATATGTATTTATTTACAAAAACTGTTTGTTACTTCTAATATTACATTAATTTTAAATAAAGTATGTCTTTCTAATTAAAAGAAAACAAAATCTTGGTAAATTCCGATGCATAACAGTCGTAATCGGTACATGTCCAGATTATATTTGCCGACATAATGGTGGGATTTCCACGAGCCTCCTATACAGCTAAGGTCATGGATGCTGAGAGTTCCTTGAGGCTCGGAAGAAAGGAATTTCGGTGGTCGTTTGAAGCAGGGCATCGAACCGGAACCAAACCGAAACCAAAAAAGACGTTATTTTAGCTGGAGTGAAACCAAACCCAAACAAAAAAAAATATTTTTTTCTGAATTCGAACCAAAACCGAAAACCGTTATTTATTTTGTTCCATTCGTTGGTTCGCATAAACTGTCGGAGTAAAAGAAGTGTTTTTCCTTTTGCTATAATATGAGCTTTTTTTGAAAGCTTCACATTTCAATACCGAATAAGGCAAAGGCTAATGGTTTTCTTGAGAATACATGCTCCTAAGCCTTTGGAGAGATGCATCTTTGTGTTGATATCTGTCGGTTCAACGGTGGGATTTTCCATGGACATTTCAATGCATAGAGAGAGGGTCAAGAATACGTCCTGCTGAGGTTTCTCAGAACTTTGTTAAACAAGACTAGTGGAAAGGAACTCAGTGGTACTTTGAAGACAGCCGCTAATCGTCTTGGTACCCTCTCCCTGAGCCTACCCTGTGGAGTGTTCCGGATAAAAATGTTTCATGATCTTAACTTAAATTTTGCTTACAGTTGGAGAGTATTGTCCCCATAAACTTTCATCCCTTCCCTTTCTCTAAAACTTATCCAAGAAGGATCGCTCCACAGTCGTGCTTTTGAGGCATTCTTACTTCTGTTAAATGTTATTTTGTTTACATATTTGTCGTCTTAAGAAAATTTGCGTAATTATATATTGTATGGTACTTATTTGTAATCATCATCATCATAGGTAGTCTGTCCGTAGACAGGTCCGTGATTATTCGTGGTTAAACCTGGTTCTCCATATACTCCTATTTTCCACTGTCCTCTTTATATCTTGATAACTCTCTTTCCCTTTCAAATCGTCTATCAGCTGAAACCTTTTCCTACCTCTTTCCCTTTTTCTATCTAGTTTTCCTTCTAACACATCTTTAATCATACTCTCTCTTCTCAGGTAATGTCCAACCAAGTTTGCCTTCCTCTTTCTAATAGTCTGTATAATCATTCGCTTCTCTCCTACTCTTCGTAGCATTTCATCGTTTTTCATCCCATTCATCCTATCCATCCATACCATATGAACATATTAAATTTGTGACATTTTATCATGTAAATGAGAATTTAATCATACTTTTGTCTTTGATTAACAGGGTGGATGTCAAGATATAGCAGAATCATCTGATTGCAGTGAATCCAATGATTTCTTTGTGGCAGATGCCTAAGGGGAAGACTGTGCATTGGAATAGAGTGTATGGTGATTGGATGTTTTAGCATGGAACTTTTCAATCCAACATCACTTTTGCTCATCTCCCTCTTTTGGCCTATCTGTTTGCCTTATTATCTTCATGAAAATAGAATCAGGACTCTACCTGTTACATATCCTGGGTCAGTGATTAAATGGGGAAGACAGTATGCGTATCCCCCAAAGTTCAGAATATTTCCTTACAAGGTTAAGACAACAAGATGTATGCATGGAATTTCAAATAGTTGCTCTGAATTTCAGGATATGTCTCATGTTGAGCATGATCCTATCCTACTGTGGAATTTCATCCAATTGCCACCCCACCACCTAATGAAGAGATGCCCACCTAATAAATTCAAATTAAAAAGACCCATTCGTAAGCCTCTACTTCTGCCAGCTCTACAATTACCACTCTCAAAAGGTGCATTGTATGACAAATCTAAAGAGTTTCATCCTCCATTAGCTTATAGACCAGTCAATTGCTGCTGTTGTCCATGCAGTAAAAATAGCCCCCGCCCCAAGGAAATCATTACTGATTTTTGTGAATGTAAGTCAACAGAAGGAGATAAAACTTATACTTGCAAGTGTTTAAAATGTGCACATTGCAGAGGAGTTTTGTTAAGAAGGCCATTGGAGGAAAATTGGAAATCTGAAAAATTGATGGTGCAGGCTGTCAAAGATCTAAAAGAACGGTTTGACTCAAAATTTGGTAAAGGAATAAGAGCCAATCCTGCCACAAATATAGCTCTATGTACTCATAAAAAATATAATTATAGAAAATATTTAGGAAAGAACAATGAACTTTATTCAGCCAATTACCCTCCTGGTACTAATTCATTGCCAGTGAGGATCCATGAAAGTCCATTTATGCAGGCATCGTTTATTGATCGTGAAAATCATGAAGAAAATTATGAATGGAACCAAAATGAAAGCTTGGATCAAATACAGGAGGATGGCAGCTTATTCAGAATACGTCCATCCACTCAATCTCTTCACCATGATAATCCATTTTATGGCAGAGGCTGGGATGGAGTACAGGGTTTAAAAGATGATGGAATATATTCTAATTCTATTCATGAAAACAGTGAGTTACCTATTCTGTTAGAAGAAAGTGATAATGATCTTGAAAAGGCCATTCCTAATCCTCTAATTATCTTCGAAAAAAATAAAGATATACCTAAAGGAAATATTCATAAAGAATCACACAAGTTTGATGAAGAGTGGAGAGAGTTGGCTCTTGATGAACCACAACTTGCTAAGACAGCCAATGAAGGAATCTGGAAAGTAGATAAACCCGTTAAAGATAAAAACCTTTTAATGGATAGTATTAATTTTAATCCATGTGATGATGGTCCTAATAATAAAAATAACAAATTTAAAGTGAAGGAACCAAATATTAAGGATTTTATTATTCCGCAAAGAACAGCAACAAACAAGTATAACATAATTGTTGAAAATAATGTTTCAGGGGAAATCAAGGCAAAAGACTCTCAAGAATTCCATTTGGGTGAGAAAAAAATTAATATTAAAACGAAGTTCCAGGAAAATAATAAATACTCACCAAAATTAGGACTTGATAGAGCATTGAACAACTTCAACAAAGGAGTAAAAAAATTGGTAAATTTAGGATTTCTACAGCAATCAGCTAAGGGAGACTTAGAAAAATATAAACCTAAGCATGTAGTTGAGGAAATAAATATTCCTAAACCTGATAGGATAGTCTCAAAAACTCATATGCCATTAGGAATACTCCAAGAATGTGAAATTTTAAAAGAAAATGAGAAATTTGAATTTTCAAACAGACTGCAAAGTCTGGGAAATGCAAAAACTATTCTTGAATGCCATGAGAAAGAATATGAAGAATTTCTCTCACAGTCTACAAAGAAAGAGGATTGTTCTGAAGAAGAAGAGAAATTCAATGAGAATGATTATGGACAACATGAAGTAGAAGGCAATGGAACTAAGGAAACCCTGGAAGATTTTGAATTGGATAGAAACTTCATCAAAGTAACTAAACACCCAAAGGTAAGTGATGAAGAAACAAGCAGAGAAGAATATAAAGAGAGGGATAAAATTCTTACATCAGAGAATGTGGTGTTTCCATCAGAAAATCAGCCCTCGGAAGAAACTCACCTAGGTAAATGGGAAAGCTCAACAGAGATAATGGAGTTAGAAAACAGAAAGTATGATCCTCAACAAACAGCACCACAGTATATAGAAGAAGACAACAAAAAAATCAATGACAATCAGCAAAAATCAGAAGTCAAAGCCAATAAAAAAAACTTACCTATAAAGGAAAATGAGAATATATTAGGTTTGGATGAGGAAAATTTTTCATCTCAACAAATAGTATCACCAATTAAAACAGAAGAGAAAAATATTGATTTCCATGACACTGAGATACATAAGGTTCTGAAGGGAAAATCAGAGAAAATATTCAAAGAAGATAGAACAAAAGAATTAAATTTTATAGCAAAAACTACATCATCCCAAACAATGGTGTTTCCCATTTCTTTAGAGCATAAAAATGTTGATTATTATGGCAATGAAGAATATGCAGAGCAGAAAGAAAAAACAGAGAAGATATCCAATATGGATAACAACAGAGAAAGTAGTTTTGTAGGCAAAGCTACTTCAACCACACGAATTGTATCACCAAATAAATCAGAGAATGACAAAGCAGATTTCTATGACAATGAAATATATTCAGATCTGAAAGGCAAACTAGAAGATACCTTTGATAAAGACAGAAAGAAAGATTTAAATTTTGAAGGCAGAAGTACATCAACCACACCAATTGTCTCACCAATTACATCAAAAGACGACAATGATGACTTCTATAACATTGAAGAATATACAAATTTGGAGAAAAAGCCAGAGTTTACATCCAAAATGGATGCTGAGAAAGAATTAAGTTTTTCTGGAAAAAGTACAACTACACCAATTAAATCAGAAGATAGCAATTTTGATTTCTATGACAATAAAGAATATACACATCTTGAAGGCAAACTAGAGGATGTCTCTGATGAAGATAGAAAGAAAGATTTAAATTGGGCAGGCGGAAGTATCTCAATCAATCCAATTCTATCACCAATTAAATTGAAGAATGACAAAGTTGATTTCTATGAAATTGATAAATATACAGATTTGGAAGGAAAACCTGAGCATGGACCTAATAAGGATGCTGAAAAGGAATCAAGTTCACCAGGCAAAAGTACTTCAACTGCACCAACTGCATCAAAAAATACATCAGAGGATGACAGTTTTGATTTCTATGACAGTGAAGAATATACTGACCTGGAAGTGAAACCAGTGCATGGATCTACTAAAAATACTGAGAAGGATTTAAGATTTGCAGGAAAAAATTCTTCAACAACACCAATTCTATCACCATTTAAATCAGAAGATGACAAAGTTGATTTCTATGATGATAAAGAATATACGTATCTGAAAGGAAAACCTGAGTCTGAAGCCAATAAGAATGCTGAGAAGGAATTAAGTTTTGCAGGAAAAAGTACTTTACCCAAACCAAGTGTATCATCATTGAAATATGACGATGTTTATTTTGATGACAATGAAAGATATACAAATCCTAATGTCAAAGCAGAGAATATCTTTGTTGAGGATAGAAGGAATGGCATAAATTTGGTAGACATGAGTGCCTCAACCACACCAATTGTATCACAAATTAAATCAGAAGATGACAATGTTGACTTCTATGACAATGAAGAATATACAGATATGGAAGGAATACCAGAGAAAATATTCAATAAGGACGTTGGGGCAGAATTAAGTTTTGCAGGGAAAACTACTTCAGCCACACAAATTGTATCACCAAATAAATCAGAAGATGAAAATGTTTCTTTCTATGACAAAGAAGAATATACAGACCTGGAAGTCAAATTAGTGAATGAATCTACTAAAAATGCTGAGAAGGAATTAAGATTTGGAGGAAAAAATTATTCAACTGCACCAGTTATATCACCTATTAAATCAGAAGATGAAAACGTTGATTTCTATGACAAGGAAGAGCATACAGACCTGGAAATCACACCCGAGCATGAATCCAATAAGACTGATGAGAAGGAAAAAAGTTTTGAGAGAAAAAATACTATAACTAATACAATTTCATCACCAATTAAATCAGAAAATCTCAATGTCAACTTCTATGACAATGAAGAACATACAGACCTGGGAGGCAAACTAGATGATACTTCTAATTATGATAGAGGGAAAGACTTCAGTTTTGCAGGCCAAAGTACAGCAACCACACCAATCATATCACCAAATGAATCAGAAGAAGAAAATGTTGATTTCTATGTCAATGAAGAATATACAAATTTAAAGGAAAATTCAGAGTCTACATCCAGTACAGGTGCTATGAAGGAAATAAGCTTTGTTGGAAAAGGCATTTCAACCACACCAATTATATCACCAATTAAGTCAAAAGATGACAACTTTGACTTCTATGACAATGAAGAATATACAGATCTAGAAGGCAAACTAGAGAATGTTTCTAATGAAGATATAAAGAAAGACTTAAATTTTGCAAGCCAAAGAACTTCAACAACCATACCAATTGTATCACCAAACAAATCAGAAGATGACAATGTTGATTTCTATGACAATGAAGAATATACAAATTTAAAGGAAAAGTCAGAGTTTACATCCAGTACAGGTGCTATGAAGGAAATAAGCTTTTTTGGAAAAGGCATTTCAACCACACCAATTATATCACCAATTAAGTCAAAAGATGACAACTTTGACTTCTATGACAATGAAGAATATACAGATCTAGAAGGCAAACTAGAGAATGTTTCTAATGAAGATATAAAGAAAGACTTAAATTTTGCAAGCCAAAGTACTTCAACAACCATACCAATTGTATCACCAAACAAATCAGAAGATGACAATGTTGATATCTATGACAATGAAGAATATACAGATTTTGAAGGAGAACCTGAGCATACACCCAATAAAAATGCTGAGAGGGAATTAAGTTTTGCAGGCCAAAGTACCTCATCCACACAAATTGTATCAGCAATTAAATCAAAGGATGATGAAGTTGATTTCTATGACATAGATGAATATACAGATTTGGAAGGAAAACCTAAGAATACATCCAATACAGATGCTGAGAAGGAAATAAGTTCACCAGACAAAAATACTTCAACAATACCAATTGCATCACCAAATAAATCGGAGAAGAAAAATGTAGATTTTGATGGCATTGAAGAATATACAGGTTCGGAAGGAAGACCACAGAATGTATCCAACAAGGACACTGAGAATGAGTTAAGTTTGGCAGGAAAAGATACTACAACTACACCAATTTTATCACCAAGTAAATCAGAAGATGACAATCTTGATTTCTATGACAATGAAGAATATGCAGATCTGAAAGGCGAACTAAAGATTGCTTCTGATGAAGTTAGAAAGAAATACTTCATATATGCAAGCCAAAGTACTTCATCCACAGATATTGTATCACCAAATGAATCAAAAGATGGCAATGTTGATTTCTATGACAATGAAGAATATACAGATCTAAAAGGAAAACCTGAACAAGAGGCAAATGAGAATGCTGAGAAGAAATTAAATTTTGCCGGAAAAAGTACTTCAACTACGCTAATTGTAACACCAATTAAAATGGAAGATGGCCATTTTAATTTCAATAACAATGAAAAATATACAGATCCTGAAGTCAAACCAGAGAATACCTTTGTTGAGGATAGAAAGAATCATATAAATTTGCTAGGCAAAAGTTCCTCAACCACACCAATTATATCACCAAATAAATCAGAAGATGACAATGTTGACTTCTATGACAATGAAGGATTTACAGACCTGGAAGAAAAACCAGAGAAAATATCCAGTAAGGGTGTTGAGGGTGAATTAAATTCTTCAGAAAAAACTATTTCTACCATGCCAATTGTATCACCAATGAAATCAGAACATGAATCCAATAAGAATGATGAGAAGGAATTAAGTTTTGCAGAAAAAAATACTTTAACTACACCAATTTTATCACCAATTAAATTGGAAGATGACAATTTTGATTTCAATGAAATATATACAGATCTGGAAGTCAAACCTGAAGGTACCTCTGTTGAAGATAGAAAGAATGGCATGAATTTTGTAGACAAAAGTACTTCAACTACACCAATGGTACCACCAATTAAATCTAAAGAGGGAAATGCTGACTTCTTTGACAATGTAGAATATACAGATCTTGAAGGCAAACCAGAGGATACCTCTAGTGAAGATGGAAAAAATGAATTAAATATTGTAGGCGAGAGCATCTTATCACAATCAATGGTGTCACCTGTTAAATCTGAAAATCACAATGATGTTTTCTATGAAAATGGAGATTATCCTACACTGCAGGTTAAATCAGGGAGTATTTCCAATCAAGATGATAAGACAGAATTAAATTATGCAGTCCAAAGTACCTCATCAACTCCAATATTATCATCAATTAAATCAGAAAATGGCAATGTTCATTTCTACGACAAAGGACATAAAATTCAGCAGGGCAATTCAGAGGGTATCTCTAGTGGAGATTCTGAGAAGGAATTAAATGTTGCAAATAATGTTATCTCAACCACAACAATTGTATCACCAGTTAAATCAGAAAATTACAATGTTGATTTCTATGACAATGAAGAATATATAAACCTGGTAGCTAAGGCTATGGGAGTCACCAATGCAGATGTTGATGAAAAATTTAAATTGGCAGCAAAAGAAGCAGGCAGTGCCATTACAGAATCTCTTCAATTTATTGGTCTTCCTTCCAGAACTAATAATAGTGAATTAGAAAATGAGAATGTCCATTCTACAACATCAAATTTTGAAGATTATAATGAGGAAGATGAAGAAATTGATAAAGATAATTATACTCTACAAAAGGGGGAAAAATATGGAATGGTAAAAAACAATAAAGATATTACTCTTGATAAATCAATACCTACACCGGGTAATGCAAAGATTTTTGATGATAGATCCAGCAAGGATGATGACTTTGGACTTACACTTCATCCCCAAGAATATTTAGGTGGCTATACAGATAAAGTGGGCCTGTTTAGCAAAAGTGTATCATCCCAACCATCAGCATCACTTTACATACCAACAAATGATGGGGATTTCCATGACACTGACTCATTCATCAATGTCACCAATGATACAGGTTTATTTACTGAGGATCTTGATAGCAATTATAGCAAGGGTGATGAAAATATATCACCTGAACTAATTGTACCACATGAGTATGATAGCAAAGTTACCCAAGCAAACCTTCTAGAAAATTCATGCAATAAAAGTGATTACCCAATTTTCTCTTCAAAGCATGAAGATTCAGAAGAAAGTTCCATTGGCCAGCTGAATTTGAATATAATAGTTATTGTTCCTAACCCAAAAGTATCACTTACTGCAACAGGAGATAATAGTTTTTATAATAATAAAGAATTTAGCATTGTTAAGGATAATGAAGGCATTTCAATTGCTGAGGATAGTTCTGGAACATTACTCAGTATTCACAATGGAACTGAAAACATTCCTAGTATTTACATAAAGAAAAGCAAATCAAAGCCAATGGATATAAAAGAGAAGATTATTCCAGATGCTGAGAATCAGCAGGCAAATTATAATACTAATATTTTTTCAGTAATTTTATCAAGTATATTATCTCAACCAATTTCATTTAAACCACATTTTTTCAACAAGGATACCAATTATAAAAGTAATAGAAGTGAAACATTTAATGGCCATCTAATTAAAGATAATGAATTTAATTTTCAGAAAATTATTTCTAAAATTTTGAATAAAGATGTACCAGATGGTGATAAAGATATGCTTTTGGATGTTGTTTCCACAGAAAGAAGCAACATGACACAGATTTCCAATGGTACAGCATATTACTTTCCATTTTCATCAAGTTTCTCTGACAAAATGGGTAGTGACAATGAAACATCACTGGAAAACAAAGAGCTCAAATTATTAAATGAAAATTCAATGCATTCATTTGATACAGATATGGACCTGAGAATTTCTTCTGAATCATATGATCATGTACCAAATGTTGAAAATAGAAAAACACAAAATGAACCAGCAAATAACCCCATTTATCCAGATGAAACTTCAGCCACATTACAAAGCAGTAACATAGCTGTGATGGGATCAAATATTTCACATTCAAAAGATGAGGGAATGATTATGTATCCTGCTCTCAAAACCCCAAATGACTCATTAATCAAATTATCCCAAATAAAGGATGATGAAAATGATTCAATAAACATGGAAAGAGAGGATATAAAGTCATCATCTTCTTTTGTCTCTATTGGAGATGGCAAAAACTTAACAAAGACATTTGATTTAGATAACACTATAAATAATGGAGGTAAAAAAGATGATCTCTTTTTATCAAGCAATATTAATGAAGTCATATTGAAAAGCTATGGAGGTGTTGATCGGGTAACAGATATTTCAGGATTGCCTGCTCATGAAGAAACTCTTTCTGCTATGCCACCAAATAGTACCACATCTGCCACAGAATTAGATCCAGAGGGAAGTGATGATTATCGCTACTTTACGCCATTGTCCTTGGAAGAAATGGCAGCTTCCTTTGACAGTGAAACAAAGAATATGAATGACAAAGTTTCTAATAAATACTCCTCCCCAACATATTCTAAAATTTACAATCAAGATATTGAGGCTAATAAGAAGTTTGTTGGCTTGGTTTCCACAGTGGATAGCATAATAGCATCAGATTTTGATGGTAAGGATGAATCATTTCCTTTCAGTTATTCAGCTAGCACTACAGAGAGGAATTTAAAAAAAATAGATGGTGAATATGACATAAAGACAGAATACCAAAGAAAAAAAACATTTAAAAATTATGATGAAATTTTATCTAAGGAATATGACTCTATTGTGGAAGGCACAATTCTAAAACATTCTACTGATTCAAGTATATATGTTGCTACTACAGAAAAAGATACTTTAAATGTATCAGACAGTTCATCTAATGGAGGCATTGAGATAGACACATTAAATAGCAATGACATATTTTCTGGAATGTCACCAGTTTTGAATGTTCAAGAGAAAGGAAAAATTGTACTTACTCCCATGACAACAAATAGTGACTTTTTATTTGAAGAGACAGAGTCAGGTTCAACTGAAAAAGAAGAACCATCATCTTCATATGATGGCATCTCTTCTGAAAGCAGTATATCAATGCCAGCGACATACAGGTTATATGATTCTAGCACAAGTCACTTTAATATTGTATTACCAAATAAAAATAATGTAGATAAAGAATTACAAACAGATAATATCATACCAGCATTTAAAAGTAATAGTGAGGACACCACATCATATAAGGATGAGATATTAGAAACAGACAATTGTTACGAAACTAGTCCAGAAAATTTAGGCAAATATGATTTTAATAGACAAGACTCTTCCACAATTATCATTCTCCCTAAAGATGATTCAGACTACTTTGATGAATATGAGGATGAAAATGAAATTATAACCAATGGACATTATACACAAATTGACAGCAATGATGATGAATCAGGCAGTGTTAGCACTTTGAGGATTTTAGATGCTCCTTTATATAGCCAGAAACCAATAAATAATTATGAAGGAAGTGCAAAAAGCTTAGAATCTTTTAGAGAAAAAAGTAGTGATGGTTACTATTCATTATCACCCTCTCAATATGCTGGCCCAGTTAATAATGAAATATCCAACAATTTAAATCCTGAAAATCAAGGATATGACTACATTAGCACAACTGACTCTAACTCAGTTGTTACTTCAACAGCTGGCACTGAGTATTACTTGTATTCACCAAGTGAAGCCTATTTTCCTGAAGTTGATACACCTAATAACCTTTTTAATGCTGAGTCAGTACAGCAAATACCTAGTACTTCAAATTTTGTGGGAATTGAAAACCCAATGGTTTTAGAAAAGAAAAAAGGAGAAAGTACCATAGGTGCAGCTGAAGCAAGCTTTTTAGAAGAAGAAGTACAGCATGAAAGAAGAGATGAAAGTAAAAAAAAGCATATGGAATCATCCACAAGCTTTCCTTTAGTGAGTGCTAATGATGCCTATAATTCCTATCCAGAACTGCAAATTACCACAGAAGAATTTAAAGAGTTATTAATGGGCTCAAAAAAGATAGGCATTGATAATTATTTAGATAGGAATCCAATCTCAGTTGAAGGAAAGGATTCCAAATTGAATGAAATTGGTACAAAAGTTGAATCAAAAACTCAATTGTCAAACATTATGAATACACTTGATAAGCTCAGAGAAAATCCTTCCCAAGATGGAAATAGGTCAGATTCACTGCCCTCTCCTAAGAATAGTAAGATGTTGAAGAAAGCCAAGGCAGAAGCTTTAATTTCAAGTTTGATAAAAATTTTGGACAATTACAAGAGAGAGATTGAAATTGCTGATTTGGCCGATCATTACCATCCATGTGATAAAATTTGTGAGCATTATGTCATTGAAAGACTAAAGATTATAATATCAATCATTCATTGGTTGCGAGATAATATGATATAAATTTGGCTATCATTAATATTTATCTTTTATCATATATTTATCTATTTATTGAATTATATATAAATAATAATTAATCATAAAATGTGACTTTATGTTTTATTATATAGAGTACAATGCATTCTGTCAAAGACAAAGTAGCTGGTATAATAATATTAGTTGATAGAGAGTATAAAGTAGGAATTATAAATAGTGAGCAGATTACTTTTTGAGTAGTGACATTTGAATTGAAATTTTCACAAAAGAGTAAATTATGTACTTACAAACAAAAATGAACCAGAGCAGTGTTTTTTAATACAAAATTTGAGCTCATCATCCTTCATATCATCTGTTAAAATAATGCTAGCCAATGGCTTTATTTTCTGTAACATAAAGTTTTACTTGACACATTTTTGTTGTAAAGTAAAAACTCTATGGATAAGTTAAATCTTTGGTAAGAAAGGTACTGAATATGGTAGTGATAAAGATTATTAATTAAAATAGTCAGAGTATCCTGACACCTGAAAGACTTTGGCTAATTATGATTAGCAAAAGTTTACAAAGTTATGCTTCAAATTTATGGAGCTGCTAATCCAAAGAAAAGCTTGGAGAAGTCCTCATTACTAAACCCAGCTATCTACTTGCCAAATTCTGTCAGATTAACTAGCATCTGTTGTCAGCTGTGAATGGGTATTAAGTCAGGCATGATACAAGGTGGATGGATGCACTTCCTTCATGCACACAACTTATCCTTTCTAAACATAGTCATTTTGGGCTTCTTGAATTTTTCAATGTATTTTTTGAGATTATAGTGTGATTTTTTGCAGACAAAGGAATATTTTTGTATTATGTGTAGTAATTGTTGGAATTATTTATACTGAAACAAATAGATTTTGAAGATAAATGTTTGCTTATTTATCCAGAAAATATGCTATTCTTATTTTCAATCAGGGGCAAATCCATTTTTACATGCTAAAGAAAAATATTTTTTTATATTTGATGCATAAATTTGATATTTTGTACTTCTTACATCTGCTGATTTCCTTAGGATATTAAATCATTACTACTATCCCCTCTTTTACGATAATTGATTCTTCTAGATCTCACATGTAGTAAAGTAAATTTTGAATAAAGTTGTATTTTCTTAATGATTAATTGAGATTTATTTATTACTCTATTTTGATATCCTTCCAATTACATGCAACTAGTATTTCATAAATTTTTATTTTATTTTAATAAATCAATACGTGTAATAACCTAAATTACAGTATATCAAGGCTAAGAGGAAAAATACTCACTAAATAGATAAACAATAATATTTGATCAGCACAAGTTCAAATGTGGAAGTAGTCATCTACTTGAGATTAAAAACAAACTTTTCAGCTAAGAAATTATTATAGATTTGAATTTTTTAGTCAAATTAATACCAAGTATCCAAAGAAATCTAATACATATGAAGGCAGTACAGTAAAGAGATCTAATATGGGATAAAGACCAATTTATTATAATAAATAAAATGTATTTAAAATGTCCAAGGCCAGATTAAGGGACTCATGGGCCCTGGGCACACAATTTTTCAGAGACCATCCCACCACAACCCACATTTAGTGCCTGGGGCCTCCATGGGGTCCCTATAATGATGGGATTCTGGCACAACTGTGCCACTGTACCCAGGTAAATGTAGCATTGAAATGGCCAAAGTTATGGAAATATTGCCTTATAGTTGTTTATATCATTTGTGTTTAACCAAGGATATTATTGAGGTCAACTTTTATAGTAAGTTATTTATAATTTAAATTGTGAAATGTTTAAAATTATAAATAACTGTGAGGTGAGAATGTTACAGAGTCAGCATCAATGGAGATAAATAGGGTGACCTCATGCCTACCTTATTTCTTTCCAAAGATCAGCTTGGTTCTGGGCCATCATTAAATTACTTTAACAGAGAATTATTGAGCTTGTCTTATGGTTAAAAACAAAAATGTGCTCTGATGTGACTCTATCTAGCATTAATAACATCAACATTGTACATACTAAGCAACACTTGCAATTGATATAAAATAATATAGGCTCACAAAATGGATCAAATTTACAGACATGTCTGGACATGGACAAACAGACCATGCAACTGCTGATTCTGAGAACAAAACACACCATGGTGGTGTTGCCAGTTGCCAATAAATTTATGAAAAATCAAATGTGTATTTTTGCTACATTGTTGCGGCTATTGGAGATACTTAAGATAAATATCTATTTTTTCATATTTTATTCTTAAGTGCTTATTTTTTAACCATCATTGAAATACACACCCAAATTTTCATTTTAAAAGTGTATAAATTTTCTAAATTTTTACTATTATATAAAGAGATTAAACCAAAAATATTTTATACGAAGTGATATATGAGAATGCATGCATTAGAAACAAGAAAATCTTTTTCATGCCTGAAACAATAAAACCTTATTTTTAAACCTGATAATGCTCCATTAATTTGTTTACCAATTTTTCTCTATCATTGATGAACTATGAACTAAAAGTGGCATTTATGGTATGAGAATTCCTTGGAATGACTAACACATACTAAAACATTCCCTGTCAATATAAGTAATCAATTCGGGACATCAATGGGAAACCAGCATGCATTAGTTCTGGTTTGGACATCTTGTTCAATAATTTGTTGAAGAATTTTGGACCAGAGTAAGTATGGAATATAATTCAGTAGACTATTTAAAAATTCCACTGTTCTTTTGCCATTTGGGTCAATGCATCTAAATCAAGTGGCATTTTCCACTATGACTGTTATGAAGACCAAATAGAAGTGCCTCCACCTAGACTGAGCTTAAATTTTATCTCATTACTTCTACTTGAAAAAAAAACTGTAGGTCACCAACACAATTTTTTGAAGTTGGTTCAATTTTCTTCAAGATATATTTACAATTTACTTCTGGTCTATACTTAAATCAAGGTATGCTTTTATTCTAAATTGTTATTGTGTGTAATATTAAAATGGCAAACACAGCCTTATTGTAATAAAATAACATTTCTTATTATACATGTCCTTATTGTAAGCTGCAATGAAAGAATAACATTTATCTTGCAAGTACAGGCACCCCTCACTGTATGTCCTTCCAATTTTCATCTTTTCGCATTTCTCTTATCCATCCATTGCAATACAGGTAACTTTGATCTTTTGGCTGATTATTGTTCATCTGCCATAACTGACCACAGTAAGTCAGCCACACTCACATCAGTGCTGTTGTTCGTTCTGTCTTACTTTGTGTTTTGGCACAATTTTTTTCTTGTTGACTGCAATCTTGAGCTCTGTCTGTGATTAGTTTATTCAATCTAAACCATTTGTAATGACTTCAAAAAGGGAAAGTGACATTCCTGAAACTGTGAGTAAAAGATCAAGGAAAGGTGTAAACTTAGAAGTGAAGTTAGGCATAATTAAACAATGTCAGAAGAGTGAGAATGCTGCAAATATTGATAGAGATCATGCCTTGCAACCTATCATGGTAAGGAGCATAATTATTGATGCCGAAAAATACAAAGGCTATGCTAAGGAAGCAATTTCTGCAACTGTAATGAAAGCAGCAAAAGGTAATGATAACTTGATGGTAAAGGTGGAAAGACTATTGACTATTTGGATTTAAGATCAGGCAAAAAATACATGCCCCTGAGTACCATGCTGCATTCAAGAAAATGTTTTAAGACAGAGGACTTAAAAAATAACTTTGGTGATAATTCTGAGATATAAAATTTGATGCTAGCAGTGGTTGGTTTGAATGTTTTAAAAAGAGAAGTGGAATTCTTAGTATGAAATATTTGGGAGAGACTGCAAATGCCAATATGGATCAGGCTACTAGGCAAATGTTAAGCAAATTATAAAGGAAAAGGGTTACACTGTAAACCCTTGTTAACATGAATTCCAAGGTAGAATAAAATCATGTGTTTGTCTTAACCGAGTTTGTGATAACCAAATTATACATGAAAAACAGAGAGAAGGATCTCTCCGTGTTCTTAAACCCCTTATCTGGGGGACAGTGTCAGCAATGACCCAACAAATGAGAAAAGAGCAATACAATAGCTCAGCCCTTTGGTGTCTATGCCGGGGGTTTTCCCAAACTTCTAACACATTCTTCTCCATGGCAGATGCCCCATGGAGCACTTAAAACAAAGATTTGAGATCTTCTTCTTCTTACTTTGGGGGAGGGTTTCAGTAATGACGGTTGCAAACCAGAGTTATTATTCTATGAATTTTAATTTCTCTCCCTTGCTATTTTTGTTAGTATTTCATCGCTGGTCATTGGAGGAAGATCGAGACAGTGCTGGTGCTTTGAATTTGCTTTGTGCAGGTTTCTTTCCCATGTGATCTAATTCCAATTAAAATTCTTGGTTTTTAGAGTTATACCACCTGGTACTCCACATGCGTTTTCTAAGAGGTATGTACCTTTTCCATATTAGTAGGTTTATCTTAAACAATAAAAATTTTGAGCTATCTTGTTGTCTCCGATATAACGCTATCCCGAAATTAGCACAAAAGTGAAAATAGCAAAAAATTTTATTGTAGGTTTCGGAGCTGAATCTATAGAAACTAGTGGCGATATTCACAAAGTTTATCACATGCACTGTAAGTTATTGACCTTGTATTACATTAATAAGCTCATTGCGCGTCATAAATCTGATCATTCTTAAGGAAATTAAATGCTTGAAATTCGAATTTAACACGACCCGCATTTGTATATTTTCAGAATCTTTGTTTTTTACAGTGCAGACATTTTTTGTCAACTTTCCAATGGAAAGTATTGGTATAATAAACGAAATAATAAATTTTTTGATTCTCTTCCTAAAAAATTAGATGGTAGTAATTCGCATCGCCGTTTAGAGCAACGGAAACTTTTCATTGAATCATTGGTCTGTATCACTTTATTTATTCTTGTGTACTTTGATCTAATACAGTAAACCCATGAAAAGCAAAATCTCATGGGACTCGACTAAATTTCCGTGTTTCACAGATCTTCCTCCTTGAGCAGGTTATAATAGTCATTTTTCATCAAAATGGAGGAATAGGAATAAAACTCCTTCAATCTTTCTAAATTTCCATCTTTTACAGGTTTTCATCTTATGTAGTTTCTGCCTTTCTTTACTGTATAAGGTAATTTAGTCTAGTGTATGTGATGGGGTTAAAGCAAGTTTAATCGTAAGAAATTCAATAGGTAAAATTTATTTCTAGTGCAAAACGTTTTTCAAGTGCATTTGTATTAGGTTTTATGGGACAAAATCGATATCTTTGCAATTGCAAGCTCATTTTCTGTAGGCAGCATTCTGTGGAAAAAAGGTTAAAGAGTAAAACCTTCAGGATAGTGAAAAACAGCTGCCCTGTTTTTTGTAATGGTGTGAAATTGATTTCTGAATTAATTAATCTTTTATTAAACAAGAGGAGTATTGTATATTATAATTGATTCCATCTATTGGAGCATTAATAAATGCATTAAAGAAACAAAATTCACACCCTTACTATCTGTGTCTACAGGCTGTAATCACATAATAAAGACTTTGCTAAAGAAAATCAGGATCAATTCGTGAATCACTGTAAGTGTTGTTATGATTTTAACATAAATATCGATTTCTTGATGTTTAGGCTTCTTATTTTTAGAAGCAACTGACGTGATTTTTGAACAGCAAGCTCAACTCAACTCAAAATTATTAAAAACTATTTAAGGTCGACAATGTCGCAAGTGAGACTATAAAATTTAGCAATGATGTCCATAGAACATGAACTGTCTGATATGTTGAATGTACATGACATAATAAAAAGATTTCCTGCTTATGAAGTCAGGAAAGTGGTGTCTTAAATAACATATAATTTATTTGTTAATGAGTGTTGATTTAATACTCTAATCGTTAATTCTGTTTAGTAAATTTTAGTATAAAGAATATTAGTGTAAATCATTTTTACTTTCTTCTAACAATAAAAAGTTTTTCTTTCTTGTAAACTCTTCTATGTAAATGCAATTTTTGTTGACAAACTATATTGTAAATTGATGGAATGATATGATCCGAAGATCCTATGCAGACAGGCATAAGCTGTGAAAGATGGAACAATTTTTGAAACGAGAAAAAAGTCTGCTATGACCGGGAATTGAACCCGGGTCTTCCACTTGCCGGGCGGATATTCTACCTCTGAACTATCGTAGCAAAACATTTTCTCTCGTGTTCTCCGTGTTCAGAAACGAGAGAAAATGTTCTGCTACGATAGTTCAGAGGTAGAATATCCGCCCGGCAAGTGGAAGACCCGGGTTCAATTCCCGGTCATAGCAGATTTTTTTTTTTTTTCTCGTTTCAAAAATTGTTCCAAACTATATTGTGTTTTTCTCTATCTCACCTTTAGAAAGACTGGAATAATACAAAAAGTCACCTTTCATAACTGTAGTAAATAATTTTTGCTATGTGTTGTACCATTTTGTTTATCAGCATAATTTAAGTTTGTCTTCTTTTCCAGCTTTTTCTATCCATTTATGCAGTTGAATTCTTACACACAAAACTTTGACAGGGGATGATGGAGAGATGTGAACATTTTCTTCTTTCACCCTCAGGAATCAATTCTATTGGTCGAGTCATAATCATTCTGCTAAACATGATATTTTTCATTGGCATGGGAAAAAACAGAGGACAAAGCTGGAATTGCCTGGCCTGGAATTTTTCTCAAAGGAGCGAAGATCAAATAGAAAGTATCACTTTTGTTTGATGACACTCAAGAGACCACTCGACATGTATGAGTTCCCCTCGTAGGAATGAGAGAAAAACATTCTGCTCAGCCATGTTCTCGCAGGCATGGTAAACTTTGCAGAAGTGCAGTAAGGTCTCATTATCTTGAGGATTTGAACATTTAGCAGTCGTGTATTCTCATTAGAATTGAAGCACACCACATCGCGAATGGTGATATCAGAAAAAATAATTTCCTTCCTTTCTTCCTCGATGGTCTATTTTACTGAAAACATTTACTGCAAAGAATGCAAACACTCATGTTGACACATTGAAAACATCTGTGTTTGTCACGTTTTACCCCAGCTTGAGACACTCATGAAAAATGAAACACAACTGAAGGACCAAGGGGAGGTAGAGTCGGGAATGAAGACAGTAGCTGAATCATCTTTCTTATAACAACACTGCAACTGCATATTGAGCTGTTTACACAATAACCTCTCTTCATGCAGGAAATCAAGCCTTCTGTGTCTAAAATATGTTTGATTAAAACAAGTGGTTGTGTTAACCAATTACTTGAGTTTTTGGTTCCCGAATTTTGTGCAAAGTTTGTCTTAAGTGAATTTCGTTTTAATCAACCAACTCACATACATTAATCCATACATTCAGCACTGGGAAAAATATTTGTTCGTGTTAGCCGTGTTTATACTAACGAGGGTTTACTGTAGTCCAAAACAAATTTTTAACGTGGATGAAATTGGATTGTTCTGGAAAAAGATGACTGATATATGACTCAGAAGGTAAAGTTTATGCCAGGGTTTAAGATCACTTAACAATTTCGCTGAGAGAGAATGCTGCAGAAGATTTTAACTTAAGCCAATGCTGATTTACCACTCTCTGAATCCAAGGGCATTTAAGAGCTCTTTGAAGTCAAGGTCACAGACTGTTTCTCAAGAATGGTTTGTGGAATGTTATTTTCTGAATTGTTAAAAAATATTGTACTGAAAATATACTTGCAGACGAAGTCTTGCTATCGTTAGAAAATGCTCCAGGGCATCCCTAATGTCTATAAGATTTGTCTGAAGGCATAGTTGAGGTCGTTTCTTTACTGCTAAATACCACTACATTGCTACAACCTATGGATCAGGTTGACATCACAAACTCCAAGCACTATTATCATAAACTAACATTTTCCATAGCAATTCAGGAAACTGAGAGTTAAGGGGTTCCAATTTTAAAGCAATTCTGGAAGGAATTCAACATTTTTAAAGTCACAAATATTATTCATGAAGCCTGGAATGAAGTATCCTCCAACTGTATAAATGATGCCTGGAAAAAGCTATTGACAGAATGTTTGAATAGCTTCAGAGGATTTGAAGAAGCTTCAGAGGAAATCCAAGCCAAGATTGTGTAACTAGGTAAGTAGTTGAGTTTTGAGGGATTGGAGGAAGCTGATGTTGATGTTCACATAATACACCATTGACAAATGAAGAGATTGTTTAGCTGGGTAAATTGAAATCAGAAGAAGAGGATAGTAATAAACTAGCTAAAACTCCTTCATTAAGATCTCTCAAAGCAAAGAACCTTGTATAATTTTTAAACCTGTAGAGACAATAAAGAAGATCATTAAACAACTCTGATTTGTGGTAAGGTTCCACCTTAAACACTTGCTCCTCTATACTGAATGCCATGTTTGTTTATTGCTTACACTGTGCATGTGCATTTGTAGTGTTGGAGGCTGCTGAAAAATGGCAACATCATGCAGAAAATAAAGATTGGTACTTTTTCATGTCTCTAACACACTTTTACTCAAAGTTATTATATTTTCTGTGGGTTCTCATTTAAAATGATCACCCTGTAGTATTTGTTGTTATAATAACTACTTAATCCCTTAATGACAAGTGATGTAAACCTGCATCAAACTGGCTGAAGATTTTTCTTGGATAAAATATCCTAGGAAATGCATATGTTCCAGTTGAGGCAATTTTCCCACATTCATATACTCAATGAAATTAGCACTGATATTAACTGTTGATTTGTGAAGTGAGTTTCATGCAGAAAAATATTTGTGTACCACTCTTTCTGAAGAGTGTAAGTGTTGGTTCATGAATTTAGGAAAATTTATGTCCAAAAGTAGTTTATTATTTACAAAAATTATTCTAGTATTTTCTAAGCTTTAAAATATTTAATTATTTATGATTTAGAATTTTAATTTTCAAAAGAATAAAAGCCTGCAGGTCAAAAGTGGATTTTTACGTGTTATCTTATGGGAAATGCTCCCCCCTCCACTTCCCTCCTCCCCACAAGTTTAAAGTCTCTAAGTTTCTTGGTTTTTCGAGAAATGCTGTCCATACACACAGATACACACTACCTTTTATTAATATAGATATTTATATGAAGGAGGTACTTCTGAAACTTACCTAGATCAACCATTGGATTCAAACCATTAGGTGAGCTCGGTTATTCTATTTCATAATCTCCAATATTAAAGGTAACATCCAAAGTTTCCTCAAATTATAACTTTGAAATTCTACCAAAATGATTAATAATTTATAATGGCCGCTTCAAATTCTCTCGGTTTATACTATTGGTCGAAAGGCTATAGAGAATATATAATAATAATTATTAAAGGTAAGTAAAAAGATACGAAAATATTATGTACATTAAATGGTCATTTAGCTACAATTTAGCCGTTATCAGTGGTAATTCATCACTCAAGAACAATTTTTACCTTAAAATATGGCATTGCTGTCGATATGACTTTTTATTCACGAGTTGAGCTCAAACATTAAAATATATCTCAGAATATTTGAACTCGTATGGAAGTAAGGGGGAAAATAAGAAAACGAAGTTTTTCTTAGAATGAATATAATGTTTATAATTGTTTTGATTATTATGATTTCTAAGGTCCGTAATTCATACATTTGAAAATATCTACAATGCATTTGAGGGCGCCACTATCTCGGAAAAAATTTTCAGTTTAGCTTATTTCATGAAGTTTGTTTGAAATTACTATTATGGGGTAGCATTTGTTTTTTTAAGCTTTACAAACCTAAGGTTCGATATCGTGGTTACGATTATTTTTTTCTGGATTGATGCGGAGATTGCGGCGTTTATAAAACTAGAATAGTATTTTGTTACAATGCAACATGACGACGTGAGTTCATGAGCGAGAGATTGTGTATTGTTCATTTTCGTTGAAAGTAAAGTGAACACGTGGGTTCCACCTTTTCGTGTCGTTTCCACTTATCTATTTTCTTTTATTGTTGGACAGGTTGTCTGGAGCATTATCAATAACTCATTTTGCTCTTTCAAAGTCAAGTAAGTAATGTCAATGTAAATAACCCTCGAGTAATCTTACATGATTGATTTGATTGGTGCATTGCAATTACACCAGCAGTGGCATGTACGATTTATGATATTGTTTTTTTCAGCACTAAGACGCAACGGTTTTGTCGGCATGAATATAATTTAACTGGTTTATGTAGTAGAGCATCGTGTCCGCTCGCTAATAGCAAATATGCTACTGTTAGAGAAGAAAATGGTATTATTTATTTATATATGAGAACGGCAGAAAGGTGAGTTCCTTTTTTATGTAGAATTTTTTGTGTTATTAGTTATTATCTATCGCTAATGATCATATACTTTCAACAGGGTGGCATTTCCAATGAAATCTTGGGAAAAAGTAAAATTATCGAGAAATTTCGAAAAGGCAATATTCCAAATAAATGAGAATCTTCTTTATTGGCCAGGATTCATCAAGCAGAAATGCAAGCAGAGATTCGTTAAAATAACCCAATATCTAATCCGTATGCGAAAATTGAGTCTACGACGACAGTATGTATATAGTTTAGAAAAAAATATTCTTGACTGAAATCATGACATTTCATAAGTAACAAAATTTTTCAAACTTGTTGGTGCTATGTTAGTATAATTTATATTAAGTTTTCTATCGTTGAACCGAAATTTTCATTTGGAAGAAAATCGAAAGACAAAATTAATTTTTTGTAGTCTGAATTAATATATCTGCTTGGCACACGTATTTTATTTGTTAAACTTTTATTTTAGTAATACTCAAGTAATTCAAATATTTTATTTGTTTTGATTTTTTAATGCTGTGATTTACTTGTAATATGTAAGCTGTGTTAACCCCTTAACCGGGGAGAAAATTCTCATTAACTTTCAGCTGGTGGGGAGCTAATCTACACATTAATTAATTTAAAAACTAACTTTTATTCATGATTATGCTTATTTATGACTTATGGAAACATTGTTTCGTAAAAATTAAAAAATATTTTCCCCGCATATTTTCAGTTTTTTGGAATTGGTGTAATTTTCTCAAGATAAAAAATTACATAAAACGTCATATGAACATAAATAAGAATTAATACAGATCCAAATATGCATTTTGCAAGTATATAAATATAAAAATGTGTTGGTTATTAAATAATAATAATAATTATAACAAATTTAATATGCAATGCAATATTTTGAAGTTAGAAATATCGATAAAAATTATCTCTAATAGTGATAAATAAAAGGAAAAACAAAATTAATTGCAATAAATGTATTAGAAGCCAAAACATATGATAAAACTTATAAATTTTCAAAGTACAGTAAACTCTGTTATCCGGCATATATGGGAAATGGGGGTTGCCGGATAGATGAATATGCCGGTTGCATGAGAAATATTTTTATAGAAACCAAAAACAGTAAGCAAACTCTTGTATTCAAGCCTTAGTTGTCATAAAAATACAGTTTAAACAATGAAAATTAAGTAAAATGTCCATAATACAAATATAAATATAAAATTTAATTGTTTTTACACGAATTATTCCACTTTATGAATGTCTAATTCCTGTGCACTTAACAAAAACTTTGGTAACTGCTTCACTGCAAATGCTCAAGGAAAGAGTTGCAATTTTGGCTGTCGGAAGGCGCTGGCTACCGGAACCACCTTATTTTCCTAATAATGAAATGTAAAAGAGAATTTGAAGAGGTAAAGTTGGTATAAAAGGATAAACAAGACAAAAAATAATATCTGAGACACGAGAATAGTGAAACAAGCAAAAAATGAATTTCAGAAGAAAATAATTACCTAGGTGTTAGTAGAGGCTGTCACTTGACTGGCTAGATTCAAGAATCATGGATGGTATTTCATCAGGGTCATCCACTGCACTAACATTTGATTCTTCAACAGCAGCTGATGTCGAGGGTTGAGCAGACATAGAATTGGCAGCTTTCCTAAATAAATTTCTTATGTCTGTCTGCTTGCATGCTTTCCTTCTCTCTTGTAAAAATTTGGAATGCAGAAGGTGAAATTGCATTACAGTTTGGGCAGTGAAGCAGTTTTGCTGCTCAACAAATTTTATGACATTTTCGAATACTTCAGAAGCAGCCTGCCATGAGAGTCGTTCTACGTGTTCCTCCTCTTCACCACTTTCCTCTTCTTGCACCTTACATTTGTCCCGATTCAATACACTTTCAATAATTTCATCAGTATCTAATGTCGCCGTAACCGGAACATCCTTGTCAACATCCAGCCATTCTTCAAGTTCATATCTGGAAATGTTTTTCACTGGATGTGAAGCACTCGTGCAGTCAACTAATTCTAATATTTCGTCTCAAGTACTTTTTATTTGCTTGCTTTTTTGGTCACAACATCGCAAATAAAAAACACGATCACAATTTTCACCGATAAACAATATGATTACTAGTTCATAAAGTCTCCAATGCATGTGTTACTCAAATAGCCGGAAATAGCAAGATAGCAATTATCGAGAGTATATCGAGGTACCGAATACGTGAAAAACGACGCCAGCGACTGCCGCAACCGAAAAAACTACCGCAAGAATTGAAACGCTAAAGTTCATAATTTCAAGCAAGTTCAAATCTTTATGCTGGTTGCGTGAGAATTCCAGATGCTTGAGTACCTGATAACTGGGAGTTTACTGTAATTCATTATGAAAACTCATTCAAAATCAGCACCGAAATCGCGTAAACTGGCACAACTTAAATGCTTACACTGGGTTTTTCTATGATGCATAGAAGTAAAAAAAGATGACAGGCATACAGAATAGCCTATGAAAGAATCTGATACTGTTGTCTCTTTCTCTACCAAAAAATTGGCATTTTTCCGATGCACGACTACAGTCGTGCTCACCACCAGACAATAAAATTCGGCGTGCGACTTAGTTATCAAATAATAATAATCATTATTTTATTTATTCTGTAGGTCATGAACATGGAATAAGTCACTAATAAAAAATAAAGATTGGTAAAAATAATACACATATAGAAAGAGCAAACAAAAGACTATTAGATTGAGTAAATAAAAAAATATCATATGAGACATACATATATCAAAGGTACAAATATATATATTCAGAACTATGCATTGCAATCATTTATGAATTCAGTTATACTATAGTATGCTTTGCTCAGGAGAAACCTTTTGAATTGACTATTGAAAGATGACATGGAGGAAATAGATTTATGATGATTAGTTCTTAGTGAAATTTTTGCTAAATTATCTTTATTTATTTATTTAATTATCTTTTATTTACGATGCAGTTCCACAAAGTTAAGCCTTCATCCATCAATTTTACCCTTAAGTCATTTTGTCCATGAAAATGCTAAATGGGTATTCATGGTCTAGCTGTAGGGTATTGAAATTGAATTCTATTTTAAGGTTTAACATGATGTGAAATCTACAGGCTCCTTTTCAGCCATTGAAATGACATTTAATTTAATTTACTATAATAATGTTTTTACTTATGTTTTAATTTCCAATGAGATTGATAGCTACAGAAGCATTGTACTTTGTCCCTAAGAAAAAAGAAGTTCATCTTTGATGTCACCAAGATTTCAGATGTTTCTATGCTTTAAAATTGAAATAAAATGTCATTTCTTTAATTTTCAGGAAGAAATTAATTCCACTCCAACGAAAGATAGAGAGGCGAGAGAGGCGCAGGGAAGAAAAGGCATTGATAGCAGCACGTCTTGATAATGCAATTGAAAAGCAGCTTCTGCAGAGATTGAAGAAGGGAATGGTATGTTGCTTGTATACAGTAAAACCGCATTATTTCAATCCTGGATAATTCAAAATAGCATGTAATTTGAAGCTAAGAGCAGTCCCCAGCCAACATCATAGGATTTTGCATACTTTTTAGTACGGACCATTCGAAATACATCTACAGTTAAATTTGAAGTCATGATCTGGTCTGGTGACTTGTGAACATTTCGTTTAATTCGAAACCTTTACCCATATTGTGTGTTTAAGTGGAAAGTTCGTGCATGCACATGAAAAAGTCGTTGTGTTATTGTTCTCCATTTCTCACAAACAAAATATACTTTGCCCCCCCCAACAGCTAATTTCTTTTTACTTATTTAATAGCCAACGTGAAATAAAATCGTAGATGATACAAATAGAGGAATCATCTTATCCTTGCATCACTAGACCTTTATTCCAGGTTCTCATATTACTTCATGTATACTGCATTATCGTAGATCTCTACCTCTTCCCCGTAAGTTTTTCGGAAAAAACTTCAAATAAGGATAAACAAAGATGCTAGAAGCATGCAGGGACAGGAGAGATGATGTTTTATATTTGCCCACTCAACAAAAAAAATGCCAAAAATATAGGTTTTTACCTTAGTAATTTGAGCACGATCTTCAATGTTTTTTGAAGGGATATTTCTGCTAATAATTGTAAGTTTTTATTTATCTTAAAAACTTTGTATCTTGATTCATTTAAGTTTATTCTGAAAACTGTTTTCTCTATGAAAAGTCCATTGACAATCTTGTTGGTGATCAACAGTTTCACTCCTATTAGTATCTAAAGCTGAATTACTCTGAACTAGCAGTATATTTTCATTGATTTTAAGGAATATGAATGGATAAGTCAGTAATTTCATTAATGAAACAAAAGATACTATCAAACTTCTTACTACTTATAAACCAAACATTCTTGTTTGTCACTGAGTTCTCTACTTCTGACTGCCATTCCCTCAACTGTAAAATGATTAAAGGTTAAATATAGAGACCCCCACATCACTCAACAGCTGGTAGACACTTTTGCAAGTTTTTACGCCCATGCAAGCAGAAAGGTAATCATAATTATATTATAGAGTTTATTCATATTAAAGTATTAACTATATAAAAGTTGGCTATAAAAATTCATTTTTATATCTTCACTTGTTTTTGACCATACTGATGGCATGGAACGTTTGAACGAAATTGGAGAGAATTACTACGTGATGGATCCTATCTATTATCTATACAATATTTCACATGAGTGTTTTCCCAGTCTTTTTGGCATGCATTTTCGTAATCTTTTGGCTGAGTACACACGGTTGAAAGTCTTTTCTTCGGAAAGGTGGCATAAAAGAGTAACTTGAAATACACACTGGGAAAATTGGGATGTTCACTCGAGCCTACTTTTCACATGTGGTGGTGTTCGTGAATCATGAATTAAGTGGTCACTTCAGCTCTGTTCATGAATCCACCATGTGTATGAACTTGTAAGGTCAATAAGTTTTGTAGCAGAATGGATAGATAAGACTCTATTGTGATTTTACTGTCCAAGTGGCAGATTGTAAGAAATTTCGTTTTTTTTTAAAGTTCATTTATTTCAAACCCAGATAATTTGAAGTCTTATTTTTGTGGTTCCTTGAACTTCGAAATAATGAGGTTTTACTGTATATCATTTTTAAAATGTGTAGTTATGTAAAATTGGTATTAAAAGCTACAAGAATTGCCAAGCGAATACTCGGGCTCAACTGGGCATAATTGCATTTTCTGAGACACCATTTGCTATTATGAAACATGAACATATGGTAAAAATTATTTGGCACAATGTCCAAGTGAAAACTTTTTGAAGGTGGTTATCGTTTATGCCAGTTTTTCCCAAAATGTTTGCTTGCTGTATGCTGGGGTGCCACAGTTGATTTTTAGGGGTACCATGAAAAACTTGGTCAAGTAAATAACTAGGGGATCTGCAGCATCTTTGGCCTTGCTCAGCTCACTTAGGGCTGGTGGGGAGAAATCACATGTTCAATATTATTATTGTCTTCATAGTTCTCCTGCACTTCATAGGATGGGGATGTAAAATTTGAATTAAATCGAAAGTGCTGCCCTCAACAATAAAATAGGCCTGAAAGAAACGTAAATCTAAGAAATGAACCAAATAAGGAATTAATGGCAAATGAACCTGGGCCTTGCCTCCTTGTTGAGGCAGCAGTTATATTAGAACAGACAAACAAATAAACAAACAAAGTGCACAGGGACTCAACAGGAGAGACTATGCTAACACAAATTGCATGCCTTGGGGAGAATCCCTGTACATTTTAGAGAAATTTTTATTTGAGATTTTCTGTATGAACGCTAAATTTTGTTTTGATTGGATAAGATTTGGAAGTTAGTGCAATTGGTCGAGTGAATAAAAAATAAGCAAATGCTTAAGATTTCTATCATTTTTTAAGCAAATGCTTGATTTGGGTTGAAGAAAAAAATATCATTTGCTTTTGCTAGAAAGAATAAACATTTGCTTAGTTTTATGATTTTTCTAAATTTTGTTTTGATTGGATAAGATTTGGAAGTTAGTGCAATTGGTCGAGTGAATAAAAAATAAGCAAATGCTTAAGATTTCTATTATTTTTTAAGCAAATGCTTGATTTGGGTTGAAGAAAAAAATAACATTTGTTTTTGCTAGAAAGAATAAACATTTGCTTAGTTTTATGATTTTTCTTAAGCATTTGCTTAAAATTGTGTCAATAAAACTGAGCTTTTTTACTTAATGCTTTAAGCATATGCTTATATTTTTTTAAGTGAGGCAAAGGGCTTGCTAAGATATTTTGAAGTACTCTATTTTCATGATAATTGACCCTAAATATAAATTCATTTGGTAGAATTTATGGTGACACAAAAAGTTAAAAAAGACGAGTTTCGACAACCAATGGTTATAAAAATTTATATTGTTACTCTGAAGAAAATGGGAAGTTTATTTCAAATCTGTTTCTTTGAGAATATCTGTAGGCCCTCCATTTCCTCTAATAAAGGCTTGTACTATTTGTTTTAAGTTGAATAAAAATGTACCCATGATTTGTTATACTATTGAATTCAGTTATAAAAGAAATAGTTCAAGAAAAGTTAATTAATTAACATTTTTTGAAATATTACCCAATATATTTGTTGCTAGTTTGACATTCAATTAATACTTTAAATGTAAACAAAAACAAGTGAGGGAAGAATTGTAAAGTGCTTTTTTCCAAAAAATGTCAGCATTTGTTTAAAACTGAGTAGCAAATGTTTATAAGCAAAAGCAAACTTTTATTCACTCAAAATGAAGCAAATGCTTTTAGCATTTGCTTATGCTTTTAGCAAATGCTTTTTCTTTTACTGTTTGCTTTAAGCATTTGCTGCTTAATTTATATTCACTCGACCCAATGCGCTAACGCAAATTGTGCAGGGACTATAAGGGTGGTGTTCTAGGAAAACTATAGACAGTTGACTTTAAGTTATTTGAACATGCACACAAAGTTGGGTCATAATTAGACAACCGAGACAGCAGTTATCATAGAACAAAAAAAGTGCATGGGGATTCAACAGGAGAGACCTCGCTTTACTTGGCAAAATATACGATTTGAAAATGTTGGTATGGCATTATGGCCACAAATTTTGCCATAATACATTGTTTATGGTTTAGTACCAACATATGGATGCATCCCAAAATTACGGTACCCATATGTATAAATATTGGGTTTGCCAAAAAGTTTGTACGTATTATTCAATGATACTAAATGTTTGAAATTCATGTGTTAAATATATTTTTATTCAATTATGTAGTTTCCCTCCTATTTATAATATCTTCCCATCTACTAGGTAGCTTTGTGTCATATTGAAAAAATTTTCAGGTAATGGGTGAAAAAATCTTGTTTTTTGACATCTTCAAAGATTTGGAAGCTCTTGTCAATGAGGTAGTTTTTAAGAAACCTGAACTAATGATAGCAAGACTGTACAATGTCAGGAGAATAAGTAGAGTGAATGAGTACACCCATTTCATCTCCCTTAATTTTTGCTGGGTGTTTATCACCTAATACACCGTCATGTTGGAAAACTATCCTTTTCCTCTTTGCCAGAACTGGATGTTTTCTGTCAATTACTTGCTTCAATTTCTCAAGTTGGAAGCAATGATTCTCTGCATTGATGGTTTCATTGGAGCTGAGCAGCTCATATTGGAGAATTTCCTTGAAATACCACTATAAATGCAAAACGTTGCTTTTCCTGGGTGTAATGCTAGCTTTGCATTGGGGAGTGGCAGGGCCGGCCCAAGCTACAGGTGGCCAGGGCGGCTGTCCAGGGCACCAAAGTTTTGGGGGCGCTATCTCAATCATTTATCTATGTGTTACTTTCAAGAGAATAAATATTGGATACCAATTTATATCGAGGAGCAGGATAGAATCTTGATGGCATTCCTTTTAATTTTTCATTATCAATAATTTTTACAGAGTGATGAATAAATTAACATATACTTTGTAAATGTCTCAACAAATATAAGCGGAGGGGGGCGCTGGAGTGCTATCTCGCCCAGAGTGCCCAAATTCATTGGGTTGTCCCTGTGGAGGGGTGCCTCTTCTCATAATGACCACTGTCATTTTTTCTCCCTATTGCTGTGAGATACCATTTTCCATCTCCCATCACTACCCTTTCCAAAAATGGCTTTTCTCCAAATGACTGAGTAAGGAGACATGCAAAAATGCAGTCCATTGAATTCCTTTTCGTAGACAGATGTTTTACTCAAACGTCACACTTATTGACCGTACTTGAATTCTTCAGATGCTTGAGCAGATTTGATTTTGATATTTCCATTTTCTCTGCAACCTCATTTCATGTCTACCTTGGATTGTTTTTATTCAAGTCTGAATTCCATTGTCATCAACATTTGAAGGGTGTCCAGAGCATATGCCATCTCTCAAAATTACACTCAAAGAATCTCTTGAACCACTTTTGACAGGTACGAGTAGCTAAAGCACTTTCTCCATACTCTTCACAAATATTTGTGGGATTATTTCCTTTTTTATACTCATAAAGCAACACATGATACAAACACTTGATTTTCACTCTTTTTGACCCTTAAAAAATTTATAATTATTTGTGAAATTTCAAAATCTATTTTTGTGTGTGGCTTACAATGTCCACTTCTTGAATGAAAGTTTGATTTGGCATCTATTTCATTAATTACTTGTTAATAATCCCATACTTCCACCTATTAGAATACACATGAACTTTTTGAGCAACCCAATATATCACCGGTTTCAAAGTGGGGGAGTAGTGATATCCTGTTTAGCTTTGAAAGGGTGCCATGCCTACAAAAAGTTTGGGAACTACTGGTTCATGCATTAGGCCTTCAAATTAAAGTTTTCTTTAATAGCCCTATATTTTGGATTTTTATAAATTGCATATTATTCTTCCTATACCAGTCCATTTAACCTTCATCATACTGTGGTTATTTACTCAGATACACCTTCATGGCTGGGCATGTTTTATGAGAATGTATGTTCAACGGACATACATTTGATATAATAACCGTATCTCCCAAATTATCAATATGAATTACCGTATTTTCTGGTCTATAATGCGCACGTTATCTATACAAAAAATATAAAAATCGGGAAAAAACATCATGCGCATTATACAAAGGAAAATAAAATTTTATTGAAATCAATGCATATTAACTTTTACAATTCATTCGAAACCATAAAAATCATCGCCTGAGTCAATGTCAAATGATTCAATAGCACTCATAATTTGGTCAGGCACATTTGAAACTTCATTTTCACAAGAATCACCTTCATCATCTTTAAATTCTTCTGTGTCTGTCATAAGTGTATCACTAAGAGCCTTTTCAAAACAGTTTTTTACACAGCTAGCCGTCACAGATAACTCTCAGCAATCCATTTACACATTTCTGCATAGGATGGTCTTTTCACTTTCCCGGAGTTAGTATATTGATGCACACCCGCTAACATCCAATCCTCCCACTTAGCTCGCAATTTTGATTTGAATGACTTGTTCATGGACAGATCTAGTGGTTGAAGTTTTTTGGTTAAACCACCGGGAATGATAGCTAGCTTTGAATATTTACCGACCACTTTTTTAATTTCAGGCGTCACATGACAACGACATGAATCCATGACTAACAGTGACTTCCGATTAAAAAAAGGCAGATTTTCGCTTTCTCCACACACTGTCCAACCAAACCCTCATCATTTCTTGGTTCATCCAACCTTTCTCATTTGCGGTTACTACAATGTCCATAGGAAAGCATTCTTTCGGCACAGTCTTTCGTTTAAAAATCACCATAGGAGGAAGCTTAGAACCATCAGACATTGCACACAAAACAACTGTAAAATTCGACTTCTCATGCCCAGTAGTTGCTACGGAAACATCTTTCACCCCTTTAGGGTTCACAGTTCTAGCACAAGGAAGATCAAAACTCACCGGAACCTCGTCCATATTGCCGACATGCATTGCATCAACTCCAGACATGTTTTCTTTCATATATTGTCTAAACTTAATCATTTTCGCCTCCCAGTCCATTGGTAATTTTTGGCCGATGCTTGTCGATGTACGAACACACAAATTGTTCCTCCTCATGAAACGGAATCCCCAGGAAGGATACGCTTTGAAGCCCACGATGTCCATCTCTTGAGCAATGCATTTCGCTTGCAATAAGACCCTTGTTGTTGACATCCTAATGCCTTTTGCCCTTTCTCGTATCACCCACTCATACAGTTCTTCCTCGAGTTCTGGCCAAAAGCATTTTCTAAAACGCATTGCTCGTTTTTTCCGATGCAACTTTTTCAGCACCAATTCGCCTTTACGCCATTCTCGTACACTTGATTCCCCTACGTTAAACTTTCTTCCAGCCTCACGATTTCCTTTTTCTATAGCGAATTTTACGACTTCTAATTTAAACTGCGAAGTGTATGATTTTCGCTTTCGCATATTTTCGTTTTCCATGGTAAATTAAAAACTTTTTTAATACCGACGCCAAGCTAATTCAAGACTCCATAATACCATGTGGTGTACAGTGAAAACAACTGAATAACGGAAAGCTACAGCAAATTTTAATTGATTCATTTTTTTCAGGAAGCGCTTGTTTCAAATCGATTTTTTTTACTGCGCATTATCTATACATTTGTACCAGGTTTGAAGAAAATCACTTGCGCGTTATCTATAAGGTGCGCGTTATAGACCAGAAAATACGGTAATTAGAACAAAAAGCATTTACAGAAAAATAATTTTCAAGATATATCTTATTATTTATAAGGAAAAAATTATTAACATTTTAATTTAATGAAACAATTTTTATAAAACAAAAAAATGAAATATTCCAGAAAATGTACACTATTTACAATTTTGGAGATCTGCATCCTTGCATATGTTTGTATTACTTCTGAATATGACACTGAGTAATGTGATGTCAAAAAGTTTCAGTTAACAATTCAATAAATAAAAAAATGATTGACAAAATTCACTAAAATCATGTTCACTAACTCATTTTTCAATGCCATTACATACATGGGTGAAAGAATAATCAATTTTATAAAATATTTCCTCAATACACTTTCCATAACTTTGAGCATCCATTCTCATAAAATATGTCTGGCCATGAAGGGGCATCTTGAGTAAATAATTGCCGTACCCTAAATACTAACTTTCCTATGCTACCATAAAGGTAAGAGCAAGAGAGAATAGTGGCTGGTGTTTAGTACTGTAATGAGGGAGATAAAACTCTTTGTGTATAATATTTTGCTCAGAATGCTTCAAGTGAGTCCCACATTCTACATTGAACTTCCATTAAGCAATATAAAGGGTGTCCCAGGAGGAAAGGTCAATATTATGGGAGGTGATAGTATCGGTCATTCTAAGAAAAAACGTTCGCATGGACAAGTGTCCTATTCCAAACAGTTTCCAAGATAGAGCTATTTGAATGTACAGTTGCAAAATTATTGATAAGAAAGAGATATTACGTACTGTAAGATCTCCAAGATCTCCAGACCTAACCCCGCTAGATTTTTTTTGTTTATGGGGTTGGATGAAGAGTGAAGTGTACACAAGAAAAGTGGATACACGAGACAAACTGTTTGATCGCATAATGGATGCTATTGCCCGCGTAAAAGAACGTCAAGATGAACTCAGACAAGCAACACCGCCATGTTCTCACACGAGTTGAAAAGTGCATTAATGTTGACGGTAAAATTTTCGAAAATTTATTATAAACTGTAACAAATTTTTCACTTGAACAATAAATATTAGCAACGGTACGTAATATCTCTTTCTTATCAATAATTTTGCAATTGTATGTTCAAATAGCTCTATCTCAGAAACTGTTTGGAATAGGACACTTGTCCATACGAAATTTTTTTCTTAGAATGACCAATACTATCAGCTCCCAGAATATTGACCTTTCCTCCTGGGACACCCTGTATATCTCCTTCCATTTCCCCTGGTTTTTATAAATCTGCTATTATAATCCCTTTGTCTGTCTGTCACATTTACATGCCTGGTGAACTACTGTTGCACCGTTCTAGTCAGAGCAACCAAATTTTGAAGGATTGTTCATGGCCATAATTTCTTCCTGCTGTTGAAATTTGAAGACGCCAGGGGTTGTCTAAGGGGTGTAGTTTTTCTTTTTTTAAATCTGCCCTTAACCCTTGCACTGTTACGCCCAGGTATACCCAGTTTGAAATTTCTGATTTTTTAAAATTTTCCTGAATGTCTGTTTGATGTGTTTGCTTGTTCCAGTATGTCATGCCATCCATATAGACATTTTCTGAATATCTTGCATTGGCCTTGTTTCACTATGACATAATAAATACAGTAAAACCCCTTATTTACACTTTTCTAGGGACCTGGGATAAAAGTATAAATTGCAGGAAAGTGCAAATTGAGGGAAAAGGAAAAATAGCTAAACTGATTTCACTTTTAAACTCACTCATTTGTTACAGTAAGACTAGCAATAAAACAAGTGTTAAAAGTGCTAAGTTTACAAAGTGTATAATATTTATTCATTTACTTAACCAGCACTCTTTTTAAATAATAATAATATTAAAATGTGCGGAATTAAAATGCTAGTATGCATAGTATGTTTGGGTCTCCATTACATTCCCCACATTACATATATCTGGAAAAATGTACATAGACGTAGGTATATTTACTTGAAGAACATCATAATTTTTCGAAGCTTTAATATTGTTCGTTTTTTCCGCCTCTTGTGCTATGACTATTTTAAAATTCATGTCTTAACTTCATCGGATTCCTCTGTTAACCTGGGATTTGGAAGAGCCTTTTTTCTCAACATGATCAACATCCTTTTTGTCACTCATTGTTAAAGTAACGGATGGGTAAAAACTCGCTAAGAATACACCGACGCACTGATTGCTTCATTCAATGACTAATGAGGAGCTCAGTCGCCGACTGAACTTGATCTATTCTTGCCTCAGATGCTTTTCAAGTACATTGTAACATGTACACCTAATGTGACTACAATGTAACAAATATCTTGTATCACTTAACAGACGAGCGGAGTGTACAGTGATTTTTCGAAACACGATTGTACGATCTTTTAAAATCATTAGTACTAGAATATAAAGTGGAGGCTACTTTTAAAATTTCATTTTTTGGAAAAAACATCGTGTTATATTCAGGACAATACGGTATTTTAAATTACAACAAATTACAAATTAACTTAACCCTGGAAAGGTTATGTGGGACATTCTGTTCCCCATTCAAAATTGACTACTTCGATATCCTTAGAATGAAATAAGGGGAACATTGTAGTTAAGTAACTTTTAGCTCTGATATGTCATCTGTAAGCAGAGAATCAAATTATCCTTTTATCTTCAGTCTGTTCAGAGTTTCGAGCGAGTAAACATCTATGGGGCATGGTATTCCCCATGTAACCTATTGTGCTATAAATTAACAATAGATAGTGAATTCATTTTTGCCTTTCTTCGCTCAGCAGGTAGCATTTCCTTCAAGTTTTGTTTTACATAATGAATTAGTTTTCTATTTTGTCTCCCTGTTTTAATAAGGGCATTATTTTTAGGAAATAATGGCTACAAAAAAGTTTTTATTGCGGGAGAAGTTGATCATTTTATTTTGCAAGAAATTTTGAAGGAGTCAGATGAAGAAGATTTACCGATATCCAAAGAGGAAGAGTTGCTAGAATATGATGTGGCAAGCGACGTATTTTCTGAAATTGATTCAGGAGAAGAGTACGTTCCATCCATTCCATCTGCACAGCTGTTGGATGAAGAGGAATGTTCAGAAGACGTTCCAAGGAAAAAGATGGTGCCTCCATTGATATATGATCTAACTACTGCCAAGAAACCAAAAACTACAGCCAATGAAGATGACATGCTTCTTTTTGCTCATCAGGGAACATTGAGAGGAAAAAATAATCACCTTTGGTCAGCACAACTGTCAGCCAAACTTGGACATACTCCATCAAGAAATATAGTCCTCTCTATACCGGGTCCAAAAAATAAAGGTAAGACCACAATGACTCCAGCAGATGCTTTTGTGTTATACATTGATGAAAAAGTTTTTCAAAGTCTAAAATATACAAATGAAGAAATAAAGCTGCAAAAAGAACATAATGGTCAGAAATTTAGATGTAACTTGCTTGGAGGAAATTCAAGCACTTTTAGGGTTAGTGATATATTTTGGAGCACAGAAATCAATTTCTGTGTCTACTAAGATATTATGGCATAAAGTATGAGGACTTAGAATAACAAAAACTGTGATGTCTGAAAGAATATTTAGATTTCTGATAAACTGCCTTGGATTTGATGATCATAGCACACGGCAGGAAAGAAAACAAAGAGATCCTTTAGCACCAGTCAGGGTGGTGTGGGATTGCTTTATGCAAAATTGCGCAGCAGTTTTCACTCCTGGAGTCAGTTGTACAATCGATGAGCAACTTCTGGCTTTTTGTGGCAAATGCAGCTTCCATATGTACATACCAAATAAGCCCGAAAAGCATGGGTTGAAAATTGTAATGTTGTGCTGGTTATATGGTAAATGGAATTCCTTTCACAAGGAAAAAAATGCAAATGGATAGTAAACCCCTTGCTGATTATTTTGTTGGAAAATTGTCAGAACCTATTCATGGTACGAATAGAAACATAACTCTGATAATTTGTTAAGTTCCATTCCATTGTTCAAAAAGTTATTGTATAACTATAAACGAACAATGGTGGGGGCCTTGTGGAAAAATAAACTGCATATACCACCAGAGATGTTGTAAACAGCAAATCGTAATTGTAACACATCAATGTTTGTTTTTGATAATGAATTGTCTATGGTTTCCTATGTGCCAAAAAGGAATTATATTATTATTATCTTCAAGCATGCATCAAGGGTCTGTGGTCCTGTAAGAATATGAAATTGCTAGAGATGATAGAATTTTATAATAAAACAAAAGGTGGGGTAGATGTCTATGATCAAATGTGTCAAACTTACAGTTGCTCAAGAAAAACACGAAGATGGCCACTTTGCCTTTTTTACGGTACACTGAATGGAGCAGCCTTGAACTCGTATATAGTATATAGGCATAACGTGACATCGAAAGGGAACACTGCAATGCCAAGACAGGAGTTTTTGCTACTCTTAGAGGAATCACTTATGAAACCTTAGATGGAACAGAGTCTAGGGTGTAGAAATATCCCGAGAAGTCTCAAAACAGCCATCGCAGAACAGTTTGGAATCTTGTTACCTAAAATAGGAAACGAACATCAGGCAAAAAAATATGGAAGGTGTACCGTCTGTCCCAGAGCACTGGATCGAAAAACTACTGTAAAATGTTCTTCTTGTGGAGATTTTATATGCAATGAACACAAAGTAGTTATTTGTCCAGCTTGTGAAAATGTGGACTAGATAACATTTTCTTATTTCAAATTATGATTAAATGCAATGAAGTTTTCTCAGGTTTCCAGCCGGGTGGTGATTTGGTTTCCCAACATTTCGATGGCTGTCTCAGCCATCATCATCAGGGTATCTGAGATGCCGTGAGTGTGATCATCCAGAGTTTATATTCAAGTGGCCACTTTTGGTCTTTCTGCTCATTGGCTGATAGTTCTGCCAATCAGCGCGCTGTTGTGCTAGCCATGCAATAGTGGGGGTCCCATGCCTTGCTCAGGTTGAAACTGGTGTCTCTATTGAAATTTTGTGGGGTCAGTCGGATCGCGATGGCTTCTTTCACTAGATGGTCCCAGTATCCATAGCCTCTGGTTACTAGGCTCACGTCATCAAGGCGGATTTTATGACCGTTCAGGAGGAATCTGCAACCGCAGATTTTTCTGGTTTCTCAATCTGATGCACCGGTTGTGTTCTTTCATGCAGGTCTGACTGGTTCTCCCTATCAATAATTTTACTGTTTGGAAAATGAGGAAAAAAATTGTATTTTCTTGTTTGCTGTAAGCATAATACTGTTGATATGAGCCTTAATTGTGTTGTATTACACTGTGCTGTGAAATTTTGAAACAATATAATTTTTATTGTTTATTGTTATAAAAATTAACTTGTAATAATATCGATTTGTTTATTAATTTAATCTGTGATAAAAGTGGAAGTTTATTTTGTGTCTAATGAACATTATCCAAATGGGGAACACAGTTCTCCAGGTAACTCATCGTGTTTGAAGATTCCTATGTAACCTTTAAATTTAATTACAAATTGTGGGAGCCAATGGGCAGAATTTGAGTGGAAAGGGTTAAAACATGTTAGCAACAAACTTGAACATCTTTTAAATAGTATTCATACTTGGTTCAAAAAGTAAATAGCGTAAATAGTATTTCTGTATCTTAGTGTGCTGTTTATGCTCTGCTTTTGTGATTTACATAAGAGGTTTTGCAGTTTTCACCCAAAAGAGTTCATACTTATTTCCATCTCTAAGTATGTTGTTCCTGAGTAGCATCTGTTAAAGCGAGTGCCATGAGTGCTGTTTTGAAAAGAAAGAGTTCATATTTATGCCTCTAGGGGCCATGGAAGAAGGAGAATTCTCCTTCCATGTAGGGGTGTGCTGTTCCTACTCTGCCGCCATTTTCAAAATCTTCGCCCAAAAGAGTTTGGATTTTTATGCAAAGCTAAGTCAAAAAATGTTATAAACCATTGGGAATCATAATCTAAATTGTTTTAAAAAAATGGAAATTCTAATGTAAAATGATGCGAATAGCAGAAAACTTAAAATGAAATAATGTAAATACAGGGTTTTACTTACATTGGAATCATAGGAAAATTGATGGGATCTATATAAAATGTTGTAAATAGCAGGAAAATGTACATTCGGATAATGTAAATACGGGGTTTTACTGTAATTTTACTGGGGCAACCCTCCCATATTTAATCCCACCAATGATGTTATTGAGAAAATGGCACTGTCAAAGCCAGGAACTTCTCACGATTGAATGTTTATTTCTGTAATCACATTGACTACACTAAAAAAATGCATGTCTGTTTTAGGTATTATTGATAGGCACACCAGTCTTAATCATGTGATATTCTTTTCTTTTTTTTGTCGGGTGTATACTACTTATTGCTCACCCATTTGGAGTATGGCCTCCAAAACTCAACTCAACAAATTGGAGTGCATAATGCCTTTCTTTTTGGCCATAGTCCGTTATCACTTAACTCACTCGCATCAATTGCCCAAGGCTGATATCATAGCTTCCCTAAACCTTCCAACTATTTCCTTCTGTAGAAGTAAATCTGACATTTCTTTTCTGTACAGTGTTATGAATGGTAACCTGCACTCTTCCCTTCTTCTCTCCTCCTCCTCCTTAAGAATACCTTCCAGATCTACCAGGCTTTCTACACTTTTCGATATACCCAAACCTCGACTTTCCATTATTCAATGCTCTCGATTCTTCCGACTTCCAAATATGTATAATGAATTAACCGCCAGCTATGATATCGACTTAATTCAGAGTAGAAATAAATTTTTCACATCAGTCACTCCCCACTTAAAATAATTACTTCATGTCATAATCTTATGCACTTATTTATTTAATCTTTCATTTTTGTAATAATTTTTTCTTGTATTTTTGTTTTACTTATAATTTATTTTGTTATTATATTCAGTGTAATTGGCCTAGTGCTGTCTCTGAATTTGTGCTAATAAATAAAGATATCAATAACAAGATTACTAAATATGAATCTGTTGAAGATAATGAGTTAATATATACCTCCCATGATATTACTAGCGATAGTGATAATGAAGGTGAAAATAGTGTAAATATACTCAGGTGCATGTAGCACATAATAAAATTGGGAAATACAAGCAAGCGAGAATACATTCACCATATCCATATTGATGTTGAGGACTGGCATATGAACTGTGAGCCGAATGTGTTTTGGCCCATTTTTTCTTAATATTAAAAGTTTTATCATTTTTTAATAAAATAAAATCATCAGTTAAAGGGTTAATATCTGATTCATTAGTTCTTTCCATACTTGTTCTTATTCCAAGCTAATTTGACATAGAGAAGAGAACACATGCAGCTAGGACATAATATTCACATTGTAATTTCTTTGTAATGAACAGGGTTGGTTCGTGTATTTCCAAAAATTATTCAAGAATGAAAACTGATTTCTAGTTCACATTCTCAGTTTTAATTGTATAGTCCAAGGTTTGGACAGTAAAAACTGAGCCTGTAAATTCCCCTTTAGAGAAAGTTGAAGGACTGATTTGACATGATGAATATGTTTAGAACTGATTAAAAAAGCAGGGCTACCACAGTATAAGGAAAAATAATTTCCTGATTTTAAAGCAAATATATTAGTATAAAATTGTATACTAAGGCGAATTTGATGAAAAGCACTTCTGTACCACGGAATACCCGTGTACATAACTACTTGTTAAAAATTATACCATGCACATTCTTGATTTCGGTTGCATTACATTAATGTCATAAAAAACATTAAAGTAAAAAAGTATGAATATCTAATAGCAGCATTTGTCGCAAAACATAATTTGAACAAAATTTTCATAGAAAATATTTATCCCATGGATCTTTCTATTACTGCCACCTCAGGACCGAACATGGAACTGGTATAAATGCGGGACCATCTGAGATAGTTGAAAAGTTCAGTAGTATTTTGGAATAAATTTCTAAAAATAAACCCACCCATTGCATTAATTTACCATGCCAGGTGGAAGTAAGCACATATCTTATTGATGCTGTAAGCCAGTGTTTCCCAAATGGTGTTCCGTGGAGTCCTAGGGTTCCACGAAGCATAAATAGGGGTTCCGCGAGAAGAGCAAGATGCAAAGGCGACAACCGGCCGTCTTCCGAAAGGGAGAGCCGTGCACAAGTCCTTTCTTTGGAATTAATAACGGCCCGGGCCTGGATTTTAAAATGACTGGTATATTAGGGTTTCCAAGGCATTTATACTCGATAGGATTTTTCTTTAAGATGTATTGGAAGTAAAGTAGCCTTTGCGAGATGTCAGATTTAAATACATCCGCACCATGCCACTTGTGGTCACATGACACCCCTCCAAGTTCGGTATTACAGCAGGAGCGACCACATAACAATGTAATTTATACGCTTGAGACATTTAATGTTATAATTGCCCTGTTTATAATTGACTCCAGTCTCTCCTACCTCTTGAAAAAGAAAATAATTCTAAACCTTACGATTTTCTTAGTTTATGAAGTGACATCGGTAATCGCAGAGTGAAAGTCACGTCGCTCTCCTACAGCTATTTCCGTAATAATGAATGAAGCTTATTAGCATTTTTATTTGCAAAGTATTTTTAATTATGTAGCTTTATTTGCTTCGATCGCGTATTTGGAATTTTAATGGGAAACTGTCCTAATTTCGGTAGAAAAATATCCACAAAATCCAGATCTTTTCATCACTACGCAGGAAATCTTCACTCAAACATCGCCTTTTCATGAAGAGGCTAGTTTTTAATTTAATGAATTATTGAGTCTGTGCCGCTCTCAAAGAATAATGTCTCACGTTGAATTCACGATCTTGCTAATGATGTCGAGAAGGAGTTCATTTCTAGGCTATGAAATGTGATGCATATTCATTACAGTTAGACGAATCCACCGACATTGCATCTTTTGCAGTTTTATTTGAATTTGTGCGTTATGATTTTGATAAATCTATCGAAGAAGACTTGATGATATGCGAAATTGTGAAAACCAACACGACAGATGAACACACATTTAACTGTATTGATCACTTTATGAAAGCACATGGAAGAACAGTATCTGGCGCTGTAAAAACTGTAGCACCAAACAGTCAGCGCACAGCTCTGCTTCCACATACGGAAGTCAGGTGGCTCTCGTGAGGCAAAGTTCTAGTTAGACTATTTGAGTTGCGTCAAGAGCTCTCCGCATAATTGCTGAATGACAAATTTCGACTAACTATCGATAGTTGCGTATCTTGCAGACATCTTTACAAAACTAAATGAAGTAAATATGTCGCTGCAAGGAAATAATGCAACTATTTTTAATTCGAAAGATAAAATTTTGTCATTGTCACGGAAGCTACAGTTTAAGATATCGTCATTTGTACAAAACCATTTTGATTGTTTTAAAAAACTAAATGATTTCTTTGAAGAAAACAAATGCAAACTTGAAGAAGTAGTTCAAATAAACATTGTAGATCATCTTCGCAATTTTCGCAGTAATATCAGTAAATATTTTTTTCCAAATATCAATGACAACAATAACTGTATTTGAAATCCATTCAGTATAAAAGAGAAACCAGTAGGATTATCTGCACTACATTATGAAAATCACTTCAGATGTCCAATTAATACAAACATTTAAAGAAGTTTCTCTGATTACATTTTGGGGTAGCTTATGTCATGAATATTCAGGCTCAAGACGGGCAATTTGAGAGTTGTTACCATTCGCCAGCACATACTTATGCGAAACAGGGTTCTCGAAATACACAGCAACAAAAACAAAATATAGAAATCGACTAGATATGCCCGATATGCGAATCCAACTTTCCAGCGTTAAACCAAACATAAAAAGAATATGCCAAAATAAAAAGAAAACTCACTCTTCGCATTGAAAATGGCTAATGTAATGTAAACAATCTTTCAGTTTTATCCTTTGTTCATATTATATCCTTTGGTTCATATTAAATATTTTGTTCATATAAATGATTTTTGTTTTTAAATTTATGAAAATAAACGAAATGTTGATCACGTGACCTTTTTTATTATTATCTTTACCTATTTGTGCTTTAATTTTCATCTTATAAAAAGAATACTATATGGGGTTCCGCAACTTCTCTTTCGAGTTGCAAGGGTTCCGTAGCCAAATTAAATTGGGAACCGCTGCTGTAAGCAATGCTGCACTAAGCAGCTAGTTCACATAATGCACATTACCAACTTGATTGCCAATATTTTGCCATCTGTATCATGCCATGCGTTTCCTTTATTTTAATTTTAATAATTTCACAAATTTACTCAATTTTCCAAAGATATATAATATGTGGTGAAAATCTAATTCTATTGGAATTGAATAAATCTGATTATATATGACTGTGCAAGTAATTGGGTAGTTTTGTTCACAATCAGACTAATTAGAATTTTACTTAATCTTGAGTGCATGGCTCATAGATTAATAAATTTTAAGAGGCGAGCCAGAAAATTAATGAAAAATTGTCTTTTAGTAAGCTTGTGAACATATTCTAATCTTTATTTTAATTTTTTCTAGTATGGTGATATCTACAACTTCCCTCAAACTGCTTTTGACAATGCACTGAATGAAGAAGAAATTGAAAGTGACATTGAAGAAGTTGAGAGAGAGGTATGTTAAACTCTAATGCAGTTTTGAGTGGGGTGGATAATAAAGATCTACTAATATTTATGTATTACTGTATTATATATATTATATTACTGTAATCGTCATAGGGAAACTTTTTGGTAGGTTGGTTATAAGTCAATTGAGAAGCTTATATCTCTGCCGCTGTTTGGGCTATTTTCATCATCTATAATTTGTAAAGAAGTTCTTTAATATTACTAAATTCAACCGGAAACGTTAAATACTTTCTTTTTTTAAGGGGGGTTTTCCGACACCCCTGCACTCCATAAGAAAAGCATTGGAATCAGTTTCGGGCATTATAAAATCTCATTTTAAAATTAGTTAGAATCAAGATATGAAGTCAGAACCTAAACGGTTGTGTTGGAAAAAGAAGGAACATTTTGGTTACTGTGAAAATTCAATTACGTTCCGAATTTCCCGGGAAATTTGTTTTTAATACGAAAATTGTCAGTTACCATGGCCACCTCATTTGAGCGAGTGGTAATATTGGGTGTATACTCATGAGCCCCTTGATGATATTTCGTCATTTTGTTTGTTAATAAATAACATTTATGAAACAACCACAGGAAAACCCTGATTTGTGAAAGGGTTATGTTCTTGAAAAACATTTCGTAATTCAAAATTTCATAAATTGAGCCATAATATCCCATTAGCTTCCATTATATAATACAAGATATGTTCTCACGGTAAAAAAATCTCTCCTTATATCACACAGAACTTGTTTTTTAAGATATATAATATGGAGTGTAATTATTCCATGCACATTCTATTTTGCTTAACTTGATGTCGTAATAACTTGAAAGTTTGAAATTATAAATGATTATATCGGAAATTATCACAATTATATTCACTGCATTTGTATTAAAATACACGATGACAATGAATACTCAACGACACTGTATATCCAGGGTCGACTTATATGCCAAGTGCAAAAATGAAAACATTGAAATTTTGGCAAATGTTGCCAAAATCTTCTAATATGAGTTATCCCTCAATGTAGGTGACTGCCATTTTGAACCCACTGTTTCATTGTTTATAACTTAGTATACTATATTATCAAAAATTCTCATAAAGAAACAATTTGAATGACAAATATATAAATTGCAATGCTCCTTTATATGAGGTTTTCTTATTAGGGTGACAATATACTTACCAAAGACGTTGAAATAATATACTGTATTGCATTTCACATTATATTATTCCAACGTCTTTGATAGTGATAGAAAATTGATCATAAGGATTTAATAATAATAGTAGTATTTTGTCGTAAGAACCTGATTCGATAATTTTCATAATTGGTACTTTTTAGTACACTATCTTGTTGAACTTCGTATGCTTGGGGTTTGTGAATTTGCACTTCACGACAAATTTTTTATGACCATTAATTAATAGGAAGATATTCCACGCATACATTGAAAATATCTTTTTGTTTGTAAATTTTATTGGGTATTTTAAAGCAAATTACTATATTGACAATGATTATGACTAATTTCTTTCGATAGTTAAGCAAGATATTTGACGCATGGCCGGTGCATTTTTAGTGATTACAAAAAAATTGTGAATTAAAAAAGCTACTTACTAAGTTCTTTCTTCGTCAAGGTATACAAAACAAAAAGCTAATTAAAATATTAGTGGTCATATGTTCATTTGCATTTCTTCCACGCCTTAAAAATGGCACTGCAGTAAACAAACCTATTGTTCAAATTAAGCTATCAGAAGAGTTCTCAAAATTGATTTCAAATACAATATCAATGTCTTTGCTTTTAGATATAGACGTAATTTTGCTAGATCAGCAACAATGCTGTCGCCCTTGACTATGACATTTTTTCATGTAAAATTTAGCCAAATTTACGTGTTAATAACGAATTTGTGGAACGATTCTATGTGTATTCGAAAATCAATGGCTGGAAAATGAATAGCCATTCTTTTAGGCGTCGTTTGGTGCAAGTTCCTTATTCATATCTCAATTCTAAGTGGTTTTAAAATGCAAATGAAAAATGTGCTGCAACTGTGCAAACACAGAAAGGAGGACAGAATTCTCTTTAATATATGTACATATTAGATAATGCTCATTATTAGCAGTTTTCGAATTAAACAAACGTGATAATTCTCGACTTGATATTTTATAGCTCAGTTTGAACTTCACTATCTACCAACCAACTTTAGTTTAAAATTTAAAGAAATGTCATCATTTTGGCATGTAAGGTTTTCATTTGATATTATCTTTGTATTTTGAACCTAATTTAAGGACATTTTATAGTTTTGTTAGTAGGTTTTCATTTTTTTTGCGAACTTTTAATATAAACCTAAGAATTGTTATCATCTTGTAACGTAAGATTTTCTGTCACATATTTAAAATGTTACCAATTTAATGCTTTGTTTTTAGTGTTTTTCGTCATTGCTGAAAAGCACTATTATCTTTGTAATGTCCGCCCGTCCGTACGCATATATCAGGGAAGAATTGGCTGAACCGATTTCAACAAAATTTGGTACATAGAATAATCAGGTAAATAATGACCAAGATGGCATATTTCGACCGGATCCATTCGGCAGGGGTGCCACAATTGCAAAGTTTAACTTTTTGGTAATTATGAATTTAGAAGGAATTGGGTGAACCGATTTCAACGAAATTTTGTATGAAAGAGGCGTGCAGCATAGAAAAGCAAAATCAAGATTTATAGTATATATACAGAAAACAGGGCTGCCATAATACAAGAATTAAAATAATTCTTTTAACACGTATTTGTGTTGAACTTTCTGCATCAATTTTAACCAAATTTAGTGCTTATAATATACAAATATATAAAAAACCATATTATTATATTTACACCAAATTGACTAAACAGGGGTGCCACAATTACAAATAAATATCTTTCAGTAATTAAGGATTTGGAAGGAATTAGCTGAACGAATTTTAATTAAATTTTGTTTATAAGATTTGTACGACATACCATAATGAAATCAAGATGCTTAATGTGGAACTAAAGAGCAGGGCTACCACAGTGAAAAGTAAAATAATATTTCTTTTACACAAATTTCTAGAGAACTGACATGGATTTTAACCAAATATAGTGAGTGTATTTAATCTTCATATAAAGAAATGTTATCACTTTCTTATGCTAGGCTTTGATTTTCTGTTATGCATTTTGAACGTAATTAAAAAATGTTACCACTAGTGTTATTTGGGGCTTGGAAATATTTGTGGGAGAACCCAAGAAAACATGTGCATCACATACTCAACATTCCATTTCAATAGTTCATCAATTTAAATTTAAGTATTTTCTTGGAATGAACAAAAGAGAAATGAAAAACGCATGTGAAAATATGTGTAGGTAAACTGCACAATTGCCGAAGGAAGTGGTACTGCTTTGCAATGCGTGGTTTTCATTTGCTATTATGTGTTCGGAAGATTAAAGAATTTTTCATTTTATGACGCTGTTTTCATTTGCTGTAACATTTTCTTTTATTTTCTGTTAAACTGCATTATTTATGATAAAAACTGAATTTTTTAGGTTGACTGGGAACCATACTCCCAAAATAACATTGCATCTTATGGGAAAATAGGACGTGCACTTCACAAATTTGAATTTCACATCAGTTTTCTGGAAGCAGTTATTCACCAAGTTCAAAAAAGTGGTGTATACAAAAGTTGGGGTTCAACTTATATGGCAAGTAGATGCCTAATCATGCATTTATGAGCTAAAAAACTGATGTGGGCTTATATGCCAGGTGGACTTTTACGCCACAATTCAGATTCTCTTCTTTGCCCGATATTCGAATGACCTTGATTTTTGTATTTATTTCCATACCGTATTTTCTACCTGTTATTACTAGTCTATTTATCATTTTCTGGAGTTCCTCTTCCTTTCTTGCTAGAAGTACTTGATCATCCGTGTATTTTATTGTTCTTATACCATCTGCTCTAGCACGGTCGCTCCATTGTTTGAGTGGGAGGTGTACGAGGATCTATGTGGCAGCGATCATTTCCCGATTATCCTGAAATGCTTATCTGCTAATGTTTCGGAGATGCGTTGCCCCAAGTGGGCCATAAAAAAAGCGGATTGGTGCAAGTTTTCAGGTACCGTTCAACTCACGGAAGAATAGTTCCCCTCGGGTGATGAACATGTGAGTCATTTAACGGATGCCTTAATAGAGGCAGCAAATGCAAGCATTCCGAAATCCTGCTCCTGACTAAAGTGAGTCCCAGTTCCATGGTGGAGTGAGGAATGCCATAAGGCGATCCGTGACAAGCGACAGGCTTTTCGGTTATTTCGTAATAACCCCACCGAGGAGAATATGTTGCGGTACCTGAGATTGAAGGCATTTGCACGCATGATAATCAGGAAATGTAAGAGGGAATGTTGGAAGAAATATGTATCGACCATTACGAGTTCCACCCCGGTCTCTGAGGTGTGGGAAAAGGTGAGGAAGATTTCCGGCCGAACTACCTCTTCCACAATTAGTGGGCTTATGGTAGATGGCTCGGTCATTACATCAAAAATTGGAATAGAAAATGAGCTAGGGTCTCTCTTTGCTAAAGCATCTAGTTCAGAACGCATGTCACCAGTGTTTCTTATGCAGAAATACGAGCTGGAACAGCAGACTCTCAGATTTTCCTCTCGGAATACTGAGAGCTACAATCTGCCTTTCAGTGCATGGGAACTGGAAAATGCTTTGGCGGAGACCCGTGACAGCGCTCCAGGTTTGGACACCATTCACTATGTGATGATACGTCACCTAAATCCTCCTGAGAAAGAATATCTGCTAAAGATGTACAACCGAATCTGGGTAGAAGGCATCTACCCCACGCAATGAAGAGAGGCCATTGTAGTGACACTGCTTAAGTCAGGGAAAGATAAGAAACTGCCTGAGAGTTACCGACCGGTATCGCTCACTAGTTGCCTCTCCAAACTTATGGAACGAATGGTCAATAGGCGTCTGGTTTGGTTTTTGGAATCAAACGGCCTATTGACCAACATTCAGTGTGGTTTTCGTCGCCACCGTCCCACCACCGATCATCTGGTGAGATTGGAGAGAGCTGTGTGCGATGCTTTTATCAGGAAGCATCACCTCATTGCAGTTTTCTTTGATATTGCCCGGGCTTACGACACCACGTGGAGATTCGGTATACTCCGTACATTGCATTCTTGGGGGTTAAGGGGTAACCTTCCTATATTTATCAAGAGCTTCTTATGGGAATGTTACTTCAGGGTGCGTATCGGGAGCGAAACTTCTCGAACGTTCCTTCAGGAGAATGTTGTTCCACAGGGGTCTATTTTGAGTGTAACCTTGTTTGCCATTGCCATAAATGGAATGGCCCAATGTATTAGGTCTCCAGTAGAGGGAAGCCTCTACGTGGATGACCTGGCCATATATAGCAGTTCGCAAAATGTGGTAGCGGTTGAACGCCAGCTTCAGCTGACGATTAACCGCCTTAACGAGTGGGCCACAAACAATGGATTTACATTCTCAGCGAACAAGACAGTATGCGTCCACTTCTGTCGTGTTCTCGGCCTCCAACCGGACCCAGCGCTGTCACTAGCAGGAACCGAGCTTCCATTTGTTGAAACAGCACCATTTTTGGGTGTCCTGTTGGATCATAAGCTTACTTGGCGTCCTCATATGAAGAGGCTGAAGGCAAGCTGCCAATCGTCCTTGAACCTCTTGCGCATTCTAAGCCATAAATCATGGGATGCAGATCGGACAGTCTTACTAAGACTGTATCGATCAATTGCCCGCTCAAGATTGGACTACGGGAGCATTGTGTATGGATCATCTAAACCATCTGTACTAAAAACTATTGATGTGATTCATCATACAGGGGTTCGCTTGGAGACTGGTGCATTTCGCACTAGCCCAATACCAAGTGTTCTCTGCGAATCCGGTGAACCATCACTGTATATGCGCCGGAAACTGCTAGGTACTCGTTATGTAGCAGCTTTAAGCGCTAACCCAGATCATCCAGCTTACACAGCAGTTTTCGACCGTCGATTTGTGCAGTTATATGATGCCCGTATCCGCTCTGTAAAACCTCTGGCTGTGAGAATGCATAATGTTTTCGAAGAGATGTCCTTCGAATTGCCTCAGACATTAAAAACTGAGTGCAGCATATCTCCGCCGTGGATGCTGCATCGCCCCAACATCATTACTTCTCTTGCCAAATTACATAGGCCTTGTACTCTGCCTATTGAATACCGATGTGACTTCGAGAGACTCTATGCACGGTTTCAGTCGTTCACTGCCATATACACGGACGGTTCTAAGCAGGGGGAGCATGTGGGGTGTGCTTTCACCATCGGCAAATGCTCGTACCGTTTCCGTCTACATCCGCTGTGTGGTATATTCACAGCGGAATTGTATGCTTTATGGGAAGCACTGAGGTTTGCATACTCATACCCCAGCAGTGAATATGTCATCTTTACTGACTCACTGTCAGCCTTACGTGCAATAGAGTCTTTGTACCCTTCTCACCCTGTGGTTCAGAGGATCCAGTCATCCTTGATGGATCTGGATTCCATAGGGATGACGGTAGTTTTTATTTGGGTACCAGGTCACGTCGGTATTCCAGGTAATGAGAGGGCAGACAGGGCAGCAAAACTGGCTGCTAATGAAGATTTTATAAACCAACCGAAAGTTTTTGTTGGGGACATTAAAACATATTTGAAGGAACGTGTCTATCAACAATGGCAAGAAGAATGGAATGGAGTTATCGGTAACAAACAGGGCAATAAAAAACACGGTACAACCATGGCAGTCCTCCAGGTCGTCCCGACTCGAAGAGGTTGCCATCGCAAGACTTCGCATAGGTCACTGCTGGTGGACGCACAGTTACCTATTGCGCGCGGAGGAACCCCCAGTTTGCGAGACATGTGTACTGCATTGACAGTGTCACATGTGTTACGGGACTGTATCCAATTTAGGAATGAGAGAGAGAGGGCATGTATGGCTTCGAACCTCACTCTCTCTCTTGGAGATAATCCAGAATCTATAAATAGAACATTGTCATTCCTAAGGGAGTCCAGAATTTTAGCTTTTATTTAATTTTTAAGTTTTTTTAATCTTTTGACAATGGGATAAGAGGAAGAAAGATCCTTTCTCTATCCATTTTTAAAGGTTTTATATTTTACGGGCATAATAACTCCTTCTAGTGCAGTGAAAGAATTTTATACATGTCAGGAGACCCTTATACAGTCTTGCTGATGTTTTATTCTACAGATTGGGAGAGACCCTTATACAATCTCTTACAATCTGTTTTTAACTTCATTTATTTATCTGTTTTATCTATTTATCTATCTGTTTTATCTATTTATTTATATATTTATTGTGTGTCTGGTGCTATGGTTAGTTTGCCACAAATGGGTTGTGGTTAAAAATGCATATTATGGCGATAATGGCCCAAGAGGCTGATTCGCCTTAAATTACACACACACACGCACACACACTCACAGACAGACACACAGACAGACACACACACACACACACACAGACACACACACAGACACACACACACAGACAGACATACAGACAGACACACAGACAGACACACACACACACACACAGTTCTTATAATCCTTCCTCCAAATTTGAAATCTCCTCTGCCTTCTAACGCTTCTTGCATTCGACTTTCTCCATATATATTGAATAGGGTCGGCGATAGGCAGCAGCCCTGTCTCACTCCTCTACCGGTTTTTACTCCACAGGTGTCTGCATTCTCCAACCTGACCTTTACAACTTGATTCATATATAGATTCCTGATCAGTCTCCTGTCTTTTTTCAGTCAGTACACCTTCTACAGATTTCTTCAAGGTCCCTTCTTGCATCGGGCCAATAGAATCTCTCCCACACCTTTCTTAATGTTTTCGCGACTCCAAAATGTCCTCCACTACATACTGCATGTAATTCACTCAAAATGTCTTCAACCATTGACCTAGGGATCGCAATTTTCTATATCTGGGTCTTCCCACCGGGAGACTCCCAGATTCATAACAGCAACCCATACTGCAGCCTCAAGGACTTCCATTGCGCCCCATACGATTTCGTAGTTTCTCCAAAGGGCGATATTTCTTCCCAAGTCGGTCGTTCATCACTTTTCTCCTTCCAAGCAATTATTGGGGCTAAATCCACATCCTCTCGTTGCTTCTGACTCATGGATGTCGCGAGTGCAGCACCTTCAGCTTGGATGATAGCTGTGCTTCCTTTGTATCAGCTCGACTGCAACTCTCACAGTCTTCAGGGCACGGTCTTCTCGACAATGCATCTGCATTACAATGTTTCCCACCTTTTCGATGCTTAATTTCAAAGTCGTCATAAGTGCCTTATCTTCCCGCATCCCCAACATCTCTTTTGCGGCAGGAAGCAACTTGGCATTCATCTCTTTCCATCATCGCTCTGGATGCACTCTTTTCAATTGTACTGCTGTCTTCACGTTCGGTTTCTTCAGGATGCATTCGATAGATTCTACTGCGATTCTTGGCTGATCTAGTCGTTTAAAACTCAAGAGCATGAGCCAGCGCTTCATTCAGTCCTGTCGGCTTCATCAATCTAACATGTGTGTCCGTGTCGTAGATTCCATCGACGAATGTTCGTACAGCAATGTCCTCGACGATTTCTTGTGGGTAGTGGGAATATGCTAATCGGACTAACCGGTTGGTCTCGGCTACATGCCGCTGTAAATTTTCTCCTTGTTTTTGTACTTGTTGTTTGAGCTGTGCTCTATACACATGTTTCAGGTTAGTGTCCCCGTAACTTAATTCTAGTTCGGTGGCAAGAATCTCAAATTCTTGCCACTTTTCCTTCGGCACAGACTGCAGGACGCTCGAGGCCTCACCTCGAAGAGAAGTTAATAAATTTGTTGTGTTAGTTTAATTTGACTATTTGTTTATGATGGCTATTGCTTCAAACTGATCTCTATACACATTCTAACAACACGTTTTTCCGTCGAATGTAGGTAATTGGGCCGCCGCAGCTCTCGATAGTGATCCACTCGCGGCCAAGGTGTCGCCAGAGTGCGGTATATTAATTTGCTCTTCGACCGCTGCCAAACGGACTATTGATGTCATAAGTTCCACCCTTAATTTTTCAATTTCACCGCTTAATGTTCCTATTTTATTGTTAGAATTACTTTCTAAGCTCCACATGCCTCATTACCAATGTTATGTATTCTCGGCCGTTCTTCCCGTGTATTATGAATAAGTAGAGAGACACTCGTGGAATACTCCTTTATTTAAATGGCAGGCCTCTTCGAACTCCAACAAAGCAAATCAACAATGTCACGTGAAACATCAACAAGATAAACATAGCAACTAATAACATCTTAAAGATCGGTATAATATATATGGTGTAAATTACATTTACATGTATGTAATAAACATGAAACAATAAAATAATATACAATAAAAAATAACTAATAATAGGTAAAAAAGTAATAAATATTAAACTTATAACTAATTCACATATGTAACAAATATAATGTTTACAAAATATACAACATTCATATATTTGTACTTGTATGATAAATTCTAAAACACGGTACCACGCATAACGGAACATTACACGTTGCACAGTAGAATCGGCTCTCTTTACTTATCCGCTTTCCTGTGGCGTCTCACTTTCGTCCACACAATGTTCACTGCTTTGTGGGGTTCTTATTCTTCTCAGTAGGGGGAATATAATCAGGGAATTGTTTTCCTGAAAGGCAAAGGGGATGTGGCATCAAAGGTGGTCGTCCAGCCCTAGGGAATGTGACGCTAGGATTATAAACCTCGATTGTCTTTTCAATGACCTGTGTTCTATATTCTAAATGGACATGTTCTCCTCCAAACTTTTTATACAGAACAAATGAATTCCATACTGAAATGTCGAGAAGATAAAATAATATTTTTTATAGTATTTTTTTCCCACACTTCCATGGAATGGGATAATCTGCAAGGTGCTGGTCCACTCTGTCTACCCCTCCCATTCTGTCATTATAATCAATAATAGCCACTCTTTCCTTCTACTGTCACCATTTCCTGGTTATGGATGCTAGAGAGAACTGTTACATCTCCCACATCCCTCCATCAAAGCACAGTCACTTTCCATCTACGATATGCCACTATTTCTCCTTTTCTCAGTGGTTTCTCTCTTAGGCCAACGGGCATCTCTTTTCGATTTGTGCGCACTGTTCCATAAATATCCGTTGACCGTGAAACCAATAAATCTGCCAATTGTGGCGAAGTATAAAAATTGTCAGTTGTTAGACAGTAACCTTTGTCTAGCAAGGGCCTCAACAAAGTCATGACCACCTGTGCGGTCATCGGAAGATTTTGGAATTCCCTGTCCAGAATAGTCCTTTTCCCCATGTAAATTACACTCGACCGCATATACCCACTTTTCGCCTCACAAAGCATAAACGTTTTTATGCCAAATTTGGCCCTTTTTTGCGGAATATACTCTCGCCATCCCAGTCTTCCTCTGAATAATAAAATACTTTCATCAATCGTGATGTCTCTCTCGGGCGTGTAAACTTTTCGAAATTTTTCCTCTAAGCTTGGAAAGACTGGCCATATTTTATTTTATTTAGGATTTGGGTGATTTTCTGGATTGTAGGTCTCATTATCGCTGAAATGCAAAAACTGCCATATTTTCACAAACCGTCTGTAGGGCATTGTCTGTCCAAAGAACGGGGAAAAAAAACAGGTCTTGTTGACCAATATAACTCTTGGTCAGGTTTATGATCAATGCTTTGCAACATCACTATCGCAAGAAAAACACGAATTTCAGCAGCAGTGGTGTTGTGCCACTGACGTACAGCAGTACTTGAACTCGATGGCCTAGCGTTGAGAGACTGAGTCGCATATCTGTTTGTTTCATTGGCAATAGAAACAACTAGCTCATCATAAAAAAATTGTTCAAAAAACTGTAAAATACCTCCTGGATCGATTTCAAAATTCAATGAAGATTCACCTTCAAAAGGAAATCTTTCCGGAGCAGGAGGAAGAGGACCTGATGTATTCACTTCATGCCATCGATTATCCTGCAATGGATTCACTGTGTACTCAGCATCAGAACTAAGATATTCCTCAGAAACACTTGACTCTGATCCAGATTCCTCAATGGAAATCTCTTCAGCGTCAATATCACTATTGGAATACTCCTCATGCTCCATTAGGGTTAAGTAGCGTGATATAAATCACAAAATAATATGCAATAAAAAATAACAATATAACAGAATATAACAATATAAAAGAATACAACAAGGTAACACAACATAACAATATAAAAGAATATAACAATGTAACAATATAACAAGGTAACAGAATATAACAACAAAAACAAGAGAAAAATAAAAATGCTACGGAGCACAAACGGAAGGAAAACTGCTATACGTATTCACTTGAAAGCTCTACGAATAACTGACCTGAAAATGTCTTTGAAAGGTCAATACTAAAGGGTGCATACTTATCTTGAGGGGCATCACCAAGGGGGTGAGGCAAAGGACCTTTCAGGAATTGAGGAAAGAAAGAGTAGATGGGCAAAACCCTCTCAGGGCGAATGACCTAGCAATGAAAAGTCTCCTTGGTAGGGTAAAGAACATTTGGAGTAAGCAGTCAAAGCATCTGGGTTGTTAAGAGAAATTTTGGCAACAGCGGTGCAAATGACTGTGAGTTCAGTATCTCGATATTTCAAAAAGCGCACTCCAAGAAACTCTCTGAGAAATTTAATCTGTCTCTCTGAGTGACCTCTGATGGTCGGAACATAAGCTACTAGGAAGGTCCGAAAAAACTCGGTTGCATTTCCAAAGGAAAGGTAAAAATGTAGTGGCCCAAGTATACTCGGGCTTGTCAGAATTTGACCCTCGCCCCGATCCAAGTATACTCTGGGTAATCAGGGAAGTGGTTAATATTATTGCTACCTTGTGTTCTATTGACATGATGGGCATGTTTCTTAACCACTCCTGATCCGTGGATGCTTGAAGATAGTTTTTAATTATTTTAAGCTTACTGAAACTTCTTTTGCAAGTAGCCAGCAAGCAGAGAAATATTCGAAAAGCAGTTTCTAAATTTGGATAAGATTCGGCTAGATTATATTCATGAGTTAACTGGAGGTCCAAACTAGTTGCAGATGAAATATTTGGAAACAACACTAATGCCTGATGTTTAAAACTCAATCTCTGATGAAATTTCCGAAGCATTCAAATTGCTCTCATATTTAAGATTTAAATCCACTGCTGCTTTTTGAAGATTAGCAGTATTCATTTTATCAAACGAATTGACCAAAAGAAAATTTAAATCAGAAGATATCTCATTTAAATTTTCATATCCCCAGTTTAACTCAAATATTATGCTGTCAAATATGGCTTTTATTTGTATTTTGAACATTTGTTCAGCTGATAAATTACAACTTTTGTCTTCCAACTCATAAAGCTGCTGTATTTTAATTTTTCGCTTTCTGGATTCCATAAATTCTGCTGGTATTTCTATATTTTCAGCAGTTTTTTTAATCAGTAAAAATATTTATCATATCGCTATCATTTCCACGCATTTCATAATCCATAGATTATCTTAGAAGCCTGATGAACAGTAATGCCTTTTGCTTGTTTTTGAGTTAGGATATTATGCCATATGGATAACGTGCACAAAAACTCATAATTATTTTTTTAAATTAGGCTATTAGCTGTTAAAACTATTTCTGCACATTTTGATTCACTAGAAACATTTTTAGAGCCTTGGTAATTTCTGAAATCTGTGAATTAAGGCTGCAATTGAGTTTGCTTTTGATAACCACCTACAGGGTTATCATTTTAAATGAGAGCCCATAGAAAATTTAATAACTTCGAGTAAGAGTGTTAGAGACATGAAACTTAGAATTAACAATCTTTATTGTCTGTATGATGTCGCCATGTGTTGCTAACCTGCAACACTACGAATGCGCATGCACAGTGCAAGCGATAAACAAACATGGCGTTCAATGTAGAGGAGCGAGTGTTTAAGGTGGAACTTGACCTCAAATCAGAGTCATTTATAACTAATCAGGGTCATTTCTGTTGGCAATTTAGATGTTGTAAGGCACCAACAAAATCTATGATATTAAAGCTTGTGAAAATGTTCAGGGAGACTGGAAATGTGAATGTTGTGAGTTGTGTTCACTTGTTGACTTCTGACTGAGGATCGTTCAGCATAGGTTAGTGAGAGCCGCCACCACGCTGGCGAGATTTGTCACTGTTAGACCTCTTTCTGTGGGGTTTTATCAAAGACAATGCCTACAACAGCAATCCACGTAATCTGGATGAATTGAAAACCAACATATCCCACATCATTTCTAACATCACACCCATCACGCTGCAGGCAGTGTCTTCGAACATGCTTCGTCATGCTCAGTTATGTATGCAACATGCTGATGGTCATTTTCAACATTATTTGTGACAATGTAAGTAATGTCAGACAATAAAGCTTGTTAATTCTAAATTTCATGTCTTGAGCACTCTATTACTCAAAGTTATTAAAAATTTTATGGTTTCTCATTTAAAATGATCATCCTGTAGTATCAGCATGACCTTTTAGTGATACTTTTAATATACCCATTAAAATATCCTAGCTAGTGGTAGAATTAGTATTGTACAGTTCAAAAGAATGAAATCGTGGAAGAATTTACAGAAGCCGCTCATACTCCAAACAATTTAGGACTATGGGCTGAACATGGTACAAAATTTGCAAACCTATTTTTTTGCAAAATGATAGCTTTGACACCTCTGTACATGCCTGACATATTTGCTCTATTATCATATCATTCTCTCATAATATCCTTCTTTCCAAGGACAATACGAGATCATAATAGAAAATTTCAATCTGCAAAAGACAATATTTAGGTAGGTTTTGATGCATTGCACCCCCTGCCACCCCCCAATTAGGTGAATTGCAGGGTAACATGTAGATGTAGATACCCTTGGCCTCTCCCATTTTGAAGATCAATCCCATCCTTTTCAAACTTTATTATTTCTTCAGCTAATCCACTTTCCGTTTTATCCTTGGTTTCATTGAAGTCTATAAAACTTTCGTCTGTAGATACAATTCCATTGTTGATTCTCACAATCTGGGACATTTGCTCATAATGAGATATGTATGGTGTGCAGTCCAGAAGCATAGAATAATATTTTGCTTTTTTTATTTTGTATATAATTTCATTACGAACTTGCTGTGCTAGTAGCCCAAATAATTCATTTTGTATAGCCGGTGAAAAAAAGCTCACTGAACCTTTTTTGTGAGTTACGATATGCTGTTTTAGTTTAACATCATAATGACTTATAAGTTCGAATAGATTAAGAAATATTCCTGAATTAGTGTTTTCTATAACGCTATATGATCCTCTAAGTGGTAAATTGTTTTTGGCACAAAACATCACGGCATCAAGAAGTTTTTTCAGAATATGTCTCCATTTCTGTTTATTAGCTTCAATACCTTTTGGAGTGCATCATCAATACATTCTCCGCTCAATAATCTTTTTTGTAGGGATTTCCATTTGCAGAAATTTTTATAATTGATTGAATTTTCATGTTACACAACATGGTTTAAAATTTTCCAGTCATTAAATCTGTTTTTCTGATTTGCAATATTTGGTTTGGAAAAGCGCTGATCGAATAATATGCATGGAAAACAAAAACTGGACTTACTAGTTTCACAGTAAATAAGCCAGTTGTGCTCTATGGTTTCACCATTAGAAAGTGTTTTTAAAAAAGTCCCCTGAAAATTTTCTTCCATCTGCCGATGTTGATTGACAAAAATCTTCAGCTTTTCCCTGGTCAAGTCCATGGCCAATAAGGTGGCATCTAATTATGTTTATACAGGGCCAAGATGGTGGATCGTTAAAATTGATTTGCAGTGCAGTTGAATTTGGTTGTCGGTCGTAGCCATTCTTAATGTCAACAATCAGAATCGGTGAGTTGACAAAGTAAAAATGAAACACAGCTCGTAACTCAGGAACTCTTGCTACAACACAAAGCAACAATGAATGACCACTATTCTCGGAGAGAGCAGAAAGAGTGGGGTAGCCGGCAGGCCTATACCTCCTGTTGGCCTCAGGTGAATGCCTCGTGATGATCGCGACGAACATACACGATTCGAAAATAAGCCGTACTTCAAAAATCGCGATTAGGTGTCAAACATTATGAGTAATTACCGTATTGTCCCGAATATAAGGCGACTTCGAATATAACGTGACCCTAAGATTTTTGGAAAGTTTTTTAAGAAAAAACTAAACTCGAATATAACGCGATCCCAAACAACCTTCAGCCATCTAACACAAGTTCCTCATTCATCCATCCCTTCTGCGCACTGGGGTTTGATCTGCATTCCTCATCTGGCCAAGCAGATAGTTATATTTTTCAGCAAGCTTATGACATACCTCGAATATGCCGACGCACTGATAGCTTCAATGCAATGACTATCGAGGGGTTCGGCCGCCGACTGAACTCGATCTATTCTCACCTCAGAAGCTTTTCAAGTACAATGTAACATGTACTCCTAATGTGTCTACAATGTAACAAACATCTTGTATCTCTTAAATAGACATGCGGAATGTACTGTGATTTTTTTAAACACAATTTTATGAACTTTTAAAATCACTAGTACTCGAATATAACATGAGGGCTACTTTTAAAATTTCATGTTTCGGAAAAAAACATCGTGTTATATTTGGGACAATATGTACTAATATGTAACATTAACTGTACACAGATATCAGTAAACATTGGTATTGTCTGTAATTATAAAGTATTTCAGTGAGTTATTTATAACCGATAAGTAGGCAGTAAGTAGGTAAGGCAAATGAGTTGGTCTCATAGGCTGATTTAACATAAGGCGCTTTATGGGCTCAAATTGCATTTGTCCTATAACTCATTGTTGCTAAAAGCAGACAACATATTCATATCTATTGAATATGGGAAAATATGTTGAGGGTAAAGTTTAGATGCGAATTTGAAAATTGGTATCAGTGTAAACCTCTATTTTCTACTTCCCTAGCGACCAATAATAAAAGGCGGCACTTGGGTTTTTTAATCCCACTTCTCTAAGATTTGGCTTTGACACACTTCCCAGGGGCTCTTTCCCTGCATTAGCAGTTGCAGGTACCTCAACGGGCCAGCTAAGGGGCTACATGGAAATTATGTCATCGAATATCTGAAAATAATCAAAATAAAACAATATTTTAGCAATGAAATGTGAATAGATAAATATATCCTGCATTAAACCAGTTAAGCTTTGTCTGATTAAAGATCTTAAGTAGGTACTTAATTTTCACAGATTGCATTCTCGAAATAGCTTCGTGTGCCAAATAAAATGCCTTCACGGGCCAGATCCAGCCCGTGGGCCATAATTTCCTCACCTCTGCTGTACTGTATATTATCGGTAGCAATTTTCGACTTACACATATTTCAAGTTATGTAACGGGTGCCAGAATGCATTCCTTATGTAACCCAGGGAGTACCTGTATAGCGAAATGGAAGGGACCTGAATTTTGGAAATTTTGATAAATAGAGGTTCACTGTAAATAGGTTTACCGTAAGACCCATATATTATCATTTATGAATGCCCAAACATAATAAAAAACTATAGTCTTGTCCAATTACTATATCTGTATAATAAAATAGATTTATTAATACATTCATAATGTAATTATAAAACATAAATGACGATTAATATATGTAACATATATTTTTGCTTAGTGGAAAAAAGCTGGTAATTTCAGTTTGTGTCATGTTTTTCTTAAATTCATTGGATACAGCATTTTTTATTCTATTTAATGGCAAGAGATTATCATCATAGTAATCCTCCAAATTTATAAAAAAATCTTTCAGGCACATTCAAAGCCTCATAACTTAATGCTTTTTTGGTGGTATAATAACTTCCCTGTCATCATTTTCTTCTTCGTTATCTGCAATATTCTCCCCTTCGATTTCAATTCCTACTTCTACCATTTCTCTCTCTGTTGGTTCACAAGTTACTAGGGATGTGTCAACATCAACAGAATCATTAGATGATGTTTGAAGATGAATTCTCTAGTTGATTTCATCCCATTACAAAGGTTCATCATCAGATACTTCATCTTCCTCATATGTTGCCCTCATAAATCCTGCCTTTATGAAGTATTTATTAATAGAGGCTGATTTGACAGAATTCCATGATAGGCAAAACCTTTGCATGGCCTGCAATATATTCCATTTGCATCTGGTAATATCATTTGCTTCATCTGCATTTCTTAAAATATAGAGCACTAACTGCTGTCTGTAATTTCTCATAACACTAGAAATTATACCTTGATCTAATGGTTGTAGTTTGCTTGTGGTATTTGGAGGCAAGTATACTATTTTATTATTTTGCAATTTAATCCCCTGACATGTGCAGTGCACCAGTCCAGAAAAAGGATTATTTTTCTATTTTTCATGCCCATCTTTGAACCGAGTATGGTTAAGGTCAAGGACAAAAAAATCTAAACTGACTTTTGTAGACTCATGGTGAAAGGGTTAAAGATGCTTTGGTAGCCCACAGGTAGATCACTTTGAAAAATCACTTGGAGATTATAATGATGGGATTTTGAAGAAACCCGACAAATTTACTATAAATAGACAAAAACGCCTAAAAATCAATTATCATTTTCTAGAATGAAAAATACAGTTGATTTACAGTGGATTTAAAAAATTAATTAAAATTTTGCAGAATGCCTAATCCATCGAATCCAAAAATATAACAGCAAAACAAATAAGTTTTATAACAAAAAATATAAGTTTAAAAAATAATCCTCTTTTACAATTAATACAAAAATAACATGAACATTTGCTTAGCTATTAAAAACAAAAATGAACATATACTGAATAATCAAATACCAGAAATACTACCGTATTTCTGGTCTATAACGCGCGCGTTATCTATACAAAAAATATAAAAATCGGGGAAAAAAACATCATGCGCATTATACAAAGGAAAATAAAATTTTATTGAAATCAATGCATATTAACTTTTACAATTCATTCGAAACCATAAAAATCATCACCTGAGTCAATGTTAAATGATTCAATAGCACTCATAATTTGGTCAGGCACATTTGAAACTTCATTTTCACAAGAATCACCTTCAAAATCTTCCGTGCCTGTCATAACTTTATCACTAAGAGCCTTTTCAAAACCCTTTTTTACACAGCCAGCCGTCACAGATCCCCAACTCTCAACAATCCATTTACACATTTCTGCATAGATAGTTAGTATATTGATGCACACCCGCTAACATCCAATCCTCCCACTTAGCTCGCAATTTTGATTTGAATGACTTGTTCACGGACAGATCTAGTGGTTTAAGTTTTTTGGTTAAACCACCGGGAATGATAGCTAGCTTTGAATATTTACCGACCACTTTTTTAATTTCAGGCGTCACATGACAACGCCATTCTCGTACACTTGATTCCCATACGTTAAACTTTCTTCCAACCTCACGATTTCCTTTTTCTACAGCGAATTTTACGACTTCTAATTTAAACTGCGAAGTGTATGATTTTCGCTTTCACATATTTTCGTTTTCCATGGTAAATTAAAAACTTTTTCAATACCGACGCCAAGATAATTCAAGACTCAATAAGACCATGTGGTGTACATGAAAACAACTGAATAACAGAAAGCCACAGCAAATTTTAATTGATTCATTTTTTTTCAGGAAGCGCTTGTTTCAAATAGATTTTTTTTGACTGCACGTTATCTATACATTTATACCAGGTTTGAAGAAAATCACTTGCGCGTTATCTATAAGGTGCGCGTTATCGACGGGAAAATACGGTAATATGAATATCACCTTGATCTGTGGCCATTTGTTGATGATACCAAACACATCGTCATATATATTGTTTACATGTTTCTAGAAGTATTTTTTCATGGATAACAATTGAAAAACCAGATTTTCCTCTCCATAGCTCTTATATTTGTGAGGTGTCGATTAAAAAATTTATTTGGTTAGAAAACAGCATTTGCCACAAAAAAGTCTGAGAGAGCACATATTTACGATTTATAGTTTCTGAAATAAAAATTTGAGTAAGTCCCGCCAAACCTTTAAAAACTGTTTTATGTGCATCTGGATCTGAGCACAGATATTTTTTAGGAAAAGGAATGCTATTATTACCTTCATCTTGAAAAGACAAAAAAATGGTACCAAAAGTTTGGACTATTTAGACGATGCTGTGTGCATGAATAAAGGAGCCGACAAACAAATTTTCTACTTTATATATAGAAATTAGAGAAGAGAAAGGAATGTTAAATGGCTTGCATAATTTGAGTGAAAAAACTGGGTCAAGAATTTTGTATAAATCCAGGTTCTGTTGACATTTACAACTATCTATACAAATAGGTGCAAGTGAACATCTTGTTTTGAAGTTGGAACTTGGTTGACATTTTATGTCAATTAACGAAATAGGAATGCCTTTTAAGTTCATCTCTATGAATTATTATATACATAGTATCCTTATTCTGTCTGTCCTTCCGTTGATCCGTCCGCCAGAATGCTGCTTTGATTCATAATTAGTGAAATCAGAAGCTCAATCACGATCTATTTAACATGTTTTGACTAATTTTCCAACTAGGTAAAAGATTGAAATTTGGTAGGAATGTTTGATTCTTATAGTAAAAGCTATTTACAAAAAAAATCCCTAAAAAAGACTGGGGTTCGACTCCAGGAGATAATTTCTATTTCCCATAAGATAACATGTATAAATCGATTTTTTGACTTAGAAAAAAATAACATATGATCTTCGGACCTGGACCGTTTTAAAGAAATATGAATATCGTTTCTTATTCTTATCATCAAATTTCACCTACGATTTGAAATTGCTCAAGTTAAACATTTAAATCACATTTATTGGAAAAATTTAAGCTTTTTGAATGATGTTACCTTGCCGACTGTGTCATTGTTAAACCTCGAGATTGTATTGTCGTCTCAATCCTTATACTATATGCGTAAAGAAAGCATGCTTTGAATGCTTTAGTATGCAAGAGAGAGTAGGCGTCTGAATTTCTTATAATTAATATCGTCTTTTTCATTAATTTCTTTTCAGTTTTTACATTGGAATTTATGGTAATTAACAATTTTTGTTATTTTCATAGTTATTTTTGCAGTGCATCTTATTATTTATTGGAGTCATAAATTCGCTTCTTTTATATGAAACACGAAAAAAGCCATTTCTTGACACGCAGACCTTTTTCATTTACATTTTAAATATCTCACGGTTGAGATATTTAGCTTAGTTATGTGAAGAAAAAAATTTAAATCTCATTCGTAAATCTCCAAATTAATTTTAATACGATATTTTCACATTTTCATGCATTTTATTTATATTGGACCATTGTTGTCCCAATTGACGAATTCTATTCTTGGCCTCATATTTATGCTTAATAACTGCACCATTTTTGTGCTTTAATACGGATCAGACTTTTATGCATGGGTATAACACATTTACTGAATCTTTTAAGTAGTTAGAGGGAGGATGGAAAAGAGAATGGAAATGAGCAAAAATGGAGAAAAAGGAAGAGTACATAGCATTTGTATAGTATAAAAAGTATCTGCAGAAAAAATTACAATAATAAATTATAATTTATTATTATACATTTTATATGATCGAATCATGCACCATTGCCAAATGGTGGGAATTCATAAAACTAAATATAATGTTATTTTCCATATATTTCTTTATATGATAATACAGCAAATATTTCGAAATGAATTTCTAATAAGATTGAAAAAATAACATTTTATGACTTTCATATAAATTTCTTTAAATAAAGCCGATTTTCGGAAAAAATCTCAAAACTACTTTAGTTAAGAGAAAAGTGCAATCTTAAAATACAGTAGAGACTCGATAATCTGACCTAAACTGGACCGAGGAGTGGTCAGATTACCGAAAATGTCGGACTATATGGAAAAGAACGGGGTGAAACGAAACAAATTTGAAGTGTAACATAAGTATGAAATCACGTTTATTAATCATTATTCTACAGTGCAACTAACATAATAGAGTACAAAACTATTATTTGAAGTTAAAGTTATTATTTAAAAAATTGAGGTTTGTTTCCAGGCTTTGCTTCTCTTCCTTGTGGCGAGGTCATGCCATCGTCTAAATAATATGACATCAGTAGCAGTACTTACACAAAAGTGGTAGAACAGTAGGAGCTAGGTTTTTGAAAGCTCTTGGTTTTTTGACCTTTCCAATAAGTATGAGTTATAATTTGTGGTTTCCAGTAGCATTACTACAGGCTAGAATCGTCACTTTTTCTTTACTTCGTTTATACCCAGGAGCTGAAGCTTCAGCCCAAGAAGCTCCAGTTTTTGAAGGCAGCATTTTATAGTTTAAGCCTGTCTCATCGCACCTCATCACCTAACAATCCTTTATTGTCAATGAGATAATGAAATTTGCTTTAAATTTAAAAAATTCGTCCGAATTTGCCGATTATTTTTCCCCACAGATGGCTATGCCAGATTATGCGGAATGTCGGACAATCAAAGGTCAGATTATTGGGACTCTACTGTATAATTAAAACTCATTGCAGTTCATGTAAATATTTAGTTCAAAGTAAGTTACTACACATTTTCCTTAATGGTAAATTGACTTCATTCATATTTAATCCTGTTTTTACGCATTAAAAAGAGTTAACACTAAAATAATTCAATTATTAAGTTAGATCCTATAAGTTTTAAATAGGGATGGGACGATCGGTTCTTTGGTTCTGCCAGTTCTCTCAAGAACCGAAATAACTGGAACCGACTGTTTATAATCTGATTCTTCGGTTTTGATCCTTATTTTAATAAAAAGCATCGAAATATGCACACATCATGTGTGTAAACATGTGAGGCATGGGCGTTCTTTATGATTTATACAATGATGTCACAAAAGATAAATATTAATGGCTTAGTATAATGTCTAAGAACTGAAATGCCAGTAGTGATGCCAAGAAAATGTCGAATTTTTGATTCACTGACTAATTTCCTAATCAATTGTAATTAATAAAACAATCAACAATTATTTAAAACTTACCTCACTGGAATAGTAGTAATGTAATCTTTATGTTCACGTTCATTCCTTCATCGTAAATTACCCATTTCTTTTCACTTGCAAACAGTCTAAATGAAGAAATAGAAATATTTGTTCATTTCTTCATTGTAGATAATCCATTTTCCTAGTGTTGTGTGTGCATGAAAGAAAATTAAATTAATTAGGTATTTACTGATTGTTTTTCTTTGACAACAAATAAAACATGGGTCCTAAGTGAATTACGACTTTCTCGTTTAATTTTCTTGAAATCGACTACTCCTTCAATAAAAATGTAGTGAACAAAACATATGTTATTTGATTAGTTCTACGAAGTTCTTTAAAGACTTTTTCATTATAAGTTATATTGTATGAGATATAAAGAAAAGATCATTTGTTGTTACCTGTAAAGTGGCACTCCCAATTTGGTCACGTAAACTATTTATATAATTATCTTAGTTCCTTTTCCCCTATGTCCTAAATACCAAATTTCATCAACATCCACATCCGCCCAGTAATTTCTGAGATAAAACATGCAGACAGACGGACGGACATGCCCTGAACATAAGGCATTCTTTTTTTATTTATTGTCAAGAACACCTAAAAATGATTGCGTCTCGGAAGCAGACGCTAACCGAAAAGCGACCGCCTCACTCCGTCATATTTTTCCGTGTTGGCATTCGATTTTCGATATATATATTAATGATGGAAGTTGTTCGTTAACTACAATGTAAAATAAATTTTTATGCTTGATGTGTTATCAGTTTCAAACGGGATGAGCAAGTATGAATTTCCTTTATTTTATGAGGTAAAAGAGCTTTATAGCACATACAAAAATCAGCATGATGAGTCAGTTCAACGAATGATAGTTCAGCAAAAATATCTATCAAAAAATGAATGATGGGTTTCAAACTTCCGGTACTCAATATTTGGTTCGCGACTGCATGGTTTTATAATGTAAAAATTCAAGCAATAACTTGAGTCAAATCCATCACTTTGAAGTGTTAACATAACAATAACAGAAATAAGTTTTATTTTGTTGTGTAGTAATTTTGAATTGATACCCCGCAGATAATTTTTAAATTTAACTGATTTATTGTGAACCCTAACAATAAAGCTATGTCAGATGTTTGGAAAAACTTCAGAATTGACAGTACAAACGACAAATACGCTATATGCAACTATTGTAAAGCTAGAATTTCCCATAGTGTATCAAATAGCATTTCTAACCTAGCAGAACTGAGAACCGGGATCAGATTAATATAACAGGAACCAAGAACCGGAACTGGGAAAAAAAGTGGAACCGTCCCATCCCTAGTTTTAACTTATAATTTTCTCAAATATTCCAAGTAAATTTCTATTGATTCTTCATACATTATATCTTATTATTTCACTTTTCCTCTTATTCTCAGGAAATATTTGGATAATCATTTGGCCTCTCTGATAATAATTATTCAAACAATATAATTAAAACAAAGGTAACTTTCAAAAATTAATCTTTTAGGAGGAGGTTGTGAAGGAGGTGGAAAAGGAGTTGGAGAAGGAAATGGAGATGAATGGAGAATCATCAACAGTTTACGTGGAAGGGGAGAGTGAAGATGACATATCAGATTTTGGTGGGGATGAAGATATATCTGATGTGTCCGATATTGAGGTTAGTCATTGGATTACTCATATTTTTTAGCAACATTTAAATTAAGTCTTTATCACCCAAGTGGTTCTTTCTTGATAAACTATTGCTGATATTAAGCATTACTCAGTGTATCACAATGAAACATTTAAGTTAAATAGAAATTAACTCCTTAACCGTAAAATTTTACGGTTAAGGAGTTAATTTCTATTTAACATCAATTTCGCCGTAGTCTCCATCTTTACTTATTTAGAAACATTTAAGGCTTACCCTTACTCACATGAGCAGGTTTATGGCATTCATTTTGGAGGAATCGCCAGAGGTCCTCGAAAAATATGCAGCAGTCTATCAGATGTTTAGGCATCGTCACAGTTTGGTATCATATTCCAATAATTCTATCGGTAGAGAAATTTTGGTGGTGTTGCCTTTGGTTTGAAAATCATCTCGATTTCTCATCGTTTTCTGCATGCATCCAATGATTTTCACATGCCGTCTCTTTTGGCTGTATTGTTCTTTGTATCCTGCAATATGAATATGTTGCTGCTAGTATTATAAATTATAACTATATTTATCTACAGTTAATGGTATTTGTTAGTGATTTTTAGTTTGCTAAAATGTTTAGACCCAATCTTCATTTTTGAGGTGTGGCTTATATACATGGGTAGTTTATATGTGAATAAATATAGTAATTTGTTAGAATTTTGACTAAAATGACCAGGATGATAATACATTTAGTCTCTGGTTTCCTTCAAGCTATAAACTGTTCATGCCCAATTTCAAACTTATAGTAGCATCTTGGATTGACCCTTTAATTAGTGTTAGTACCATTGACATTTTGACAAATAATTATCCTTGCCAATTTGATGAGCAATGGTGCACTTATGGCACTGGTATGACTGCTTGAGGTTCACATTTAAATAGTTGTCACATCTTATTTCTTTGTTACAGTATAACCTTCTTTATTCAGATTGATAAGGATTGGATACAATTAGTGAAAATCCACATAATATGAAGTGACACCTTTAAGTAGGATCTGAGATGAGAAGTGGTTTACATAACATACATTACAATGAGATTTGTAATTGTGATTGTAATATCTCATTCAATGAAATGCAATGATTATTGTAGATGACTGTTGAAATTACAGTATATGAAGAACTACAGATTTTATATACACAGGATTTTTAATTGCTCATGAAGTGTATAGAGAAAGTATTATGATAGTAAAAATTTGACTTTGAGATTTCGATACATACACACATTTTAGGTGCCCCTGAGTTGGAAAAAGTGGTTTTTGCAATCACATGTTTGTCATCTTTATCTTTACATGGCTTGAGGACCTAAATTGTTAAACAGAATCTGACAATATTTTGAATTTCTTGTGTCATATTATTGCAGTTTATTTATTGTTAATTGTTTTATCTATTTTCTCAGGAAATCATATCCTCAATTGCTAATGTTAAGCAAGGCAGGCCGGATAAATTTGGTCCATCCACTTCGGGCAAGAAAAAGCGACCAAGAATTGAAATTGAATATGAGACAGAGATGGAGAAACAGCCGACTAAGAGTTGAGCAAAAATTCTGGCAATGCTTTATTTTACAAGAAAAATGTTGCTTGTATATTTTTGTACAATTTAATAGGACAGAATTATCTCAATTTTTAGAGAATTCTTGTTATGATTGTTATTATATTTCTATTGTTGAAGATTCCCTTAAATGTCATTAGTGTTGAATTTTAAACAAAATAAGTAATTCAAAGGTAAGTTTTTGAGCTTTCCTTGAACTTAAATATAGTTGATGAACATTACTCCTTTAGCCATAACATGCTTGAGTAAACTGGACTCAGGTTATAACTGCAAATTAGCCATTCATGGTGGTAATTCGCTGAATGTTGATGATCATTGAAGTAACATTGAGAGTAGCTGCATCTTAGTTGACATATCCATATGGTTTGTTCAACTATTTTGTGGTTACATTGCTTATGCTGATTATCAACTGAATGGCATTTAAAGAAAGTTGCAAATTAATTTTTATGAATATGCATGTGAATTTTTCATTTAAATTTATCTTCATAACGGTAAAAAAATGAACATACAAATGCATGTTTATTTATGTTGAAGAAATTGGTGATATGATCATGTACAAGGTCTGACAATTAAGTTCACGAACTCCACCTATATCCAGGGGTGAGCTGCCAATCTGGTAACAAGGGGCTCGCTATATGTAGGGGTATGACAGCAATCTGTTAACAATTGGCTCGTTACATTTTAACAGTCAAGGAATTAATTAGAAATAAATTTACATAAGAATACGTTTTATTTGTCAATTTATATTTACAACTATTTATTGAAATTATAAATAAACAACATTTGGGTGTTTATCTCAAAAATTATATGAGGCCTATTCGTGCAAGAACTAGAAAAGTGGTGTAGTTACCGGAAATAAGTTGATTGTACTATTGCAAAGCTCAAATTTTCCTATTTTTTTAGTACACTACTGAGATATGAACTTATTGTATAAACAATCTTGCAACACCCCACTTAATCGGTGCTGTTATCATCGGGAGCGAACGATTGTCATGAAAGGAGGAAGCTCATAATGGGGTCATTAACGGAGGACCAGACTTGAAATATAATAATTAGATAGAATCTAATGATCGATACTAAAATGACTAATTATTTCTAGCTTAAATGGATTCAAATGTAACCTATTTTCTTGAAGATTTAAAATATTTTGTGTGATAATTAGAAGAGTAATGATTAGCGCAGTATTATCGGAGGTTTGTCGAAAGTGAAAATAGTGTAGCCAGTTCAGCAGAAGTATGAAGAAAGAGGTAGGATGACAGTTTTTAGTAATCTAAAGTGACTATTGAACCCAAAACATTACATTGTGCGACTTGAGTGAAATTAGTTATGTGGATGTCTGCACTCTCCTTTTGAGAATTGTTGCACAAATTTGAAAATCCATTCTGTAAAAAAAGTGTTAGTGAATAAGTATGCTGTCAAATGTGATCGGAATATCAAGAATCCTGCATTATTTCACCGTGTTGCCTCAATATACTTCTGTAATCTTTTGTAACTTCTATTTGATGAGTTACATTCCAATTTTGTCTAATTGTAAGTTATTCGTTATAAGATAATCTTTTTCGTCTCATATGCATATTGTTTCATGCAGACTCCTACAACGATACATTTTTCACTAAAAACATCCATCTGATGTTTTTATCCTTTATACCATTGTAATCTAGACATAGGTAAAATAGAAAAAAGAAATTAAATAAGATGCATTTATTAGATGAAAAATTTTACTCATTTAAAAATTGGTAAACTTTAAATGCGTTTTCTGGTGTTTTTAACAGTTGTTGCTTGTCTAGTTTTCACACGGATAGCCTCAATTTACATCATACATTTTCAGTTTAAAGAAGGTTTCATATTGCTTTTTGATTTCCTGTTGGTTGTACAACAACCTTGGGTCGAACTCTAGTATCATCGGCAAGATGATATTGGCATAACCAGTTCTTCACAAAAGGCACTGCATACCAATCTGTTAAAGATTTCCACAATATTTTTATAGTCATCAGATTGAACACATGGCTAATTGTGTTTACTCCTTTCACATGTGGCTTTACCATTCATTACACTAAAACCTCGTTCAGCTTCTGCGCTGCTGATTGCAATTGTGTTAGCAATCTTCTTAGCTTTAGCAATAGTAGGTGGAAAAGGAACATACAGTTTTGATTGTAGGTTTTAGTCCATAAAATTCTTGAAATCATTAATATTGATTTTAAATTTTATCAACTTATTTAGCTGCTGTAATTTCTTTTCCCATTTTAGTCATGGAGAAAGTATTTCCTCAAAGCTCCAAGGGGTTGGTACCAACAAATCAAAGTGTGTTAAAAGATATCCGTAATGCTTATGATTATTTGAATCGTTCCCAAATTCAGTTTACTCTGGTTTGAAAAAAGTGATTTGTCGATAAAAGTCTGGCTGTCAAATTTTCAATTACACTTTGAATTAGTTGACCTCTAGGACAAGTGTTTGTTATCTTTGATGCACTGCTTTGAAATGATATGCATTTATAAGTATCAGATTTAATTAACTGAAAAACTTTGTGTTTACCAATATTTTCCTTAAGAGATTGCATTGCTCTTTTTGTGCATCTTATAAGTTTGTCGGCTTTTTGTAAAGTTATTGACTGTGAGTGTAAAGTGTTTGATAACAAGAATATCTCTTCTAAAATATCTATCATCAGAGCTAAATCACTGAGGAAATTTACATTAGACATTCTTTTTGCCATTCCTTCAAATGTTGTGTTAGATATGTCTATAAGTCTCTAAATAACACCTGCATTCATTAACAGAAAAACAGTAAAAATAAATACTCGTGTAAAATGAGAAAAAAAATCTGTTAATAAATTTCTGTAAATAAACACCAATCCATGTATTTACAGTTCACTAAAATGACTGTGAGAGACCCTTGTTGATGGACGGGAAAATATAAATCTTCACTTTTGGAATTGGAAGTTTGGAGAGGTAAAGCACTAAGAAAAGGCCCTTATTAGTGCTGCAATACACTTTCAATCTCAAGTACTATTTTAAACTTCAAAAGTTCACTCTTTGTGATTGACTCTTAGATTGAACTCGTGGATGAAAATGAGTGCTGCACGTTGACACCAAGGTTTGTGGAAAAATTCACCGAAGACATTTCATCAAAAGACAATTCATCGAAAACAATTCACTGAATACAATTCATCGAAAGAATAAGTCAGCGAATATCAATCTATCGAATGAGCATTTCATCGAAAGATGAGAAAAATAATTTTTAATTGTTGTGAATTGTTTTTCAGTATATTGTTCTTTCGATGAATTGTTGATATACATCCAAATCCAAAGCGAATCGTGTAAATTCACCTTGAGAAAAGAAAAGACTAAAGGGACAAAACTATATTGCTACTATATATAGTACATATGCCTGATAAAGTTTAACAAAGTGCTCATTAAATGAGTCTAAATTTAACAAAGGGCTTGCATGAGCCCCCTCCAGCTCACCCCTGCCTATATCTACCTGTACTTCCATTATTGGTGATCCACTATATGGTTTCTTTCAAAGTATTCCCCTTGCGGTGCAATGCATGCCTGCCACCGTTTCTTCCATCCTTGATAGCATTTCTGGAACTCATCTTCTGGAATTGCGTTTATTGCCACTGTCATATTCTACTTGATGTTTTCATTGTCCTAAAAATGCGCTCCTTTGAGAACGTTTTTTATCCAAGGGAATAAAAAGAAGTCGGGAGGGGCCAAATCAGGTGAGTAGGGTTGATGTTCCAGTATGGTAATCTGTTTCTCGGCCAAAAATGTCCTCACAGTCAATGTTGTGTGGGCAGGTGCATTGCTGTGCTGCAGGATCCATTTGTTTTTCCTGAATAGTTCAGGTCTTTTTCTCTGAGGTGCTTGAGCACTTCCTAATATGTGGTAGTATTGATTAACTGTCTGTCCTTGAGGCTCAAATCCATGGTGCACCATACCCTTTGCATTGAAAAAGGAAAGGAGTATTGTCTTCACTTTGGACTTCGACATGCTCATCATTATCGATTTCCTCTCTCCCCTCACTCAAACTCATGCTCACTACATCACACAAAAAACTCACCATACGTCAATTCATCGTTTGACAAATTTAGCATGTGACAAATTGTAAGGCGAGACACCATGACTAGTGTATGGCAGGGGGATGCACTTGGTGGGTTGGGATTCATCACTTGCCATACACCATCCAATGTGTCTCGCCTTGTGTAATTCGCAGCGAGAATTGTGTTTCATTCCAGTATTATCAAAATATAAAAATTTTGTTGTGGGAAAGGGTCTCCCCATGCTGTACACCAGTCATGGCATTTTACCTCCCAATTTGTCTCGCGACAAATTGGTTAAGCAACAAATGGAAGCACAATGATCGGCGAATTGATGCGCAGCGAACTGACCGACGAGTTGTCATCAAAACATAGGAAGTATGGTTATGCATTTAATTGATGTTTTATTAAAAAAAATTGAAACCTAAGATAAAATAATTGTATCTACTAAAATTTTTCATTGCAAACTTATGATCTGGATTTTAATTAATAGTATTCATTTTAAGAAATACATTTAAAAAATTGTTTTTCTCAAACAAAAATTTGTAACAAACCATTTCAATTAATGAATGAACTAGTATACCTTTACTGATTACGTGTGTTTGAAATATGCACCAAATACATTTAGTGAGAAATTAGATCAAAATCTTTTTTCTGTTTTTACAGTGTTAAAAGAGTAAATACACTATCTTGGTTATTGTGCAGATTAAGTAAAATTCTGTAGGGAGAATTGAGGATCCAAACACTCCATAGAGCTAATGTAAACCATTGCATTTTATAGAAGAAATCAAATAATGTCAATTGGTAAGTTCCTGAATTTACAAAATGCCAAATATTGCTATTAGTTGTATTGCTGATTTGGCAGAAGATAGCATAAATGGAAGAAATCTTTGGCCACCTGCTAGTTTGTGTAAATAATTTTTAAACCCAAACTAACCCATGAAGCAATGACATAGGTATTGCAGTTGCGGTTATGGCAGCAAATCTCATCAGATATCAAATTAATTTTGGTACTATTTTGAAATTGATTCAAATCCTCTTAGAAATAAAAGTAAACCTTGGGCTTTTGTCCACACAGCCATTCAAATGGAAAGCTTGTATGTTGATTCTCTTTTAAAAATATAATTAAAATATTGGGACACAGTGTGTATCGCAGACCTACCCACACCAACCTATACTTAAATGGGATGAGTCACCACCACCCCTCCCAACGACAAGGAGTGTTGACCACTCTGATCGACCAGGCAAGAGCCATTGCTGACGAAGATAGTTTAGGGGCAGAAATCAGGAACCTACACCTCTCGTTCCGACAGAACGGGAAATCGGCCGGGCCCTGAGAAGGGCCATTTCCAGGAAAATGAAGAAAAACCGGTAACCACGGCATGTATACCCTTCCTGTCAACGATTTCTGGGAGGATCTCGAGGATTCTAGGCAGGCAAGGCATCAGGGTGGCACACAAACCGCCACCAAAAATCCAGAGCTTCTTACCGCAGAACAAAGACCAACTAGGCCTCAAAACAGCTGGAGTTTATAAAATCCCTTGCTCGTGCAGCAAGCAGTACATCGGCCAGACGGGACGGACAATAGAAACGCGGATCAAAGAACATTCAAGATGCATTCGCCTAAATCAGCCAGAAAAGTTGGCAGTCGCAGAGCACAGCATATCCACAGCCCATCGCATTAACTTTGTGGAGGCTCAAATGATTGCCAAGGCCAATGGTTATTGGGATAGGCTAGTGAAAGAAGCCATTGAAATCAGAATTGAGAAAAACAACATTAACAGGGACACTGGATTCCCACTGAGCAAGGTGTGGAATCCCATACTCCTCAAAATCGCGGAACACCATAGGCTGACCCAACAGCCAATGGGAAACGAGCCTCCAATACTCGGTCAGTATATATACAAGGACAAAATAATGGTACGGCACTCAGGAGACCCCTGAAGATGGCACTTGAGGAAGGTGCCGAAACGTCGGTTGACAACATACTCACCTGGCTGGAAACCCGGGAGCTTCACCTCATCGATTTGCCAGGAAAGCATCAGATCTTTCTATAATATTTAATTTGATTTTAAAGGTTCTTTTGAAAGCAACCATTTACAAGTTTTCATTTGATTTTTATATTTGTATAACGTAAGAGAAACTGGAATTTAAAATGGGCTTGTACTAGGGCTGCGGCAGGAAAGAGTATTTAAGAGATGGGACCTTTTTGGGACTGCACACTGTCTTGCAGGATGTTTCTAGGTTATTAGAATATGTTATCCTTTCTGCAAAACAGAAAAGATCTGATTTGTCCAGCACAACTTGCTCCATACCGAGTAATGATTATTATTGTAACAGTGGTTGCAAGTTGCTCTCGAAATCAATGTCCTCAAAAATGATCAGCAAATGCACTTGTGAATAATTTTTAAACACTTGGATAATTTTTACAGTGAAGAATGCTTTGAATCACTTTACACATTGTAAAAACAATCTGTAATCAAAATTATTATCTGTTGCTACAGAATACAAAATATCTGTGAACGATTAAAATTGCCATTGGCGACACTGGGATTGCTCAAAACCAAGAAGATTAGATTTTAAAAAGATTTATGACAATTTAAACAGGAAAGAACCTTTACATATTTAGTTTTCGAATGCAGGTTCATGTTTGGTGGGTATTGCGATTCATTTTATATGCCAAAAGAATCGAGCATTTGGAGAGGAAGGGTTGTGTTTATGATGTGGCATTCCTTTTTGATACCTTAAATACCTTAACAAAAATGTTGGGCAGCTAACTCTTCATGTATTCTGATGTCAAACATTTTTAATATTTATAGTAGTACTGCTATGTACGACTGGCATAGCACAGGAGATTTATTACTTTACCAATATGCGACTTTCCTGAGAATGAAGCTGCAAAAATGTAAAAAAGTATCTTTTTTGTCCTATTCAGAGAAACTTTAAATGGAATTCTCCAAAACACTTTGCATTACACACTGATGAAGCTATTTTAAACTCCTAGTGAGTTCTATGAAGTAATTGATAATTCCAATTCTACTTGCTCGGAAAAGAGATCTTGAAAACTGCATCATTTTTGGGATGTACGTACGTGTGTGAACAAATATTCTCTCTTCTGCAGTTATAATAAAACTCCAAAATTGACAAACCTTGCTAAAAAGACAATCGGAACTAACCACGATTTTCCCGGCAAGTGAAACGGTGCAGCACATTACATACTTATTGTACTAAAACAACAATTTAAAGTTTTTGTCTAATAAGTAGAATCATTTCTTAATGATTTTTTGTGAAGATAATCATTTTAAAAGAGTCCTACATTATGGCAAGATTTCACTAAAATGCGTGATTAATAATTTTAAGCAATCATTTATTAATCCATAATTGTCATTTTTATAATAGAAAAATTATGGAAAAGTGATAACGTGTATTAGTGGATATTTCTCATTGTGTGCATTTATCACTTTTAACAGCTTACAGACAGTACATGTGCCTTGGTGAGGAAAGTTCCATAACCTGTAGTGGAAGCTTAACTTGCATTTCATTTTATTTTTAACATTTTAGTTGTTATTGATGAAATTTAATATGGGCTTATTATTGGCATATAAATATATTGTAATATCTTTCATGCTCAAGGTTTCTCGTTAAATATCGTTTTGGCATGATTTTAAAAGGGGTAAATTCAGGTGTAAAGATTTAAGTCCACTCACAGTTTAAGGGGATAGCCAATAATTTTCTGCAACACTAAGCCTATATCGAGTCCTTACTCTAGAAACTCTATTAGTGGGTAAAGTATATCCAAGCATTCCATGATAGACTGAAGTGGCCAACCTGCAATGGTCGAAGGTATCTTCTGTGGCATGCCAATTATTTGCAAAAGCCATGTGGATAATTGCAGCAATTTACACAAAGTAGTTTCAGAGTAAACTTGGCGTTTGAATTGTGCTCCTCCAGTAGAATAAAAGAAAGATCATCTGTTTTTTTACATTAACCTTATTACCCTGCAATGCCCAGGAAGCGTATAGCAAGGGATGCAGTTGTATCATGCATACACTTAGGAAAATCTCTATTAGCCTGTCATATCACATTCAAAAAAATAGGTCTAATAGTGCATATTATTCAGTTGATTATTTCTATGTAACTTATTATACACTGGTTAATTCCTACACTTGGATCACCGGTAATATAATAATCCACGTAAATCCTCAATGAATTCGGTGAAGCTACATTATTTGAAGAGTTTCCGTTTGTGTCCGATTATTACACTTCATAGACTGCCACATCATGTAGTTTCAAAGCTCTGAAACGCTAGCGGTAAAACTATAGCTGCCATTAAAAAAATTAGTCGCTTTACTTTGGACCACTCCAAGGAGCTTAGATAATTCATTTTCGAACGCATAAGCATTTAACAATTGGACGAATGAGTGAAAATTATCCGATTTCCTTCATTATCGGCGGGAACCTCCTCTGAATTCATTTACCACGTCTTTATACATAGTGGGCGATGCTATAATGTTTTTGTTATGCTCACTACTGGATTTATTAAAACTCCAAGCTAATTCCTAGTTAGAAATTTTACTAGGATGACGAAATTCATGGGAAGACATCGATAGCTGCTACTCCTAACACCATTCCGCAATAGCGGGAGGGTCTCCTTGGATACTACCTGGTTGTTACATGAAATGATATTTCCAATCACCGAAGTATCGTTTGTAAAAATCTCTAGTTTATTTTTTCAGAACAGATTACACATTTATTTTTTCTGCGACCGCTGTGATTTAACATACGATGCTAATTTATACATTTTCGTATGATTGTTAACTTAAAATTTGATGCTTCTTGTCTTAGAAGCACTTTGAATTGTAAGCAAAGTTGGTGCCATTTTCGAAAATTAAAAAAATTTACATCGAGCGAAGAAGTCAACTTGACTTTGACCAAAGATTAACATTATCTAACGAATCCTCAAATATCAAAATGGATAAGGGGATCCTGTGCGTATAAACCAATATGGATATGCAACTATAATTTGCAAAGGTAGAACTAACTCAAAATAATGCAAACGAAAGAAACGTAAATGCGGAATATTAACGAAAGGGCTGAGAAGAATCCTTTAAATTATGTCATACACCAAGATATAATCTAGTAAATAAACCAACGCGACAGCATTTGAACTACACATCCCATTTATATAAGATAATAGTTTTTATTTTCTGTGAAATTAAGGCATCTATCCGGAATTTCTAAAATCTCTGTATTTGATACAGAAGCTAGTATCAACCAGCCCCAACGGATGTAGTAGGGGTAGAATATCCGCCCGGCAAGTGGAAGACCCGGGTTTGATTCCCGGTCATAGCAGAATTTTTTCTGTTTCAAAGTTATTCCCAAAATTACAGCTTATGCCTTTCTGCATAGTTTCCTATTATTCCATCAATTTTTGGCTTTGGCAATCTCACTATTTGAGAGGGAGGGGTTTTCTTTGACGTTCTCTTGGAGGACGTCCGTTGGGGCTGGTTGATACTAGCTTGGCTAGCCCGGACCCAACTAAGAAAAACACCCGCGTTCAGAAACAGGAAAGATTATCTGCTACGGTAGTTCATTGGTAGAATATCCGCCCGGCAAGTGGAAGACCCAGGTTCGATTCCCGGTCATAGCAGAATTTTTTCTGTTTCAAAGTTATTCTCTGAATTCTTTGGCAATTGGTTCACCTCCATGTTTTCGAATTTCAAGTTTTATGGCTCAGATGCCCTTTTTAAGCAATAACTATAATCATCATTATGACAATAGCCTATATGTTACACTAAAAGTTATGTAAAAATTAAGATATTTTGTGTTATGATTATGGTTTCATCATCCCTGCCTTTTAGTATGTATCCGGATAAAAAATTAATTTAAAATTATCACGTCGCAATATATATACATCGTTGGCTGAAATCAAATGGATTATAATGCAGTCTAAGCATTTAATCAATGCTCTTGAAGTATGGAAAATCAATTCCCATTGACAAGTATTGGAGTTGTTGCTATAGTAGTCCATATTTTTCATTGTTGAAAACAGAATTTTTTTCATAATTTTATGATTAAAATCAAATTTTTATGCAAATTCAACATGGATTTGAATTTTGCCTTCAAGAAAAATAAACTTCATTCTCTCTTCCACAGTATGGTGCATGTCACGACTCTGTATCTCAATTTAAATAATTTAAAAAAGCAATTTTATATAACCATGCACAGTTTTTAATGCTTTTCTTATGGCTGTTTTAAATTAGACATTGGGGTCAAAAACACTCCTTAAATATAAAAATTTCTGGAATTTGGATTTTTCCAGAGGTTATAACCAATGACCTATATTTATGCCAAATTTCAGCTCTGTAGCACTCCTAGAAGTACCTTAGGTTTTATATGATACATCCTATATATGTAAGAAGCAGCTATTTATAATGATACACTAGTAAAAGGCGCTTTCATTCTGCAAACATTTTATCTCACCTTGAGAAAACATTCATTTTTCAGAAAGATATTTCATCATCGGAAATATTTTTTTTAATTCTAAAGATTTCATCTCTGCACCGATTTTAGTTATTTGCTTATGTAACAATAATAAAGTAAAACAATCTCTAAAATTTGCAATTTTAAGAATATTATACTTTTTCCGCAGTAGGGTACTAAAGCCACACATTTCTGCCAAATTTTAAAGTTAGAGCTTATCTAGAAGTGTAATAATATATCAATTTTTTTATTTAAAAACTTTTAACGGCCGCAACCGCTTATCCATCGAGATTTTCAAATATTTGGGTATGTGCATTAACCTTTAAATAACTTTAAAATTTCAGCGCCAACACGACATTAGTTTTTTTCACAGTTCTCTAATTATTCCTGATTTTGGATTTTGACGTTGTTATAAGTTTATGCCGTAGTTTTAAATCAACTGCATTATAATACAATCCACTGATTCTCTTTAGAAGCACTAAATTAAAGCTATTTTTATATGCAGTTCATCAACCCCCATAATTGAAAGGAGTTCTTTTGTATTTATTTGTGCATTTGCACCCCTCTAAATAACTTTAAAATTTCAGCTCCGTAGTTAGGCCCATTGTCCCTAAACATTTACCTATTTGTTTAAATTTTAAGAATTTTTAACAGCCAAACAAACTAAAATATAAAAACTTCTATACATCCTATTTCTTTTTTACAAATTCCACCTTTAAGAAAAATTTCAGCTCTGTAGCAGATTTGGAAATAAATAAATTCTTGAAAATTTGTTTAAAAAATTGCGAATTTTTAGCAGCCGCACTGTTGAAAAATTTTAAGATTTTTGTTTTTTTTTTCTATATAGAATTTTCTACAAAATGTTTGTAAAAACTCATAGCTACGACTTATAGTTTTCGTGATAAAAATTAATAAACGTTAATGCACAAATGGGTTAAAAACAACCCCTAAAAATTAAAAATTGAAATTTTTGATTTTTCTAATTGGTTGTGAGCAAAATCCTTTTATCGTGCAAAATTTTATCTTCCGTATTCCATTTACTTAGTTCTACACATTATAATCATTCTTTTGGCCAAAGAAATGTTTTTGTCCTGAGATTCTATCTTAATTATAACTAATTTAAAAATGCAAATATATGAAACTCTTCACAGATTTCCATGTTTTTCTTATGGAGTATCAAAATGGAACATTGGGGTCAAGAATATCACATTAAAAATTAAAAAAATTGGAATTTCCGATTTTTCTGGTTGGCTGTACCCAAAGACTAGTGTTGTACCTAATAACCGATCATCCTGCCAAATTTCAGGTCCGTGGCATATCTACAAGTACCTTAGGTTTTGTATCATACATATATCCTATATCCTCCTCCGTAAGAAGCAGATATTTATAATAGACATATATCCTATATATGTAAGAAGCAACTATTTATAATGATATATACGAGGGTGGTTCAAATGAAAACAGCAAAAGTGAAAAGAAAATTTTTTTATTAAAACCTTTGACAAAATACTCATTTACTTTTCTTGCAATGCACGTTTACCATCTCGAAACCAACGCATGGATTCTGTCGGAGAAGAATTTTTTGGTAGCTTGCTCAGCCAATCATGCACCACATTTTTAAGATCGCAGTCGGAACGAAAGTGTTTCTCTCGTAATGCCTCTTTGAGTGGGTCAAAAAGATGAAAATCACTCAGAGTCAAGTCTGGGGAAGAAGGGGGATGAGTTATCACTTCAAAATGCAGATCCTGAATGGTTTCAAGAGTCGCACGGGCACTATGAGAACGGGCATTGTCTTGTTGCAAACAAACCCCTTTTCGAATGAGTCCCCGACGTTTGGGCAGGCTTCAGTCCGTTCTTAAGAAGATCGCGGTAGGAATCACTATTGACAATTGTCCCTTTTTCCATATAACTCTCCAAAATTACTCCATTTTTGTCCCAAAATGCAGTCAACATCACTTTTCCTGCGGATGGTGTCGCTTTGATTTTTTTGGCTTCGGCAAGATTGAATGCCGCCATTCTTTACTTGCTCGCTTACTCTCAGGCTGAAAGTGATTGACCCATGTCTCATCCCAGGTCACTATGCGGTTCAAGAAATCTTCCCCTTCAGCTTCATACCGAGAGAGTAGCAACACGTTGCTTCAGGTCTTCAGTGAGTTACCGGGGCACCCACCACGAACAAACTTTATTGAATCCAAGCTCTTTGTGGACAATATTGTGAACAGATCCAACGCTGATGCTCAATTTCTTGCTGATTTCTTTCACTTTAATGCGACGGTTTTCGCGACTGAGCCTTTCAACGGCAGAAATGTTCTCCGGTGTGACTACACGATCAGCCTGGCATGGCCGAGCAGCGTCTTCCATATCTTGTACACCATTTTTTAACTTTTCAACCTATTTATACACTCTCCTCTGTGATAAACAGTTATCTCCGTACACATTAACCATCCTCCTGTATATTTCAAATGGTTTCACTCCTTCTGCGTTCAAAAATCGTATCACTGATTTCAACTTCAACTTTGTGCAATGTTCTATGCGAGATGCCATACTTATATGACAAGGGGTACCAAATACCACAAAATATCCCACAAAAATAATAATAACAATAACAAAAAAAATAATTAACAATAGCAACAAAAAAAGCAATTACAATAATAATAGGATTTCATACTTTTTCCACTTTCTTTTCACTTTTGCTGTTTTCATTTGAACCACACTTGTGTGTGTTTAATATATATATATATGTATAAATAATTAGGATATTTCCTGTTAAGATTATGGCATCTTCATCCTTGACTATAGCGCGTATTTGGATAAAAATATCAAGAAATAGGTATGATGCCATTATATTTAACAATTGAAAAGAGTTAAATTTCTCGAAAAACTACGAAACACAACATAAAAATACTTTTCAAGTGTTACCGTCACTGCTATCAATCAGGGTTGCTATTGTGATCCCTTATAGCCCTGGAAAAAAATCTATTCGCATCCTTCCTGCAGTCGACAACCCAAATTTAATCGTCATGTTTGTGCTTTCAGTAGTACGTGAGAATTGCAATTATCTATGATACCTTCAATCACAGTGCCTGATGCAGTTAGTGTTTTGGATAGAGTAAAATCTTACATATTATCGGAAGAAAATATTGGTGATGATGTTTTCATATTATGCATCATATTGAAAATTAATGTTATATGCTTATGGGAATAAACTTCATGTTAATTCAATTAAAGAAAAATGAAAAAATATTTTTCCGTAACTTGAATTTTCTATAATTCGAATAATTATTGCTTTCCTTTGAGATTCGAATAATGGAAGTTCAACTCTAATTCGTTATGACGGCATTAATTTCCGTTAAAAGCATTAAATCACTGCAATCGTAACATATCATATCAGATCCCTTTAAAAGCATTGAGATCGTTGCCATAGTACTGAAAGATTTCTATTGTTGAAAAGAGGAAGAACTTGACACTTTTTTCCGTTTAAAAGCAGATATTTAAGCTAATTCGATACGTATTTGTATTCTGCCCTCAAAAAGTAAGAACTCCATTTTTCACATAGACAACTATTCTTTTTGCTAATTCGTATCCCAATTTCAAGTAATTTAAAAATGCATTTTTAGAAAGCCTTGCAGTGAATCGCATGCTTTTCTTATGGGGGATTGAAATGGAACATTGGGGTTAAAAAGACCCCTTAAGTATAAACGTTTCTGTGATTTTCGATTTTTCTCGTAGGTTGTATCACTCAACATACCTACATGCCAAATTTCAGACCTATCCCTTCTAGAAGTACCTAAGAGTTTTGTGTCAATGAGTGAGTGAGTGAGCGAGGCACAAGTAGCTATATTATTATAGATACCCTATACTAGCGTAATTGCCCGGGCTTTGCCCCGGGTATATAGTTTAGAATTTTTCATAAGTGACCAATATTCCCCTTTCATTGGTATGAACAAATTAAATATAGACTCAAATTTTATGCCTACCTCCCCCTCCCCTCCAAGAAATCTAAATTCTGGCATCGAGGTGCTTATCTTCAACGTCTCTTAAGTATGAGTACCAAGTTTTAAGACTACGTTTCTTGGTTCAACATTGGTATTGGAGGAGAATTCATCAAAATCGGTCATTTGGTTGCTGAAATATCTTCAAACAGAGTGCTTTTCGTCAAATTCGCCGTAGTATAATCGTATACTAATGAATTTTCTTTGAAATCAGAAAATTATTTTTCCTTATATTGTGGTAGCCCTGCTTTTTAGATCCGTTCTTAACATGTTCATTTCGTTTCGCCATTCTATACCCGCCCTACTAACGAAATTTCTTATTGAAAACGGTTCAACAAATACCTTCAAAATTCATAGAAAAAGTCTTAACTTTGATATTGTGGTAGCGCTGTTTAGTCGACCCGGTTGAAATATACTACTGTCAGGCACGCTTCTAAAGAGAACTTTCAGATGGAATTAGGTGTTCAAACTCGGTATGTGCGCAGTAGAACACGGGGCCAATTAATCGCGATAGGTCAGTCCGATTTCGACGAAACTTTAATTATATTACTCGGTGTGAGTTTCTGCATGTGTAAGACATCTTTCGGTTGATTTTGAAAATTATTTGTAATTGTCGTAGAAATTAGAAACTTGAATCATTGTACGTGCAAAAGAACACAAATTCATTTTCCTAACGTAGATTTTAAAATACGATTTGAATTGACTCACAATCAGAAAATTGTTTTGAAGACGAAATTTTTAAGTTTTTTTAAATACAATATTTCGTTGCCAAGAACAACCAGCATTGTTGCTGTACTCCTAAAATTATAAAGGAATGTATTGGGAAAACGGAGGAATGGGGAAAAGAAAGAGTAAAAAAGAGAAGGGAGAGAGAGATAAGAGAAAGAGGGAAATGGGGAGGGAGAGAGGGAGAGAATGAGGGCAAGTGGAAGTTTGGGAAAGGGAGGTTTGGTGGGTGGGAGGGATATAGTGAAGTAGAGAGGGAGGTAGAAATAGGGAGAAAGGGAAAGAAATGGGAGGGAGAGAAAAGCCCGAAAATAGGGCTAAATATAATTTTCCACCTTAAATATATACTGATAGGGGGAGGTTCAGGGTTGCAAACGGACAACAGACGAATTCGCCTCGAGGAGCGAGGCATAAGGCTGACGCGCGTAGCGCGTAGGGGCGGCGTCCCTAGTATTATATTAGATGTTTATAAACAGAAACTTTAATTTTTGGTCCATGAGTTTGCGCTCCTTCAGCCCTGCGCCCGGGGCAACTGCTGCCCCTTCGCTACGCCACTGGTCTTCCGTGGCGTTGAATCACCGTCCATACAAAAAATAACTCGGTGGTCATAAATCCCCTCGGCAAGCAGAAGATTTAAGTTTGAATTCCAGTAAAGGTCATATATTTTTCTCTTTAATGAAATGTTTATTTACAGCTCCTAACTTTCTGCATAAATATGCAGTGGCTACATCTTTCATTTAACGTAAAAGATAAGCTTTCAACTCCTTTTCATCGATCTGACCGCTATCGATCCCATAAAGCTCCTTAAAACCTTCTCATTATTCCTAAAATAACGGCCTTCAATATAGAAGTGGGCTCTTCGTTAACTGAATTCGCATTTTAAAAATTACCTTAGCGTTCGTAGCTGTGGGACAACGGACGTTGAGCAATGATAAATTGTCGAATGAAACAATTCAACGAGGAGAGACTACGAATTTTTCAATCGATTCGTAACTCTTAAATATGAAATGAAAAAAAAATCTTTGCAACTCGCCGATCCGACTTCCTTTGTTTCAAGACTCCTTCCTCGTCGCGGTATTGCATTTTCCCGCTATTTGCAGGCACCTACCGCATCTCATCGCCGAGGAATCGCTCTCATTACACACGTCCGCGACGCGAGTACTTTGCCGAATGAGTTCCGCGAAGTTGTTTTTTTCTTTTCATCAGTAGTTTTTTTCTCGTTCACGCTTTTTTATTTTAAAATTTCGGAAGATCGACTGTCGACGCCATCGCGATGTAAAATAAAGTGCGCCACCAATGCTCTCCCATTCCGCCTCCATTATCTCCACCATATCTCTTTCTCTCCCCCTCTCTCTCCACCATGTCTCCGAACACGTATCTCTTCGCTCACTCACTCGCTCCCTCGGTTCCCATCCATTTGCCCAGATGGCGCGATATCCAACCAGACCAACGCATCAAAGAATTGAGCGCGCGTTGGGAAAAACCCTCGACGCTGCATTAGCAGTGCACGGATAATCGGGACTCGGGATATCGCAGGCTATCGGTTGGCTCGGGAAGAACGTTTTCTTCTTTTTATTTTTAACGTGCCGATATAGCACAGGCACACATTTATGCGCACGTGTGTGCGTGGGTATTTTATCGATCGAGAATCGATTTGTATCGGTTTGGCGTGGACTTATGACTTGGGGGATCGCCGATTAATGGCGAACTTCGACGTTACGGCGTATGTGTGTGTGCTTGCGCGCGAGCGCTATTGGTGGAGGGGGAATGGTTTTTTTTACTCGACTATACCCGGAGGTTTCTCGCTTCGTTGAAGACGCGATAAAAAATAATCCGTCGGAGTGGAAGTTTATTGCTTCGCCGGAGTGTCGGGAAATCGATTGGGGTTTAGGTGGATGGGAAATAAGGGGGAAAAACGAACTCCGGCCGCCGAATTAAGGAATGAAAGCGTAGGGAACGAAGTGCATGTCGCGCTCCGGCTAATGGGGTAGGATATTGATAGTTGGCACGGACGCCGGTAGAGGGGAGGAAGATCGACGTAATCGCGAAATTGGAGACGGTGCTGAATATATGAAATCGACTTTTTTACGGGGAGAGAAACTGCTGGATAAAAAGTTGAAATGGAAGATTGATGAACTACCGCGGTGTTTACACATACATTCTTAATTTTTAATTAATTTTTGGTGGAATTCCTATTAGTTGAGTTGATTTATTCCGTGATATCCATATAAATTTATGCCAGTATGCATTATCTAGTTGATTTTTAGCTGATTCCTACATTTAGGTAAATCTTTAAGCATCACTTATAAAAAATATATATAACAAGATGATCCAAACGGAACTTATGATCCTTACTTTCCATATAATTATATATTTAATATTGACTTTAATAGCTTTAAAATCACCGCGGATGAGTTGCTCTTTGTGTTCCAAAATTTTATAATGTAGCATTATAAAATATTACAAATACACTCAAACGGAAAACTAAATTGATCACGCGTATTTGTGTGGCAAAAATAGTGCGTGTATGTATTATACTAGACTACCCAATCCGAGTTCAACAATAGTCGTTGCAATGGCAACACTCTCGTAATGGGTGATATAAACTGCAAAAACGTCAGTATTTACGCAACATTCGAAGAAATATGATCGACAACTTATATTATACCATAAAAAATAGAATCTCCATTTTTTTCCTCAGAGAATAGTACAAATTTCGTTCCGATATTACAAATCTAAGATATGTTAATGTGCAAGAGAAAGTTACCCTGCTGAAAATATTTTCCCTGTAATTTCATTATCTTAGTTTCTCAGTTTACAGTTGTTTCAAAATCAACGATGCAATGACGATCTTAATAAATGGACTCACGTTGTCTAATCAGCCTGTTGATGATATTCTTTTTTTCTAAGCTCGTAGTTAGGGTTTATTTAATATTCTTCGAAAAAAAAATCCTTGGAAACGAATCTCCGAAATTCCACAGAGAACTATTGAGTTCGTTATATGGCTACAAAATTCAAGAACAAGCAATTTAAAAAATGTACTTGCCTCGGGTATTTTCAATAGCCACAACAACGTTAAAAAACCATATGGGCATTTCGGATAAAATGCAGCTGTCTTCAGTTGTAATTCACCGAAAATAGATTCTACAAGAAGAATATATTTTCGGATACTTTGCAGCCGAAATACTCGTATGTTTTTTTTTAAACTTTGATGTGACTATTGGAGATACCCGAGGCAAAGAATCTCCGAAAGACAATCATTCGAAATAGCAATTATTTAGAAAATTATTATTCGAAAATATGATGTGTAGAATGAACTCTTCAATCATTTTAAAAATTAATAAGAAAAAAATCAGTAATGGTCATATATTCGCAGTTTCGTATCAGAAATAGTAAATTTTTGTCACTAAATTAAAAAATGAATCGGCCCCATTGTTTTTCGTATAATAATTTTTGCTGTTCATTATTAAATTATTGATATCTGATACACAACGGGTCCGATGTTTTATTTGAGATTATAGTCTCTATCCTCCAAAAATAAAAAATATTCAAAGTTCGCGATATGTACTCTGATTTTTACATTAGCTAGTCTAATAGTAAAAGGGAGGGATTAAGGGAAATGTTAAAAGAAATTGTAGGTTACCTGAAGCTAATGTAGGCTAAATAGTAGGGAGATAAAGTAGATGAGATGAAAGTCCAGTTCTTAGTACTAAGTAGACTAGAAAATAAGATTAATTTTAGTGATCATTCAATTATCTAATCGCTAAACGTCAGTAACCACGGCAGAATAATTATTTCTTTTTAAAAAAGACATTCGAAGATTTTTTTGGAGAATCGTAATTTCGAAAAATTGATTTCTAAGAATTTTCGGCTTACTCATAGTTATTGCTTTGAAGTTAAAGTTTATATAATATAGACCTTTGAAAAAGTAAAAAAAACGATAGATGTGCGGCCTGCGCTCGCATATTTAGGGCAGGACCGGGAAGCCCAAACCAAGTGAAGAGCGACTGGAAAAAAACGAGCCACAAAAAATTATTAAAGAGTAACTCAGATTTACTAATGAGAAATTTGGTTTTCCATACCTCTACTGAGATATTCCAGGTTAGTATAAATTTTGGATGTCGCAATTATTAATTGGTATTCCATATCTGTATCAGTAATCGAAGCTCTGGTTTTATTTTTTGTAAAATTTTAATTTTGAAAAAAAAGCTTTACATCGATATGTACTTCCAAAGAGACACAATTTTAAAGCATATTTTCTTAAAGCTGAATATTCTGCAACTGTTGCTATTCTGTGAAATTATGCCATCTGGACACCGGTTCTTATCGTAATACATGGCTGTATAGCTCTAGGACGGCGATCGGCAACCTTTTCTGTTGGTGAATCAATTAATGGCTTTTGGAAAATGCAATGGTCGATTAAAAATTTGAATGAAAAGAAAAATCAAACCTGGATGGTTATATAAACTATATTTATTAATTGAGTTACTTCTTTATTATCAAAACATAAACCATTCTAGACATGTTTACTTTTGTGTGTGACGAGGGATAACTCATTGACCCGCGTTGTCGACCACTGCCACAGAAACTAAAGAATCTGCTACAGTTTCAAATATCGCTTGCTTTATTGTAGCAATACTCCATAGATATTACTAATATTATATCGAAATACATATGCATCGTTTTCGTTCTAATTGGACAGTCGATTTTTACGTTCTTAAAAATCCGTGATCTGATAGACATCATTTTCGACGGTAGATCACAAGCGATAACGCGATTGAAACAAAGCTACGAGATTAGATACACTAGGGGGCAAGCTCCCTGCTCGCTGGCGCTCGGCAACCCTTCTCCCCTTTGCTCTCTGTTTCTTCGTTCCTACCATGTACCTATTTTTTGGATTTAGATTAGTTTTACGTGAATATGTTTTCAATATGGTATTAATTAAATATGGGTATTTTATACATTATGAACATTTGGTTTCTAATAACAAATTAACAAAAATGATAAATTTAAATGGCATTTAATTTAACACTTCATTACAGGCGCGGACTGGGCCGCCGGGACACCGAGAAATTTTCCAGTCTTTCAGTTCGAAAATGGGGCCGCTCTGTGGACAAAGTTTTAAGTTCACGTAATTACTTATAAGCAACTGGTCGTAAGAATGACAAAACAGTCAATATCTGTATTGGAGAGTCAAAGTGGTAGGTACTTTGATTAAGCTCAAATGAGGCTGATGATTCAAAAGATAAACGCTTATCATTTCCACTTGGGTATTTTTTGCCTAGACGCGCACGTCCTCTCGGGTTAATTCCCGCGAGTTTCGGCTTCTCACATATTTTATTCTTCACTCGAGTGTCACAGTTTCGGTAAGCTTATTGGGAAGAATAAACAAATCATCGTGGGAATGTTCTTCAAAAGTTCCATCCCTTCTCCATATGAGCTGTATGCATCATCCACCAGTCTCCCATAGTTCTCGCAAAAGTATCGTTCCGTTCTTGTCGTGAACGTATTTCCAGAGGCGGATTTATACACAGGCGCATGAGGCGGTAGCTGCACGTCTCGTCGAAAAGAGGGCCTCGCAAATGGGACCACGTCGAAAAATGAACCTCACCAAAGGTCGGCAAAGAGGCAAACATTTCCTCGGCAGGAAAAAATTGCCAGTCCGCGCCTGCTTCATTATAAAGTACATTTTTAATTACTTGATTTTCTGCTCTATTATCATTTCCAGTTATTTGTATTTCCACACCCTGACGTGACGTGTGTTTAATGAATATATTTTTTAGGAATGTATGTTTGGTTTTAAGTAACAAATTAAGATAATTAGTTGATAAAAAAAGAGAGCTGAAATTCCCGGAGATTAACATTGGCTGAGGTATAGAGCAAAAAGAGACAACCAGAAATACGATTTTAGTAATATAGATAAAAAATATAAATAACATGAATATTACGGGCGATTTATTTGCATTTAATTCATATCTTTGGTCATTTCGAGCAAGTTTTAATCTTATTTTTGATCTTTAAAACTTTATATAAATGCATATACGCTGAAATTACCGGGGACAACATTACCCGTAACAATGGAAACTTAGTATTGAAATGTGAAAAAATTTACCAAAAATAGAGTATAAATTCAAAATATGAGCGAATTCGCATCAGATTGAGTATTCAACGGTTAGAATAAAAATACTCATTTATTTTGGCGTGTTTTAGAGTAAATTTTGTGTCGATAACTTAATTTTAAGATATTTTAAAGAGTAAAAGAATGAAAGCCTTCAAACCAAAAGGGTGATTTTTACTAGTTATATTATGGGAAACCCTCCCTAAGGACTGCATAACCTTCAGAGGTGGGAGGGTTTGAATACTCTTACGAACCAAAGAGCTATGCCGGCGGGAGATAATTCTCCTGGTAGGACCATCCAAGCCGGAAAGGTCTGAGGGGAAGAGTCAGACTAAGAAGCAGTCTTGGGGGTTTTACATCCCCCTGTGCAAGGGCAGCAGCTTGCACAGTACTTCTGTAGGTGGTGATCATGTGGATCTGAACAGCTACAGATGGGTAATCACTCTGTGAAACTGCGATGAGGAAAGCAAGGGGAAACTACCTCATTATATTTCCCATGATAGGCTGAAAAGCTGAAAAATACCTCTATGGATCTTTCTGGGGTAAAATATTCCGGAGGTAAAATAGTCCCCCAATCGGATCTCCGGGTGGGGACTACCCTAGGGGATGCACAGAGGAAATGTAAGATTAATAAGAAAGCAAGTAGTGAGAAATTAAAAATAGGCACATGGAATGTTAGGACTATGAATTCAGGGGGTAAACTAGAGAACTTAAAAAGGGAAATGAGAAGGAATAATGTAGGTATAGTAGGTCTTAGTGACGTTCGGTGGGAAGGAGAAGGCGAGATAAATTCAGACGAATTTAAGATTATTTACTCGGGAGGAGAGAAAAAGGAAAGGGGAGTGGGGATTATAATGAGAAAAGAGATAGCTGAAAGAATTAGCAAGGTAGTGACAGTTAATGATAGATTAATAGCCGTAAAACTTCAGATGGAGCCAGTGGAAATGCTTATAATTCAAGTGTATATGCCAACAACTAATGCTGGTGACGACGAAGTAGATGAAATGTATGAACAGATTATGGAGATATTGGAGGAGGAGAGAAAAGGAAGGATCACCACCATAGTAATGGGAGATTGGAACAGTGTAGTCGGAGAGGGACAGGAAGATAACATAGTGGGAAAATATGGACTAGAGAAGAGAAATGAAAGAGGAGAGAAACTTGTGGAATTCTGCCATAGAAATTGATTAATTGTAACTAATACATGGTTTATGCATCACCAGCGGAGACTTTACACATGGAGAAGCCCAGGAGACCAGAGACGATACCAGATAGATTACATACTAGTCAATGAAAGATTTAGAAATAGCATTAAAAATGTGAAAACACTACCAGGGGCAGATATCGATTCTGACCACAACCTTTTGGCGGCAAATACACAATGTAGACTGAAGAGCGTTAAGAGAAACATAAGAGTTAACAAGAAATGGAACTTAGAGGAACTCCTTAAAAACAAGGAGGCTATCATGACTAAGCTGGAGGAAAGGTTGGGGGAGAGAGCTGAAGAAAATAGGAAGAATGTAGATGAGGAGTGGAGATACATCCATAGCAACATTAAAGATGTAATGGAAAAGAAGGTAGGAAAGATAACGGGTGAAAGAAACAAAAAACCCTGGATCACAGCAGCCATGCTGCAAAAAATGGAAGAGCGGAGAAAGTGGAAGAACATAAACACTGAAGAAGGCCAAAGAAAGTACAAGGAGTTAAATAATGCTTTAAGAAGGGAAACAGATAAAGCAAGAGAACAGTGGATAAATGAGAAATGCGAGGAGATTGTCGAATGTGAAAGAATTTGTAGAACAGACCTCATGTATAGCAAAGCAAGGGTATTCAAGAAAAAAGCAAGAAAGATAGGACGTAAAGGAATCATGAACAAAAGTGGTAAAATAGTATCGGAGCCAGACAATGTAAAGAATGACTGGAAATAATACATTGAGGTTCTGTATGACAAAGAAGGAAAGCCAAGAAATATTGAATTAAATGAAGAAGAGGATGTGGAAGAAGATCAGCTAGGACCAAGTATTCTCGAGTCTGAAGTTAATAGAGCAATTGATGACATGAAAAGAAGGAAGGCTGTTGGGAGTGATGATATACCCGTGGACGTTCTCAAGGTTTTGGGGTCTAAAGCAGTTAAGCAACTCACAAAATTTTTTAACCAAGTATATGATACTGGCATATGGCCTGAATATTTCTTAGATGTTGTGATGGTACCACTGGAGAAAAAGAACAATGCAAAATGTTGTAAGGATTACAGAACTATTAGTTTAATTTCTCATACAGCTAAAGTTCTAACCAGAATAATAACCAAAAGAATTGAATGTAAAATAGAAAAGGAGCTGCAAGATAATCAGTTTGGTTTTAGAAGAGGAAGGGGGACTAGAGATGCTATAGGATGTATGAGGATGATGATAGAAAGAGCGCTAGAAGTCAATAAAGGTATGTATTTTTGTTTTGTAGATTGGGAGAAAGCTTTTGACCGAGTGAAATGGGATAAAATGCTGGGTATTTTAAACAAAATAGGAATAGATTGGAAAGATAAAAGACTGCTTAAAAACCTTTACTTTGATCAAAAGATTAGAGTCAGGGTTGAAGGAGAAGAAACAGAAAGTACTTCAATAGGGAGGGGAGTGAGGCAGGGATGTCCTATTTCACCAGCGATATTTAATATTTATGCAGAAACAATAACAGAAGAAGCGTTGATGGGAGAGAAAGGATTTAAGATAGGAGGTGAAAGTATTACCACCATTAAATACGCAGATGATCAGGGCTTAATAGCAGAAGGCGAGAAAGAGCTTCAGAGGATGACAGACAGACTAGTGGAGTTTGGCCTACAATATGGAATGAAGATCAATGCAGAAAAAACGAAAGTCATGGTGGTTTCAAAGGAACATAAAGAATTAAATATAATGGTAAATGGACAAAAATTGGAACAAGTAAGTAGTTTCAAATATCTTGGCAGTATTTTAGTGCAGGATGGAAGTAGTACACAGGACATCAGAAGTAGGATTGCAATGGCAAAAGCAGCATTTAACGAGAAGAAGGAGCTTCTCACAAGCAAGAAAATAAATTTAGAAACAAGGAAGAAATTAGCAAAATGCTACATATGGAGCATAGCTCTTTATGGCGCAGAGACGTGGACGGTAAGGAGAAAGGAGGAAAAATATTTAGAAAGTTTTGAGATGTGGGTATGGAGGAGGATGATGAAAGTGAAATGAACAGAGAGGGAGAGAAACGAATAATTATTAGAAATGGTGGGAGAAGAAAGGATGCTAATAAAAGCAAATTGGATAGGGCACATATTGAGAAGACAGTGTTTACAAAGGACGATCTTAGAGGGCAAAATTAGCGGAAGAAGAAGCAGAGGAAGAAAAAGAATAGGAATATTAGAGAATATAAAGCAGGAATATAGTACTTATAGAGGTATAAACGAGGCTTCTAGGGATAGAGAGAAATGGAGGCAGCGATTCAGCTAAAACCTGTCTTCGGACAGAAGCATGATGATGATGATTATGGGAAACGACATTCATCCTCGGGAGTCCAATCCGTGGCCTCATTCGAAATTATTTTTAGTCATAACGTAGAGATTCATTAACACTGAAATCATGAGGAATTTAGGCTTCTAAGTTAATTTATAATCGAGTTATTAAAAAAATTAAAGCGTTACGCATCATGATGATCATTACGATTTTATAAAATACTAGATGCTCCGCCCCTACGCGCTACGCGAGTCAACCCCGTGCCTCGCTTCGCGACGTGAATTCGTCTGCTGTTTGTGTGCAATCGTGAACCTCCTCATTTCGGCATATATTTAAGATCGAAAATTATATTTAGCCCTATTTTCGGGCTTCTCTCTCTCTCTCTCTTCCTCCCATTCCCCTCCCTCTCTTCCTATCTCTCACTCTCTCTACCTCCTTCTCTACTTCCCTAAATCCCTACATTCCACCAAACCTTCTGCTTTCCCAAACTTCCGCTTCCCCTAATTCTCTCCCTCTCCATTTCACTCTCTCCCTCCCCATTTCCCTCTCTCCCTCCCCCTTTCCGCCTCTTTCACCTCTCTCTCTCCTCTCTTTCACTCTTTCTTTTCCCCACACTCCCGTCTTCCTCCGTTTTCCCAATAGGGTCCTATATAACTTTATGAGTACGGCAACAATGCTGGTTGTTCTTGGCAATGAAATATTTTATTCAAGAAGAACTTAGCATTTTCGTCTTCAAAACAATTTTCCAAATCTTTCATATTAAACATTTAAATCACATATTTTGGGAAAATATCGGCTTTTAAATGGGATGTTGTCTTGCCGACCACGTCATTGTTCAACTTCGAGATCAGGTGTTGTCTAAACCCGCATACGTGTAATATATACGAGTGCATAGATTGCCTTAATTTATCGTAGGATTTTTCGCGAAAATACGTAATCCTAATGGGAATGGGCTTTAGTTTGGATTCTTTGCTTATCTAAATGACTATATAGATCAGGGGTTGGCAACCTACGGCCCGCGGGCCACGTGCGGCCCTCGAGAACGATTTATGCGGCCCGCAAAGCTGTAATGAAAAAGTGATCAGGAAAATTTATCATGGGCTATTTTATATTTTTTGAGTAAAATTATGGTCTCAAAGCCTTTTCTGGTGAAGATTTAACGCTAGTAAATTACGTAACTTGTTTTCGTTCATATGAAATCACAGAATCTCTAGATAACTTCTGATTTATTCGCTCATCTGGCCCGCAGAGCCTTACTTGAGTCCCAATACGGCCCTCCGAAACATTCACAACTGCAAATGTGGCCCGCCATGCAGAAAAGGTTGCCGACCCCTGATATAGATGTAGAGTAAGAGAGAGGGGGATGTGGGGAGGGAGATATGAAGGAAAGGATATAGAATGGAAGGTACATAGAGAGTAAGGGAGGTATAGAATTAGAAAAGGACGGGAGGAAAGAGACGGAGAAAAAGAGGGAAAGCTATGGATTGTGACAGGGGGGAATGAGAGAGGGGGGAGGTGGGAGAAAATAGAGGGAGGGAGAGAGAGAATGAAGAAGGGAGGAAGACAGCGGAAGGGAGACAGAGAGAGGGAGACAGAGAGAGGGAGACAGAGAGAGGGAGACAGAGGGAGGGAGACAGGGAGGGAGAGAGAGGGAGGGAGACAGATGGAGGGAGACAGAGCGAGGGAGACAGAGGGAGGGGGACAGGGAGGGAGAGAGGGACGGTGAGAGGGAGGGAGGGAATATTATTATTTATCCGTCATATGATGGGCAATACACTAGTACGATATATATATAAGTTATAAGTTCGTATTTTAAAAGGGTATTTTACTAAAAAAAATTGATGTGGCCCCCACATGACTTTCTCCATACCTGTAATATTTCTAAAAATTCCAAATAGGTTAAATGATAAAAAATATTTTAAGGAACTGCGAGAAAAATTCAGACAACAAAGAACTGAAATAAACTCAAACCATAGTCTTCTGATACTGGATATGGCCAGGATTCTCCAACAATTAATAAAATAAAAAGGAGCGTTACTATGACGTAGCTAAGGGTAAAATGTTTACAATAGTCGCCGGTACGTGGTGTGGTTGTGGCAGCTAAAAAATTAGTTTTTATGATCTCTTAAACAATGCATTATAGGGGAGAATGATTCAAACAAAGTTTGTAGAAAATTAAATTTCCTACAAATTTTATTCCAGTACATTTTTACATTAATCAAATATTAAAGCAAATGTAGAAAAACTGATGTGACAAGAGTAAACACTCACTTTTGTTTGACCGATTTTTACCAAAAACTAATCAGTTCTTTTGCCTTTAAAAAAATGTCAAATATAAAATTTCGCGATGACCTGATTGATAGTTTTTCAGTTAGAGCACCCACAAAAACTGTTACATACACACACACACAGACATCACAGAGGAAATGGCCAAAACGTGTTCAGGGGATCTCAAAACGTGTATTTCCGTTGAAATCTCGAATGAAAACAATACTTTCCCCTATACTACGTATGGAGAAAGTAATAAACAATCATTTATTTAAATTTTATTTTTCTAGCTTTATTTTCGGCAAACATATTGATTCTGTCATTGAAATCTATAGTTTTAACAGTGTCATATAGATAGATAGATAAGATGGCCAGACCAAAAAGTCTCTCTTGGTTCATTAATGACCGTAGGAAATTTTTGATCAATTTTAGTTTACTAAAAGAGCACTCTCCAGTTGAAGTTGCGAATGTCAGAAAAAGTCTAAGTAAAATTTTCACATTGCCAAATTAACTTAAAAGTTTGTATTCGTGAAGAAATCTTAAAATTTCTTTCTGCGTAATATTTATACTTTATATCGAAGGCAGGTGTTATTTCAAACTGCAAACTTCTTCTTTTAATTCGCGTTCATCCACATCGTTTTTATGCATACTAGCAGATTTTTACTGGAATTTATAATTTAATCTTCGTTCATGTTATATACAGCACAACTTAAAAGTTTAGAAGCAATATCAATTTCATATAAAGATGTAAATCGTACAGTTGCGTTTGAAGAGAATTTATTGTCTTAAGTACTGCATCGTAGCGAGTATTATCTGTTGTTTCAGCCATTGAGGGCGCTTCAATTTCCATCTTATCATGAAATTTCCTTTTTCTTTATCTCATTTTCTTGCAACTCACATATTATCTAATGCAGTGATGGCGAACCTTTTCTAGCTCGCGTGCCAAATTAACTTAATAAGAGAAAATTTGCCTCTTCAAGTGCCAGTACCATAAAAAATCTTATCTGTATTTTTGTAGAATATAGCATGAATGTTTACACAATTATATAGCAGGTCTGGAGACCCGTCTGTAGAATGAGAAAAGAGATGGTACGGCTATTTTATGATTTTGGGGGAGGCTTTTTAATCCTTAAAATGAATAAAGGGATGTTAGATAAACTTAACCTACGATAATGAAATCGAAAGAATCCTAAATTTGACATAATTTTGGTGTAAAAAACATCTGAACATTATACATAGTTTATGCAGTAAAAAAAATTCAGATTTATATTTTTTTAATTATAACTATTCCCCTCCTCCCAAAATCATTATATATATATATAATATAACAGCTTACGGAAAAGGAAAGGTAAAATGGATATATGGATGGCAACAAGGTGTTGGGATGAGGAAACCCAGTGAACACTCACTAATCGGACGACTTCAGGTTGGCGAGGCTCCGGGGATGTCGAAGCGACACACGTAAAAGAACACTAAAACACAGAAACATCACAAACGTAGAGGCTTTCGGAGTTATTCCTTATATATAGTAAACGAAGCCACTCTTTCGCATCGTTTCAATATCTGCATTTATTAGATTTCTGGAGTAATTTTTGCCATGCCGCCGTATGAGTGGCATCTTTTTTTCTTATTCCATTTTGTGGCGTGCCAACCAAAATCGTTCCGCGTGCCACCTCTGGCACACGTGCCATAGGTTCGCCATCACTGATCTAGTGTATAATAACACTTCCATTTGGCGGCCCCTTACAAAGCTGCGGCCTGGGTACGTGCCCCGATTGCCCCGCCCTCACTATGGCTCTGTATACAGGCGACGCTCGATTTGTGCCACCTTGCACGTTTCTACGCCTCCTCTGCCTTTGAATGTTACATTGTGAAGTCTAACGCGCATCCTATCGCTCGCCGAGAAAGTATACAACGTATACTATACATACTGTTACATTGTGATGTCTCACGTTCATTTTCTTTCACCGCAAAAGTAGGCATACGTATGAGATTGCCAGTTTAACTATTGTTGTCTTTCCTATTGCTAACGTTTTCCATTTAGCTGTCGTTTACCTCTATGATTTTAATTCTTAATATTCTTTAATATATCTCCTTGTGTTTAAATGAGCTTCAAAAGAGTTAGCAGTGATTCTAACATGGGAAGGAAGGACGTGAAAAAAGCTAGAAAGAGACTTAGAAATTAAAATAGAGGTTCGTAAAAGGTTTGAACGTGGTGAGAGAAACATTGACATTCGGAAAGAATTGGAACTTAGTGATTCTACAATAAAAACAATTCGTGACTTTAAGCTTGGGAACGGTACTCCCTTAATTTATATGATTAGCAGCAGCTCATATGCCTAATTTTGTGTACGCACGTGAGCGTAATTTTGGAACCCCTAGATTACTATTTCGAATTTTTTCACAGGACAATCAGCGTATAGAAAAGTTTTACAATATCGCCTGCATGATAAATTTATAACGCCTTATTTGCATTGATAATAATCAAGGAATATTATTAAATAAAAGAATAAATTAATTACTGAATTTATATAACCATAAAGAAAGATGTTACTGAGGTTTAAAATGGTTTGGTAGGAATGAATCTCACTATCCCTTATGGTAGGAGGCGTCACTGTACATGATCAAATACTGCCGGAAAATAACTTTCGATTTACGCCAAATTCGATTTATGCCATAATCCTCAGAACGTATCTATGGCCTGTATATATGTGTGTGTGTGCATGTATGTGTGTCGTGTGTGTGTGAGCGTGTGTGTGTGTGGAAAAGAGGACATCGAATCGGTCGTGCTCGCTCCTGAAAGAGGTGTCGTGTTCTCACACAATCCGTCGACGCTCCGTTCCTTTATAATTATCGTCTTTCGTGACGCTGGTTCGAGCAGTTTCGTAAATGCGCACGGTAGCTCTTCTGCTGCCGTCTCCTATATCAATTTTCTCTGAACATATAACACGTGTTCCGTCTAGATAATGAAAAAACAAACAAACGAAAGCGTATAATGACGATCTCGTGATGAACCATTGTTCTGCGGTTTTATTGTCTTTCGAGAGCTACTAATTGTGTTGACAATTACAAAATAAAACTCGCCTCTTCGAACTACATCCTCGCTTTTCAATGCCGTTGCTACGAAGTTCGTGAAATAAAAAAATGGAAAACAACACCGGCATTTTCCTCAATATTTTAACATGGAGTTCGAGGCGGTGCACCTGAGCAAAGACAATAGGATCCGCTTTCAACGTCCTGATAGCCATTTTGTCAGGTATTCCGAAAAATATAAATGGAGGCGAAGCGTTTTTTTTCATCGCGCCAGAAAAGTTGGAACGAAATGCGAGATGTTTGTTTTTCACTGCTCTCGGTTCCAAAAATAAAAAAATCGCCTTTTTTTGCGTAAAAATTCATTGTTAACGGCTGCGAGTTTTGGGGTGAATGATCAGCGTGCGCAGATGATGCATGGAGGTAGATTATTGTTATTCGTATAAAAGATCGATCCACATATTTTATGCGTCTTTAATCGGTTAAAATATCCCCGAAGTAATAATTTTTCAATAAAAAACGCTTCGAAAAGCATTCGTTTCCATGAGCATTTTTTAATTCCGTTTTTTTTTGTAGTATTTTATTACCTAATAACTCACGCAAAAGATGCCCACGACGCCGAAATTTTCTAACGCTAAAGAATGTATTGGTTTCATTTAAAAAATATTCGAATCTTTAATGAGAGTCTATGAGATATGGAAATATTACTTGACCTAAAATGGCAATTCCTCGGGTGTATTTGAAGGAAGCATTGGGTTATTTTCTAAATTACTCATGAACAAATTACACAGAGAAAGTATGTATTGTGATCGTGAAAGAATTCGATTTCGAGACTTCGACAAATAATATGCACGTTTTAAGCGATTATGTCTCCGAAAATGTTACTTTTGCGATTGTATCTGCATGAAGTTTTTCCTGAATCCCCGATTCTAGGAGATAAATCATTGGAAAAAATATAAAGAAAACTCGTATTTGTGAATATCACCATTTATATAAACCTTGCTAAAACGAATCATACGTGCAAAAAAAGAGTAGTTTATTATTGATGATTGGTTTTTATGCAGATTACCCCGCCAGTTCTTTTGCTCAATATCCAAAACCATCCCAACTCAACCCACAACCCAACCCACCCCCACCAGTTTTTATGCGCAATACGCAATACCAACCCAAACCACGACCCAACCAATAACCAAAGCCACAACCCAACCCACAACCCAACCCAACCCACAACCCAACCCATAACCCAACACACAACCCAACCCACAACCCAACCAACAACCCAACCCACAACCCAACAAACAACCCAACCCACAACCCATCCCACCCCACCTCACAACCCAATTCAACTCACAACGCAACACAACTCAACTCACAACGCAACCCAACCCAACTCATAACCCAACCCACCACCTAACCTAACCCATAACCCAACCCAACCCGCAACCCAACCCAACCTACAACACAACCCAACCTACAAACCAGCCCAACCTACAACCCAACCCAACCTACAACTCAACCCAACCTACAACCCAATCTTCTCTACAACCCAACCCAAACTACAACCCAACCTAACCTACAACCCAACCCAACCCAATCCAAAAGTCCACAATGTCCTCAACAATTTTTTCGAATGTGTCTCTGTCTTGAATTCGCTGGTGCCACATGAATGGGTCGGGTTGGTATTGGGTATTGCGCATAAGATCTGGCGAGGGTATGTTGGGTTGGGTTGAGTTGGGTTGTGGGTTGGACTCGGTTTGGTCGGTATTGGGTATTGTGCAAAAAACTGTCGGAGGTATTGCGCATAAGAACTGGCGAGCGGATTTCGCATAAGAACCTGACGATTTTCTACGAGTTAAGCGGTTTTGCAAAATATATCGTTGACAGTTTTGATCATAAAAATATCCAGATATTGCATATATCTCTGACGTATTAATGTAACCAGTCACATTATTTAAGGACTGCAAGCGTACGGTTATGGAAAATTTTCCGCAACGCAGTATGTTGCATCGATATTTTTCTCAATTTTCATAATATTGATGACAAAAATACACTCCTGTTAAAAGTAATCCTTTAACATTACGAATAATTGATCCTTTATTAAGACTGTATCGATAAAAACGAATTGAAAATTATGCCCATGCGCAGTGACGTAGCCAGAGGGATGGCAACCGGACATTTGCTCCTTCTCCTCAGATTGCAGATATTCTTAACAAAAGTTAATTAATATAATTCACGGCTTGTAATAACAAAATAAGAAAGGCGTACTTTATCCCGCCAACTGTTCCTTTCTGCACATCGAAGAATTTCACACATCTTTAAATAATCTTTAAAATCTTATTTATTTTCGTTATGACTTGGTCAACTAGTGACTTCCTGCTGCAATGGGGTACTTGAGCTCGGTTTCGGGTCGAACCCTCCAGTTCCGCACTCCTAATCCGAGTTGATGACGGTTGTGAGCGGTCAATTTTCAATGTGGTCCCATCTAGTTAACATGAGCCGCAGCGGGTACCTGGAAATGCCTCGACGGGCACCTAGAAATACCTCGGCGGTCACCACGTTGAGAACCTCTGGTCTATTTTAACCATTCCCTTGGCCATAGGAATTATTTTTTTTCTCGCCTCTTCCTTTTGCCGCCAAAACACCTCTACGCCTCGCGACAAACGCAGCACCTTTTGCCCTAATAAAAATACCTTCTATAATTGCTGCTTAAATTGGACGGGACAGACTCGCTTTATTCTTTCTTTTCTTAGTCTTTCCTATTATGTCTCTCTGCTCTCTCTCTCTCTCTTTATTTTCCTCCTTTGTTTTCTCCTCTCTCCTTAAACTTCCCTTCCCTACCTTAAAGCTTTCAACCCCTTCTCCCTAGCTATTAACCTCCATTACCTCTAATTAAAATGAATTAAAAGAAAAGTGGGCAGCGACTGAGGCAACGCACTCACGCGCAGACACACTCAAACACAAACGAGCTCTAGAGGAAGAGAAAAGAGTGCGTATAAGAGTATAAAAGAGAGGAAGAGAAGGAAACTTGCGTGGTTGCAAATTGCAGGAAATACGACTTTAAAAAAATAGAGGGTAAATTGGAGAGTAAAGAGGGTGGATTAAAGAGACAAGCTTAGGAGGAGAGGGAGAGGAAAAGAGAAGTAGGGTTTTATAGGAAGAGAGGCAGAGAGAAGGGAGGAGGGCAATTCTGGGAATATATGATGATAAGAAGGTTGAACGGAGGATGATAGAAAATGGAAGGGAGGTGGACGAGATACAAGATAATTATAAATAAAGTAGATGGAATGTTCTATCGGTATTATTTACCACGATATTAATCTGACGGAAGGGTAAAAAATAACTTTATAATGACGACCAATGACTTCGATCATTTACTGGTTGGTTGCTCCGCCGCGCCCGACGTTTGCGCCATCACCTTAGAGCGTGTAAAAAGACAAACTGAGCTTACACAAATGAAGAGCCCGATCTCATCGTTTAAAAGTGAGTTATATAGGTAATATTCGATAAAATATTAAAATTGTTGGTATTCTTTAAAAATAATAAATATATGTTGTAACCCTCTAATTGTTTGGCTAAAGGAGCACTTTAACTTTAATATGAAATAAAAACAAAAAACAATCGAAATAGTTGATTCATTTTTACGCATCACTTAAATGCTGTGTATTGATGCTAATTCGAATTTTTAGCGCTCAAGTCATCGCATGGCAATTTCCTACGACAAATTTTCTTTCAAAAGGCCTATGTACGATATTTAGACTTACGCATAAAAAGAACGAATGCAATTTTTCGTTTAATTTGTTAAAAATCAATTTGCTGACGCAATATAAATTATTGAGGTTTATTTAGAATTGTAAACTTAAGATTATTTATGAATTTAATAATATAATTTTATGGAAAAGTAATTAATCAATTATTAATTACTTACAATTTTTAAACTATCTTTCTATAACCATTTGCTCGAAATCTTGATTTGAAAATTTGAAGGCACCCCCTGCCGTCCACCGATTTTTTAAAAACATTTCTTCTGCAGTGTTATAGATTGCATTAAAGGCCACATAAATAGTAAAAATGTCTTGCTTTCTATCTATAAACATTTGCTTAGAATCTTAATTTGAAATATTCGAAGGCACCTCCTGCAGCTCACCGATTTCGGCAAAAACCTTTTTGGCAACATAATTAATGGCCTCGTATGTCACATACGCTATGCAGATTTCAGTAACATATCTCTTATCATTTGATAGCTATTTTAATGCAATTGATTGCACAGACGGACAGACAGACAGACGGATCGAAAACATAGGCGCTTTTATAAAATAAAACGCAAGAAAAATACGACATTTTTTGCTGTCAGCATAATGGTTGAATTTAACTCGTGGGTCATCAACTCGTTATAGAGATTTCAAACCATATGGATCCTTATGCGGCAATTTTTATCAAACGTTTGCAGTTCTAAAGAGGTTACTTCTGACAGAACGGAATGACATTCAGCATAATGATAGCTTGAAGAAGATTGGACAGCATGTTTAAATGCCAGTGTAAATATCGGAGGAAGTTATGGCGGCAAAATTTTAAAACATCAATGGAAAAAAAACTTCTGACGTAATCTCATAACTGTTACGTGTCGTGGCGTACATGATGATTGCCTTTTACGTCACATTCCGCAGTGTGCTAGTTTATGTGTATACCTTTAGTATCCTTTTCTCCTTGAACCAAGACCATAAGGTATGGAATTTCGAAAAATATTTGAGAACTAAGATACAGAAAGGAATGTGTTCAGGATCAACAATATTAATTAAAGGAGACAGCAGTGAGTGTATGTCGATATTATGGGAATGTAAATCCTTAGAAACTATTTCAGGAGCGTCAATACGTGCCCAATTCCATTATGAATGTTAGACGAACTCAATATTTAATGCATGTCTTATTTCAGCCAAAAAAATAAAATGAGGGGTGATAGTGAGACAAGATGTCGAGGATGAGATTGAAGGGGAAAAGGTAGCGGAGGATGAGGTAGAGAAAGAGGAGAGACCAGGAGAGAAATTAAACATAGGGAGAGAGAGATAATGAAAAGGGAGAATAGCGGGGATGTGGGTTTTGAGAAAGAGAGAGGGAGGATGGTCGAGAGAGAGAGTGGTGGGGTGAGAGAGGGTTTGGTCGAGTCGTCTGAGTAAGGTTGGGAGTCGTAATTGCAGATGGGCAAATGGACCGAGTAGGTGAGGTGGTTTAGGGGACATAAATACTCGTGGACCCGTCTGTAAGGCGAAAAAATGTGGGGGTGAGGAGAGAAGAGTTGGAGTAGGAAGGGAGAGAAGAGTGGGCATGGAGAGAAGCGAGAATAACATCGGTGGGGAGAGGAAAAGGAGGGTGTTGCATTGCTGGATGGCCAAAGGGCAAACTGTGTTTGCGGTGAAGCGGCCGATCGATAACAAAGTGCAATTTCGTTAAGTTATATATATATATATATATATATATATATGGATGTCAACAAGGTGTTGGGATGAGGAAACCCAGTGAACACTCACCAATCAGACGACTTCAGGTTGACGAGGCCCCGGGGATGTCGAAGCGACACACGTAAAAGAACACTAAAACACAGAAACATCACAAATCTCTGTAGCTGATGAAGGAATAATTCCAAAAGCTTCTACGTTTGTGATGTTTCTGTGTTTTAGTGTTCTTTTACGTGTGTCGCTTCGACATCCCCGGGGCCTCGCCAACCTGAAGTCGTCTGATTGGTGAGTGTTCACTGGGTTTCCTCATCCCAACGCCTTGTTGACATCCATATATCCATTTTACCTTTCCTTTTCCGTAAGCTGTTATATATATATATATATATATATATATATATATATATATATATATATATATATAAACTAAAGGAAAAGAAAAGGTAGTGATGAGGGTGGCAACAAGGTGTTGAAGGAATCCCAGCGGACACTTACCAAGTCGGAGACCAAGTTGGCAGGCTGCTGGGGGCGTCGAAGAGACACGTTGAACACACGAACACAAAAACACACGCAAGCTTATCGGACCTATGCCCTTCTTCAGCGAAAGAGTAACGTAAAGTGACACACTGGGCGGGGAATGACAGGGTGATGTGGGAAGGTTGATGATTGGAGGAGGTGGGGAGTAGGAGGGGTGGATAGCCAATAAAGAGGGAGTGTGGTAAGGGAAAGTGCGAATAACTACAATGTAGCAAGGAGACATTGTAAGGGGGCTAATAGGGTTAGCGGAGGTTGAGGCCAGGCGGAGAGAAAGAGTCGAGAAGATGGATATGTGCTAGTTCCCAGTGTCGGAGAAGGGAGGCAGGAGTGTCATAGGGTAAAGCGCGAATAATCCTAACATTGTAGCAACTATTGAAGGGGACATTGTGGGTATTGGCGTGTAATGCAACTGGGAGGGGGCGTCTGAGAGAAACGCTATTCCGGTGACCGTTCATTCGGATGTTTAACGGATTGCTGGTGAGGCCTACGTAAAACGCGGGACAAAGGGTGCAGGTAAGGAGGTAAATGACGTTACGGGTGGTGCAGTTGCTTTTGGAGGTGATGGGGTAGGTGATGTAGGTGGAGGGACTCGAGAAAGAAGATGATGGTAGGTGGATAGGGCAAGTGAGGCAGCGAGGTTTTCCGCAGGGGTGGGAGCCTATTGCAAGAAGCGCGGTAGAAGTGGGAAGTTCCTTCCTCCACAAGATATTTCCCAAATTTGGGGGCCGGCGGAAGGAGAGGAGCGGAGGATTGGCAAAAAGGTTGATAAAGAGGGACTGATGGGAGGAAGAGGTAAGAATTGGGTGGGGAGCATGAAGGATTGTTTTGAGAGCTTCGTGGATACCAGGATGGAAAAGTGTCGTAAGAGTGAGTGGAGGGGTAGATGCAGGAATAGTGGGTGTGTGAGGATGAGATCCATTGTGGGTAGGCGTCATCGCCCTATGGATCTGTTCGCGGACCAAGACTGGAGGGTAATCACGTTTGAGAAGAGCATTCTCGAGGACAGAGTAATACTCTAGAAGGGATGCTCTATCAGAACAAAGCCTCCATCCTCGACGAGCAAGAGCATAGGGGATAGAGGTTTTGGTATGAAGGGGATGGCAGCTATCAAAGTGGAGGTATTGGAGGCTGTTGGTGGGTTTGATGTGAACACAGGTGCGGATATGGCTGTCTTGAAGGTAAAGATCGACATCCAGGAATGTGATGTGGGAGGTATATATATATATAAAATCACCATACACCAAGATCTAAACTCGTAAATAAACCAACCTGATCTCCAAGGCAACAGCATAAGTCTCGCAGAATATTTATAATTTTCCGCGAAATTATGGCAACTATCCGTAATTTCTAATTACTCTGGCAATCGGCTCATTTCGTATTTCAAAATTCTGTGTCTCAGGTCACCATGCATGAGCAATAAGAATAATTATTCTGTGATGATTATAATCATCATTAAGACAAATACCCTATACGCTAAAATTATTTAAAAAATTAGGATATTTTGTGTTAAAATTATTGCATCATCATCCGTGCCTTTACCGCGTATTTGGATGAAAAAATCCAATGTCATAATAATATATTTCTAGAAATAAATTCAATATTTTATGTGTTAGGATTAAGGCATCACCATATATTAACCTCGTTGTTTGACAACGATATCATGTAATTTATATGGAGGAGGAGTCAATAAGTAAATGCAAACTTTTCGTAAAAAAATAACTACATATTTAAAAATGAAATATCGAATATTTTTCTACATAATTCCCCTCCTTTTGTATACTAAGATTCCACCGTTTAGGAAGCTTCCGTATACCTTCAAAAAAGAATGATTTCGGCTGTGCAACGAGCCACAAATGCACGGCCTCTTTTAGTTCATTATCATCGCTGAATCTCTGTCCTCGAAGATGTTCTTTCAGTGGTCCGAATAGGTGACAGTCGCATGGTGAGAGATCCGGACTGTAGGCCGGGTGGTCCAAAACCTCGAACTTAATTTTTTCTAGTGTTTCCATAGTTTTCGCAGCGGTGTGATGGCGTGCGTTGTCATGAAACAAAATCACGCCATTTTTCAACATTCCTCTACGTTTCGTAGGAACTGCCGGCTTCAAATAGTTCAGAACTGTAATTTTGAGAATTTACTGTAGTACCCCTCTCCAGATAATGCTTGACAATTACTCCCTTCGAGTCCCAGAACACTGTAAGCATTAGTTTTCCGGCAGACGGAACAACCTTAAATTTCTTGACAGTTGGCGAGGTTAGATGTTTCCAATGCATGCTTTGACGTCGTCCTTCAGAGTCAAAGTAATGAACCCATGTTTCGTCACAAGTCACAATGCGATCTAAGAATGCTTCCTTCTCCTTATTGAATCGATCCAAGTGCCGCAAACAGATTTCTAGACGATTCAGCTTGTGTTGATCTGTGAGTTCTCTAGGAACCCACTTAGCACAAACTTTGTGGAACCCAAGAGTATCATGGACAATTTTATGAGCAGAACCATGACTAATTCCCAAATCTGTGGCTATTTCATCAATAGTAAGACGTCGGTTATCAAGAATCTACTTTCTTACTGCTTCAACAGTGTTGTCAGTTGTTGCTGTTGTAGGTCGTCCTTCCCGCGCTTCATCAACAAGATTTGTACGGCCTTCTTTAAACCATTCTATCCATTTGTAGACACTGCGTTGAGGCAAAACATTATCACCATATTGTTGAGACATTCTTCTGTGAATTTTCGCTCCTTTTACTCCCTCCGACACAAAAATCGAATCACACTGTATTGTTCTTCTTTGGTGCAAACACTTAGTGGAGCAGACATGTTTAACAAGCAACAGTTACGAGACAAATGAATTAACGAACGCGATATCACGCATGTGTAGTATGGAAATATAGAGTTACATTATTGCCAAGTTTCAAGAATATGGCTACAATGTGTAGCAAAATATTAACAATTTGCATTTACTTATTGACTCCCTCTCATATATATATATATATATATATAAATTATTGAATTAATAGAGATATTGAATATATAAAAGTTATGTTGCATTATTTAAAACATCTGAACTAATTATTAGAATTGCAACATAACTTTTATGTATTCAATATCTCGATTAATTCAATAATTTAGTTTTTTTCATTCAGTGCGTTTTATATGTTATTAATAACAAAATTATTATATTTTTATTTTTACACATTTTGTGCGCTTTATAAAGCCTACCTACTTAAAAAAATTATTTTTATTTGTTTTATTTTTTAATTTGTTTTCAACCATAAGACGAAATCGACAATTATTTAGTGAACAACCAAAAGGATTAAATGTAAAAAATTATGTTAATATAAATTATAGTATGAACTCACTTCAGGTGTGTTTAAATAAATTATAGTGCTGCGGTTCACTCGGAATATTTTTACGAATTGTTCAATATTTTTTATCTAATTTTTAAGGTATCCACAGCAGAGTTGCAGTTAACCTTTCTTAGATGTTTAACATCAATGCTTTACAGAAATCGCTTTAATTTAAGAAATGTTTGTAAAACGCGAATGTTTGCATCCAATTCACTCCCTTATATCTCGAAAATAAAAAAACGAAAAAGGGCACTTTGTATGATGAAAAATTCATGTTTATCCTCGGGCTGGTAATATTTATATACACTTAAATCCATATCTTCATAAAAGACAACCACATCATTAGCATTGGCACAGCACTCATTAATGACCATTGTGATGCGATCATATTTTTAATGGCGATTATATTGGCTGATTGTGTTAGGGAAATAGTTTCCGCTTGACCAACCTATTTCGTACTTCAAATTAAATTCTACGGCAATTGTAAAAAAGTAAGGAGCTGCAATTAATTAGAGATTCCTATATACTTTTTTGAAGCTTCAAGGATGAAGATTTAATTTGGCGCTTCCTCTTAAGTGAAAAACGCTGCTGGTATGGGGACAGATAGAAGCTCGCACGGCGATAAACGCCACACAGACTAGGAGGAAGTTGCGGATAAATTACAGACACCTTTTCGGAATGGGTTTCGACCCTATTTCCGCCAGGATAAGAAATGGCAGGCTTATGCATCGAGAGGCTAAAGGGGGGAAATTTAAGGGTCATGTTAGATGGCGGAAAAGATAAGAGAACGCTCTTTTCAATTAAAGTTACAAAAAAGGCCAGGCTAAAACTTTAACTTCCTGACCGACTGCGCTCGTTTATCCATCAATTTTATTGCCACCGGAAGCGGAAAGAATAAAAGAGGTGTGAGGGACAAGATGTCGCTTTTCGCTCGTCCTATGTCTTTTTTCACGCGAGCTGCGACGTATTTTTTTATTTTCTTAACCGCAAGGAAAAAAACAACGAATAAAAAAATACACGCCTGAATTACTCCTTATATAATCCCAAGAGGATCTCCTAATTAAAATGAAATATACTTAATTACCTATTAAACGTACGAGGCAAGGGCTCTTGTATAACCCATTAAGGCGTTGAAATATTAGGCTGGAAATGCTCCCGTTGTGGTATATTAACCTTTTCATGCTCGACTCCTTAATTAAACGGCATTCCAAGGATATTAATGGCTGAGCTTATAAACTGTTTCCGAATGTACCATTCGCTCTTGCATCTAAAAGTTCTGGCAAATAACAGTTACGACAGAACGCGGATCTTCCCGGTAAATATCTGCTTATTCGCTGAATCCGTCAATTCCTTTTCTTTTTTACTTTCTCATATGCGAAGGATATTGTATAGGTTCTTCGATTTCGTCTTTTTGTCGTCTGTCTTCTCTGAGCAGCTCTAGGGGCAATATCGAACGAAATTTCGTATGTATTTAGAGTATTGCCCGTAATAGAAGCATTGCTGAAATGAACCATACCGTGCAAAAATGGAGGATAGTTTATTCTCGTCGATTTTCACAAAACATCTATTTACTCAAAAATGGTTGCATGGATTTTGATTAAAACTCGTCCAGTTATAGAACGTAATGTCGTAAATAATAAGCCGTAAGTTAATTCTCTAAAAAATAATTATATATATCTTCCAGTGACATACTTAAATATCGAGTTATACGGCCAACTACCGCCAAGCTCGTCACACTAGCTCCGAGTCAAATGACGCGTAGATGTAAACTTTGACGTAATTGCAAGGGTTATAAGCGTACGGATAGGAGGAGTTAGAGGAAACGCATGCTGCGCCGATTTTTTATGTAATCAACTCAGGAATCGCCATTGACGCTTTCGAAAATGATTAATTAAATGCGATTTCTGTCGTCATAATCACATCTAACTATGCGGTAAGAATTTGTGGGAGTAATGTCCACAATAACCATATGATATTCCCTCCGCTTCCGAGGAAGTCGCGTTCAGTTAATTACCTGTTATAACGGCCCACGGTGTAATGTATTGTGTAATATCTGCAGGAAGGTGACTGCGGAGCAAATCGCCTTATGGCGTTCTCTTGTTTCCCGAGCATCACGCTTTTCCCTAACTACCCATATGGCGGCCCCTAAATGCACTCGCGTGATGCACACTCCACGCACACACGCATTCCATTTATAATTTTATGAGTAATTCGCATGCGGGAAGTGGACAAATGGCTTATCGGAAAAGTCCTGCTAATTGGCGCGCGAGAGCACATTATATGCCGAACGTTAAAGAGAGACCCGATAAAAACTCTTGCGTAACGCTTTTCAAATAAATGTCGGAGTTCTGTTATTTTTATCCTGTGCTGCGCGTATTTGGTATTGTTTTGTTAGTTTCATAATTGGCGAAAATAATTTATTCAACTATATCGACAATAGAAATATTACCGCGAATTCGTCGTTAAATGGGCAATTAATGGGCATTTGATAATTAAATGTTGGCGCGAACATATTTGTTTTCATTCTACAGTTTGATTTTTCTAAATTTGGTCGACGGGAATAGAGTTACATTTCCATCCGTAGGCATAGATCCACCTATTCATATGGTGAGTCACATGTTCGTGCCGCTCAAATCTCCTTTACTAGGAAACAAGCTGAAATTCAATAGAATGAATTTGTTAATGAAGCTATATTTCATGGAATTAAGCTTGTGTTAGATTTGCTCTCAATGAAAAATAGATTGTATTTTAGGCAGCCTTAATAATCGTAAATTAAAATTCATAAACAAATAAAAGTTAAATCAGCTCCGAGTGTATCTATCAGAACTCTTGAATGGATTTTTCTAGGTGTTATTCAATAATTATTCACATATTTTTGGCTAAATTTATTTTCTGTAAGTAACCAAATTTGTTCAAGGAATATTCTCAATATTGGCATTGAATTTAAGTCGTCTCGCTATAATAATGTAAAATTCATATTTATTTCCCTAGTATAAATATCGCCATCTCATGAAGTACATATATTTGCTAGTAGTTTTCAATCATAGCTTTCATAAGAATACATGGATAATAATAATCAACGAGAAATTCTATAATCACAATAATGAACTCAATAAATCTGATTATCATTTGAGATTAATTTACAATTGAGTTTTTTGTGTTATTTACTGTTTATACGTTAATTATATCTGGGCATGTAATGTGACAAGCCAAAAAGTTTTATTTATTTATTCGTTCAAGCTCTCATCACTACTAAAATAATGTTCAAATCTGCGAATTATCAAACATGGTACATTTATTAGTGTTTATTTTATGTCAATTAATCTTTCGATCTTAATCTGTGCTCAGACTGTCGAATTAAAATGTAATTTCGCGGAAAATGAGTTATTATAACTTTATAAAAAAACTGGACGATTAGTTTAGCAGAAAATTTTCACCACGATTTGTGGTATCCCGTATTTCATTAATACGTTAGATTTCTACTCGCAAGCCTGGCTTAATTCAATAAATTTAATTTTATTTTATCTGCAAAATCAGATGCAATGAAGAACATAAATGAAAATGCGTAATCTAATTTGAGTGGAAGGTAGAAATATTATAGGATCACACCTTAAAGGAAGAAAAAACAGCTGCGTAATTAGAGTCACGAGAAAATGTCGTTATGTTTACAAGATGCACGCGGGCGTGTTCGTCGCTATAAATAACTGATGTAAAATTAACGATATTAGTGGAATGGTGCAATTTTGGACCATTTGAGGGAAGCTTTTTCGTGTCAATTTACGGAAAGAGATATAAGCATCAATTTAGAACTTTCGAATTTTAATAATACCATCCCCGATTGAAATTAATTTTACGCATTAAACCGCTTCGAAATTAAAAAATATTTATATTTTTTTCTGCGTTTTTCATACCAACTCCGATTCAACTTAGTGCCGGTGGGTTTCATTTTGAAGTAATACTATAATCACGAAAGATACATTCAGAGCGTAATCCTCTGAGAAGTTTATCGGGTACTAGCTTTCAAAGAAATTCACAACCGTTTGAACAGTGACAATTACAAAAGGGAATTCTACAATCTGAGTAGGTATGCTCATTCGCGAAATTCATGCTTAAAACTAAAACTGAATTTTCGTATTTTCAGAATTACTCATAAGCTTAGTGTATACTTTCTTAAAATTGGTCGGAAACACTTTCTCATGACCTACTAGCTTTGAAATTGCAGCAAGTCTCACATTCTCGTTGTCTAGGACTGTCAAAAACTATAAATGGGCAAGATTAAAAAAAACTATGAAATTTTCTTTACCCCGAGATGAATGAATGCGATGCAGATATAACAGCTTCCTTATTATTGCTCCTTGATTGCCATCTAATTAAATATCACAATCTAATCGCAACAGTCCTCGAATTCCTCGTATTTTTTCTCTGATCTTATTCTATATGATTATCGTTGATTGTCTTGTCTAGAAAAAATTAGTTCCAATCTAGAAGGCCTAAAACGTAAACACATATTTGGAGAATATATATATATAGAAATAAAAATAAGACTAGAATTGGAAGCAGTCTTTCGAAATATATTTTTTTACCATTTTCCGCCGCAATCGTTCTTTTCCGCGCAGTTATTTGATCCGCACACCCGCAAGACACGAGAAGAAATAAAATTCGTAGGTTTAGTTTTTTTAAAAGTTTTACCTATTCAAGGCGCGAAATAAATTTCCATCTTTCACAAGGGTAGCGTTTGAAAACAAAAAATAGTATTATTCACGCTATTTTTCCCGCGTTGTTCCCGAAATAACTATTTTTCCTTTTATTTTTCCTCTTTTTCCGAAACCACGCCCCGACGGGGTAAAGAAACAAACTCGAAAGATCGATTCGCTCTTTGCCTCGCCACCCCCAATCTTGCAATACTTTGAGGAATAAAAAAGAGAAATACACGTATATGCGTGTGTCGCAAAAAAGGATCCGAATCAAAACTCCTTTGGGGATTTGCTCGTTAAAAAAGCAATCATCCCTTCGTTTATACGTCGTCGTTGCGATGAAAAGCGTTCCTTTATGGTCCACCAGATTCCTTCTTCTCTCTCTGTCCTCCCCCCTCCTCCTCCCCCATCCCTATCCTGCCTCGGCCTTCCTGCCGAGACTTGATTCGAGAAGTGATTTCTTTCTCCACAACCGATCTAAAACGGACAAAAAACGCACGCGAAAAAATGAGTTTTCTTCGTGATTGAGACATCGCTCTTTCATTTATTTTTTATTCTTTCCCCTCAGAAATTTTGTCTTCCTTTTCTTTTCCTCTTGTTCACTCTTTCATTCATTTCTCCCTTTTCTGTTTGTCTCCACTCATCTTTTTCCTTCCCCACTTTCTCTATATTTATCCTTCATTTTATCTTATGCTTCCTTCTTTTTTCTGCTTGTTAATGCTTTTCTTACCATTCTTTCCCCTCTCTTTTCCTCTTTCCTTCCTGTTTCATTTCCTTTCTTTCATTCTCTACTCCCCTTCCTCATTTATCTCCCTCTCTTACTCTCATCTCTCTCTCTTCTTTCTCCCCCTCCCTTTTTTCCACTTCCTCTCTCTCTCTTCCTTCTACCTCTTTTCCCCTCTACCTTACTGCGTCTTCTTTCTAACTCTTCTTCCTTTGTATTCCTTCCTTCCCCCCTCTCTAAATTCTCCTCCTCTTCCTCCCTACCTTTCTCTCTCCCTTTTTCCTCCCTCCTACATCGCTCTCTATTTTTCTTCCTCCTCTTTCTTCCCTCTCCCTACAATAATTCTTGCGTCACCCGTCAGAATAAATAAAAAAGGAAAACCTCCCCATTTCCCAACGCAATTTCTCCTTCCCTTCCTCCTTTTTTATTTCCAGCCGTGCTCGGTTAATCAATCCTTTGTCTCGACCACGAAAGCGTTCGCAGGACCGTCGACTAAATAAAGATAGGGAGGGAGAAAGAGAGCGGCGAAGATTGTCCTCTCAGCATCGAACGCCACTGAGATCTTTGTAGACGGAGCGCCATTGCAATCCCAACAAGGCCCTAACTTGTGCATCCCTTTTCAAGGCGATCAGCCGATGACTCCTCATTTTCCCTCGACCACCCCCTCCTACCCTCGACTTCCCTCCTCCTCCTTTACCTCGTATTAAGCCTCCGCCTTTCTTCTCCTCCCCCTAACCGCTCCTCCTCCTCCTCTTGAAATCCCATCCCGTCCCATCCTCCCTAATTCATCCCCTTCTCCTCATTTTCTCCTTTAACCCCCAAAGGGCATGCTTCTCCGGCCTCTCCTCTTTCCCCCCTCCCATCATTCCCTCTCTATAAAAACCACCCCCTATTCCTCACACTCGCCCGTTCCAAAATCCCCCAATCTCGCTCCATCCCCTCCGCTCTCCCCCCTTTTACACATCCTGCAGCACAGAATAATGGACTGACTCGACATCTCGCCTTCTCCCCCGCCCCACTCCCTCTTGTCCCTCGTGTGCCGCAGGATGGGGATAATTAAAACCGCGGGGGGTTGGGTTGGAGGAAGTGGGTGGGTGGGGAAGGAGGGAATGTGGGGGATTGGAGGGGTGGAAGTGGTGATGATTGGGTGGGTGGCGGCGATGTTCGACCGTTTTAAGGGATGGAATCAGGTGGGGTTTCGGAATGAGGAGGGTTGGTTATAACCAGTCTGAGGATTTGGGAAGGGGTGGATTGGATTGGGAGGGAGAGAGAGAGGAAGGAAAATTAATCGGAGCGAATTTGAAAAGATCAAACGTACTGGATGTTGTCATTGAGCGAATGAAAAAAAGGCGTAGCAAGTATTACTTTTTTAAATGCCTCGTGAATGCGTCTGTAACTAGCTCTATCCTTTTTTCGTGCCGTCCTTTGTTGTGAGGCAACAATGATTGCGTGAAACAGACAAACGTCCGGTTGATATTTCGGATTTACTATGTATTGTAATAGTATAAAGATAAAAGTGTTTCATTATTTAAATCGGATTATGATTTTCCTACATACACAGGATACGCTTCATTTTAATTTATTAAATTGCAAACTAATTAACCATTTTAAAAATTCTCTGGCAAATCTGTTTTAATTTACTGAGCATATGAGAATGGCATTTAATAGGATTGGCAGAGGAAAAAATACAGTCTCCTTTTGTTCGCTAAGAGGCGGCGATTACATCTGTGATTTAATTTGATTGACTGTTTGAAAATATTTATAATATTACATATAAAAATTTGTATGCTTTGTGAAATGATTTTCCTTTTATGAGGTTGAAACGCAAACGCTTAGTAAAATTAATCTGAAATTCTTGGAAAGCCTGGAAATACTGGCATAGAGGAGAATGTTTATAATGTAATGGACGAAGTAAATAATGAGGAAGCATTGGAAAGGATAGGAGGGAAGAGAATGATTATATTCGAACAAACTATTAGAAAGAGAAAGGTGAACTGGATCGGGGATTTCTTAAATAAATACACCATGATTGAAGAGTTGATTGAAGGAAATCTCGACGCAAAGTTAAGAAGAATAAAGAAAGTTATTCAATTATCGGACGAAAAGGAATAAGAGTTATCGATAGATGGTTTCATAGGACAGAAGAACGTGGAGATTCAGTTTCAACCTGTAATCACGGAGCTATCTGCGAAAATGCCATTGATAGGTTGAGTATAACTTTAAATTCGGTGATCATTTTATATGCACTTACGAAAATTGAGCCATATTTTTCTAAGAATTTCTTGTCCATAGTTATATTAGACTTGATATAATGATTAGTTGAAACTTGATTATAACTATGTACTATGACTTATTTAATACAGAGTTATCGACCTCATCTTATGGCTGAAATTAAACTGTTGAACTAGGTAGTTTATCCATAATTTAGAATCTACTGCTGATAAAACACCACTGATGACGGCTGTCTTGTCGCCAAAATGGGCACCTTTTTATGGCTATCTGATAAACATACGTTTTCAATCAACTACCTCGCATGATTGATTAAAAATCGATTCTTGTATTTCTTGTTTATAGTCATTTAGTGAACGTTTATTTAGCTTCCTATTTTATGATTTAGGCTGTGCTTCTGAACGCAAATTCTCCATGAATACATCAGATCTGCTTTACGTGCTTTTGAAAATAAAAAAAACTTTTGCGTACAAATTTAAAAAATAATGCACCTGCGATCTTTATCCCACCAAGCAAAAACGCACTCAGACCGCGTTTCTCGAAAAGGAAAAACGAGTCGTTCTTCAGATCCCTTAGGTCCTTTATGCATCATTTTGATAATAACTGAATACGATAATCACCGAAATATTCCGACCCATCTCTTTCCACCTCCTTCCCATGTCTTGCGGAGAGACACACGTCGCTTTGTGACCAAGAATTTACACCTCTTTACCTTCTATTTGGTTCAACAAGAGAGCGACAAGGGTATTAAAAAAGAATAAGGACGCATTTTTCTTGCTATTCCTTTCTTCCTGCTCCATTCCACCTCCCTCACGCTCATGTCTTCCCTCCGAACAATAACACTCCTTCCAAACTCCCAACCGCGCCCTCTCACTCTCTCCGCCGCTGTTTTTTTAATCACCCCCTCCTATCCAGAAGCTCCATCGTCGTCGCCGAAGAAGAAAGAGGAATTCTTATTTTCCTGTTCCGTTCCTTCCCTGCCGCGACATCATCCCCCAAAACACCACCTTCTCAACTTGTTTCCACCTCCTCTCCCACCACTCCTTCCACTCTCTCCACCCTCTTTCCTGCTCCGTCTGTTCCCCATCTTGCCAAACCCACAAGTCCCTAATTCTTTCCTTTCTCCTCCCCTTAACGACAGACCCTGTGACCATCATTCTTATCCCTCAATCAATCTCCATTCCTCTTTTTATATCTACTACCAAAACCTCCTTTTCGTGTTAAGCTCCCCCTTCTCCTCATCATCACCCTCCCTTTTCTTCCTCTTCCCATCCATCCCCTTCCTCCTCCCCCTTATTTTTTTACCTATCTCCGTTTGCCATCCCCTCCTCCTGATCTCACTCCTCTCCATTCGTTGTCTCTTATAAACAGTCTTCCCTTACAAATTTTTCCCCTTTGTCCTTTAATCAGCTCGTCTTGTTTGAGCTGGCGTACTTTTTAAACGTTCCTCTCTTGTCATGCTTTCGGAATAAAAAAAAGATGTTTCTCTCTTTCATTCTCGTTAGTCAGTCAGTCATGCTGTCTCTCTACCTATCTCTCTCATTTTTTTTGGAGACCGCTCGCGGCTTTGTTTTGTAATAAAGAGCATTGGATTTTTCTGGATTAATGAATATATCTCCGTGCTATTTATAGTTGATGAAAAAATTTGAAAAGAGAAACGTTGAGAGGTAGGTATGCGGTTCGCGGAGAAGACGACGATGATTTTTATCGCATCGCGGTGTGCCCGCCAGGAAATGAATCGTTGCCTTTGAAGTAAAGAATAAAAAATTACTGCCTTTGATTGCGGGGATGTTGCGCGGTACCCTGGTCCTAAAAAGGCTTACGTAGCTCCTTGGTTATGATGCGAGTTTCCACGACGTCGTTTCAACGGTACGAGGCGATGGTTCGGCTGACAGAAAAAGATCCTCGTTCGTGCTTACTCATTCTACGGGAGATGTATTATTTTACGGGAATTAATTCGTGAAATATCTCGTTTCACGAGAAAAAGACTTCCTCGCATTTATCACACGAATTGTTTATTCTGCAAAATTCGTTTTGATGTCGTGTCGGACGGTGAAGAAATAGCTACATTTAAGTAATTTAATTTAGCGATACGTTCATTCAGTTTCTTTATATATAACCACCTGTCTGTCTGCCTCTCCTTAACTTATTAAAATTAAAGGAGGCCGCCCGCTGATATGACTGATGACGTGATAACGCTAACGAAGCGCATGGAATATTTAGATCTAATATAAATGTGTGAGATCGCCTTCGCTGTACTAACATTTATATTATTATTATAGATTTGAGAAATTTATGCGTTGCTTCTGTTTTGCGCGTTAGGTTACATGTCATGTCATTTGTGTAGAAGGCATTCATTAAATTTAAGTTGTAACAGAAAGTCTACAACGATTAAAAATTTCAGAGCACATAGTGATGTTATACGTTCATTAATTTGGAATTCGGTTAATTAATAAACTAATTGATTAATATATAAAAACATGTTCGATCCATCATCTTTTGCTGTGGAAATTCTGTTTCGAAGTTCTTTTTCTTTACATTTTCCGCTAGTATAGACATTTTCCTTGATTATAATGAAAGTAAGAAGCCTGGACATTTTTGCAGCGCTATTCTCCGGAAGTGCCGTTAGATGGTCATGTCACATTTTGTTTCATTTTTCCTCGGAGTTGGCTAGGCTAATTGCGTCTTCCATTGGTCTCCCCCACCCTTCTCGCGCTCGTGTAACGAATGAATGAAATGAGAGCGCGCGCGTGCGCGTCGTGTGTGTGTTTTAATCCCCTTCGCTACTTGGCGTCGACGGGAAGTGCATCCGGCCGTAAAACAAATTGTTAAGGGAAGGTCGTACGATCTGGCGTAAAAGCTGCGAGGAGCGGGCGTGAAATGAGAGAGGAAAGAGAGATTGCGATCGGAGAGGAGGTGGCGGAGGGCAACGAAAAACAACAGGGGAAATAACTACGACCGAGTATGAGTGAAGGGTCGACAATAAAGGAAGTCCCCGATGAGAGACGAATTAATCAAGGAAAAGAGATAGAGAGATACTCCGTCATTTATTTTGAATATAACGTCGTTTAACCTCTATCACTGGCAATGTTTCTGACAAATTCCTGTTACCAACCTGGGTAACGGCGATATCTCGGTGTTTTATTTGCTAATTACTTTTACTGCCTTACTCAAATAAGTTAGGAAAGTGTACCGTGTATCACAAATAGGCGCGTTTCGTGCGATGGAGTATTTGAAACTATACGATATAATTTGACCAAACACACTCCATAAAACAGCAAAACACCACGACCCGATTGTATCTTTGTCTATTGAAAATTTCTTCTCCCCCTTTAGTTGGTGCATCAATAAACTACGTAATTTTAATGACTAAATACTGCAAAACGATATATCAGAAATGATTCCAGGGAAATATTCAATTTATATTTAGTGATTTATTTTCTAATCAGTTTTAATAAACCGTACAGAAAATTACTTAAAACATACCTCACTTGAGTTCAGTAGTTGTAATATTTAAGTTTATGTTCTTTTCTTTGCCTTAGAGAATCTATTTCCTTCCGCTTACAAAATCTGTCATGCACGCGTAAGGAATTAAGTGAATTTTGTAATTATAGCAGATATTATTTACTTCAGTAAACAATAAGATTATTTACGTTGACGACAATTAGGTATGAATTTTTCTAATTGTAAGTTCAAAGCAAATTACGACTTTCTTGTTCAATTTTCTTGATAATGGCTAGTCCTACGATAAAAATGTATAGGAAAAGGAATACTCTACGTTACTATTTCTAAGAGTTTATTTGAAAACTATTTTAATTTGACCAAACATTTACGAGATATAACGGAGAGTTCATTTTTTGTCACCAGTAAAGTGGTACCCCCTGATTGGCGAAGGTGATTTATTTTTGTGACTTTCTTATTATCTTTGATTGTAAGTCCTTAATACCAAATTTCATAAAAATCCGTTACGTAAAATCAGAGAACAAACATGCAGACGGGCGGACGGACAAACCAACGCTAAGCGAAATGCGCCTAAAAATGAGCACTTAAAAATAAAACTTTTAAAAATAAGTACATATCACTGGTATATCCGTTCAAGTATTATGAAAAAGAATGTGCATATCAGCTATCAGGTAGCCTTCATCAGTGCTTTTTGCCGATATTATATTCTAAAAGAACCACATTTCGATTACCGGCGAATACCACTGATGATGGGTGTCTGATGGCAGAAATTCGCATACGGTTTTATAGACCTTTTTTTTGGTTAATGGATATACCTGAGATAAGTACCTTTTTCAATTTTAATTTCTAAGGACTTACACCAGGGATGGCAAATAGGTTTTCATTAGCGTACCAACAAATGTAAAAGTTTCGTTATATAGTTATCTGGCGTGCCATGCAATTATTTATTAAAATATTACGGATATTATGCGTTATCTGTCCCCCAATCTATATGTTACATTTCACTCCCCCCGGGTTGCGTTGAGTGGTCGGAGGGAAGAAATAGAATTAATGCGACCCACAACCACTCAACACAACCCGGAGACAAGGAATGGACCGAATTTAATCCCAACCACTCAACCCAACCCGAGGGGAGGGGAATAGAAAGAATACAACCCCAAACACTCAACCCAACTCGGGGAAAAATTACACAAATATAAAATTGTTGAAATACGCAACTTAAAATACTGGATTTATGTATTTATTTGTTTGAGCAACTTTGGATCATTTTTTAAGAATGTTTTTGAAGTGAGACGTTTGAAATTGCTGTAGATGCCGCTTATTAATAACACTGACTATTTTGATCAGCCGTCTATTATAATCAAATGCAGAATTTCAAAACCAAATGTCAGTAGAGATATGCAATTCCCTCCGCATACCATATTCACGTCCGTCTATTGTGATCAAGATGTATCTGATCGTCGGTTGGCAGAAGGCAAGGAATTGATTAATGAAAGACTTCGCATATTTTCCGACTACATTGTATGTATGAAAAACTCTTCGACAGCATTGTGTGACGCACACACCAAACTACGCGAGAGCTTGCGAGTTACGCTGCGCACGCATTCAGATTTTAGTTCAGATGGCTAATGCCTGGAATTCAACATCCAAAAATATATAGTTTTAAAAAATATTTCATGATCGCAAATTTTTGGAGTGCTAATAATATTTCATGGTGTGCCAAATTTGGAACGCGTACCATGTACACGCACTCGAAATAAGGATATTTCTTCACTAATTCGACACCTTCAAAAATTCCACCAAAGTTAAACAGGGAGCTCGTCTTATGGCTAAATAAAATTCAAGATCAAGCAATTAAAAATGTATTTGCCTTAGGTATCTCCAATAGCCTCAACAAGTTTAAAAACAATATGCGCAATTCTGCTACAAATCAGCCGTCTTCAGTGGTAATTTACCGAAAATAGGGTTTTTTTTATCCTTGCTGTGGCTATTGGAGATAACTAAGGCAAGTACATTTTGAGTTGCTTGTTCTTGAATCCACCACAGTTATCAATGTTCAGGATTACCTCAAACGGGTATCTGGTCGTGGCTTAATCATTTCAACGAAGTAGCATCTTTGATCTGATAGCGTTCTCGCTAAAGAATTTCTTATTGCTGTATTATTTATTGTTAATTATTTAAATATGATAAATTCTGGAAGATGTGCACATATTCAGTGGTGTAATTTGATGTCGTAATGATTCGTTCATACTCATTTTGGCACAATCGCCTACGTTGCGGAGGTTCAACACACAAACTCGTACAATTAAGACAAGGAAAACAGAATATTAATACAACGTGGCATTTCAGTGATCCTCCGAAATTTCAAATTAATCTATCGATTAGGTAGAGATTCACCAACATTAAAAAAGATTGCTACTTTTAGTCAATAAGAACGTTCAAATCTCCTCCGGGGTTGACAGAATTGAAATATTCCAGACAGACACCTAAGGGATTCAAAAGGGAAAGAATATTGAATATTTTTTATTTGCGTATTAAACTGGTTATAGTGATATAATAACAAGATTGGAAAGGTGTACTCAATGCCGGAGTACACAGAGTTTCCAAATGCGTTCTTTGAGATTTCACAAGGTTCTCAATATTTTTCGCTCAAATGAGAATTTAACGAGAAGCTAGCGAGGTACGTTGTAAAATATATGTAGGTCTTTATGTCAAGTTGTCGTAATTATTGTCTGATTTTAACCAAAATTGGAATCGGTCGACAAATTTTAATAAAACTTCTTAATACCAAATTGCATCAAAATACGTCATGCTTTTCCCGAGTTGAAACAGAAGAACATTGTAAACTACATGTAGATCTTCATGTAAAGTGGTCGTAATTCTTGTCCGATTTTAACTAGAATTGGACTCGTTCGACCAATTTTAGCAAAACTTCTTAATACCAAATTTTATCACAAAACCTCAAGCGGTTTCCGAGTTGAAACAAAGAAACATTGTAAGCTGCACGTAGGTCTTGATGTAAAGTGGTCGTAATTTTTATTCGACTTTTACCAAAATTGAAATCGGTCTACGAATTTTAGCAAAACACCCCAATACCAAATTTCATCGAAATACGTCCAGCGGTTCCCGAGTTTTAACATGCGGTCGGACGGACGGAAACGACCTCCCATATATGCGTTCACTTCGTGCAAAGAACGCATAATAACCCAAATTTGCAAACGAAACTCCTTCCTGAGTCGACGAAAAAAATTAATGCCCCGATTTTCAGGTCTTTAATAAATTTTTGTGCGCTATCGTCCGCCAAAAATACTTCCCGCTTTCTTTTCATCAGTTTCTGGACATTATTAATTTCTCTCAACGATTATTCTTTTTTGGAGATCGGTCGCTTCTCACGAATTATCTTCCAAACATTTCTTTCGCTTCCTTTTGTTTGGAAATGCACGAGGAAAAATACCTATACTTTCCTCTCGCTTCAGGCGAGGAGAGTGCGATGGCATTCCGCTAATTTCGTCGTGATTCAGAAATTCTCGCTAATCGCTTCCACCTGCGTGTGTTCGTGTGTAGGTATTCCCTCCCTTTTCTCTCCTTTCTCACTTTTTCTCTTTCCACACGGCGGACCGTAACTCTTTCTTTTCTGCGGGGCTTCTGCACCGGCTTAGCCACACGGCCGCGCTACGTGGCCGTATATACTGGCGAAGTTGATCCTCGCTTGTCCCCGCGCTTCCATGCGGATTTGCTGCCACGCTCCCCCCTCCCCGCCCCCTTTCCGAGGGCCTCCCATCTACACCTCCACCTCCCACTCTCAGGGATGGCAAATCGAATAAACTAATGTGGGGGAGGGAGTTTTTTGTATAGCGGGGGAGAGTGTAGGAAGTAGGGGGTGAGAGAATGATATGGAACGAGAGAGGAGAAAGAGAGAGCTTTCAGGCATGTCCTCCGAAAAAAATAATACCAAAAAAGTTGAAGTGGGTGTGAAAAATACCCCAGCCAATTGGATTTCGTTTGAACGAATGTGCGGATTTCGGACGAAACACGTTCCCGTCCCTCAGAAAAATGGCCGGCGGTGTTGGGAAGGTGGGAGAGGTTTAAGAGTCGAGCGTTCGAGGGGAGGCGCCTGAGGGCTAAATTTTGTCGCGTTTGCTCGTTGTTCGGGAGAAAAATAAATACGCTGGTGTTTAATCCCGAGGGTTGGTTTTGGAAAAACACATATGCGGTTTATCCAGTTTCGTCGGTGTCGTAAATGTGTGCCATCTTTTTACGGCTGAGGAGGATTACGGTTGAGGATGTCATCGCCTCAGGTGAGAGTATATGTGAACTTTTAAAAATCGACACGTAATATGCCTGTGACAACTTCATAAAAGATAGATTTAAGAAAGTTTTTATACCGGGGATAATGTAAGTTGATTTAGAAAAATAATGTTAACCTAAAGAAAGCCAAATTTGTGGTCTTATAAATTTTATTAAGTGAGTTTCTCTAGGTGGGCGTTGGTGTGCTAAGCGGACAGGGGAGCTCCTAGTCACATATACGTATTTATGCGGTATTTTATGATTTTTTCTAAAACAAAATTGTAATTTAATTTATGAGAATTTTATTCCCATATTATCATGAAAGAAGTTGTATAATTTATCATTTTTCACTTTCTGAGTACGATATTTATAATTGCGTTATTCAAAGCGAGTACAATCACCAAGCGTTAACTTTTTTTAACGTTTTTAAAATTCTTACTTAGGTTTTGGTAACACAGTACATGGAAAAATCGAAACGGCAACGGCACCATATTTCCTCACTAGAGATGTTTTTCCGGTTTATTCAAAATTCCGGAATTATGGAGAACCAAGGTTATTACAGGACCATAGAATTTCTAATTGGAGAGGTTCAGCGCATTTGCTTAGAATTCCACATCAAAAAAGCCCTCGAGTTAAGGGCATAGCTAAGGAAGCAAATTTTACCCAAAAAATAATTCTTTGGCCTAGTGTTGTGATAATAATAGTTTTATGGCGTTATCGTTAAATGGCAAGAAGAACACATATCCTATCGGTAAGGATTTTTCAGTTTGTTTCACAAAATGCTTTATACCACTCTGATTTGGAGCCTCTTTGCTCGAGTTTCTTTTGCGAAACAAAGCTCAGTACGCGAAACAAAAGTGCATAATATTTTATGTTTCTTTGGTTAGTCGAGGAAATCCTTGAAGTTAGGTCTGGTACCGTCAAACTTTTAATATGCATCACTTCTAGAATTTGGCAGCAGATGAAAAAACAAATATTGCTTAGTCTCAGTTCCTTAGGACTCGGCAAAAGAAACGGGGTAAGTAGAGAAAGATTATCCTCCGCGTAATCCGTGCACACGCATGACTTGACCACACTTGTTGGCCTTTTGCACTTGTAGAGCGTCCCAAATTACCTCCTCCAACCCACTCCTCCTCTCTTACTGTCATCCTCAAAACTTCAACCACCCGCAGACAAACTCACACATCGGTCATCATCCTAAACAGCCAACGCACGCAGGACGGCAGACAAACAAACGCGTGTCCGATCCTTCCTTTTTTCCTCCTCCAACTCTCCTCCCCACAAGCCCGTGCGAATGATTATTTCAGCGTGTCTTCAGCTCTCTCTCTCTCTCTTCTTCCCGCATGCCTCCTCCCTCCGATTCTCCCACTCCCTCCACTTGAAACATTCCAATTATTAACGGCACCATCGTAAGAGGCGTCTTTTGTTTTATCTCTTTCTCCCTTTTGTTATTTTTTCGTTAAACTCGCTTCTCTCTGTAAACCATTCCCTCTCTCCCTTCATCTCTCTCTCTTCCGTGGGCATGGCTCTGTCTAATTGCCATGCTTTAATGTTTTAACGCTCACATTAATATTAATGGAGTTCTCGTGAACACGGAATTTTACCATAATCTCCCCGAGGTCGTAATACGGACAGCTCCGAGGGTGCCACGCCCTGGGCTCTCGTGTCACGTGATCACATGACGTGATACTTATGGGATGGGGGAGAGAGAAATGGAGGGTAGGAGGAGGGGGGAGATGAGAGGGCTATAAGTTCGTGTGTAGTGTATGGGTGGGGGTATGAGGAAGGGGGAGTTGGGAGTTGAAGCGAATGTGCGAATGTGTTGGGTTGGGCCACTTCCATTAACTCGATCGGGCACGATACGAAAAGCTCACTCTCTCTCCCTCTGCCACTAGCAGGGTGGAAGATAAGGTAGGGAATTACATAAATGTTGGGAGTAATTTATTTCGTTAAAGGCTTCACCATTTATTTCTCTTTCTCATTCCGAGGGAAGTCGAGAAAGAATTATGACATCCCGCCGGGAGCAGAGGAGGGGGATATTTAAAAAAATAAACAAAGCGGGAGGATTGTTGTAATGACATTTCTATCTCGCCTTATAAGTTTATTTTTGGAACTTTCGAATCAACGCGAATTTCTTTAGAGATGAGGAAGTTTTACATTAAAATTATTTTCTATACGCGAAGTTTTTTTCATGGAGGTTAATGATTTCGTTTTTTTATTTCTAATATACGAAAGATTTAGCTGGACCGCGGACGGAAAAAATTCTCTAAGAATCTTGAGCGTCATTTCTTGCAGTCTAGACCCCGAAATATCCATAATCGGTTCGATGAATCTGTACTGGCAAAGAAATAAAAATAAATAATCTGCGATTGTTTTTGTCAAGGTTAATTCTGGCATATTTAATTTTTGACGCTATTAGGATGCTATAGTTTTCAAATTATTACAGAAGTTTATATTTAACATAATTTAAAATGCAAAATAATACTTGTATCTTGTTTGGTTTTCGATAAAAATCTCTTAAACCTTTATGAACAGATGAGGGAAGAATTGCAGAGAAAATTACACAAGTCACTTTTTTCAGCGACTCGCATCTTTCCATCGGATTAAAGAATCGTATTGTTGCCTACATTTGTAGCACCATGTACTTTTTAGCACTTTTTTCGATTACTCCTCAGAAGCTGATTCTAGATGCACTATATGCAGCTTTAATGCAAAACTATCTATCCTGGAATTTTTTGCGAATCTTGATTTTCAAGCATATTTTACTATAAATTAGTACGAAGGCTTCCACGGCGTGCTGTTGATATGGTGGTGATTTCCGGGATTCTGCCGTGTTGATCCATCCAAATCTGCACTGACACTTCGGACCTGAAGAAGCCGACTGGAACGTCGGCAAAATATTGTCCAGGAAATGGATCAACACGGCAGAATCCCGGAAATCACCACCATATTTTACTATAACTTATCGTACATAAATACATACGTCGTAATAAATATAATTATATTTCCTATATACCAGTAGACCTGTCAGATAAAAATGAGGCTATTTTATTTATTTAAATTAAAATATAATAATAAGCAATGCACTATATTTCGTAATCCTATAATGCACTGAACATTAAAATAAATTTAATCTCCTTCAGAGAATGAGGAAATATACAATTTGGCGCGAAATTTAAAGCCTACGTTAATTAATATTAAAAATAATTTTCCCAAAATGAACCGTAATGGGCATGTTAATCGTAAATCTTGGTGAAAAACTGTAGGAAAACACGCAGATAAATGTTCTCAAGAGTTTGTGTAATAGAGGGCGTATAACAGGGCCGTATATGTTTCAATTAATGAAGCAGAACTTCTAATTAGGTAAATGTTCTTGAGTTTTATTTAAATAGATCTTGGAGCTAAAAACCTAACTCTCCTGATTTTAAAATTTAAAAATATACACGCCGCTTCAGAATAATTGCAAAAAATAGCAATTTCAAACATCGTAGCCTTTGATGGTGATGTGATACTGTGAACAATTCTTCATATGAGTTTTCAAATTCAGTCTTTGTAAAGGGATGTTCATTATTAATTGTTTATAACTTTAAAATCAATTTTAATCCGTGGAGTTAATCAGAAATATCCCAATATAGAAGGACCTATGTGACATGTACGTTTAAAAACTAAATTATTTAAATTTTCATATATACGCGGATAATTGATCAATTGATTAAATTGTATGACATTAGCCATATATGTTACATTTAGCTTTCCAATAATTTGATATAAATAATTACATTTTTTGAGATTTAACCTACTTATGAGATAATTTATGATTTATGATAATTACGATTTATGATTTATAATTGAATTAATAACATGTCTGTTGAAATGTTTATTCTCAGTTAACCCAACGAAAAAACAAGCAGGATTACTTATTAATGAAAGATTATAAAAAATAATGCCGCATATACTCGTATTTTTCGCTTTTGTTCAAGAACTTTTTTCTGTCTTCTTATGTTCCAACCAAGCTGAAACATATAATGTTGTGTTATTGTATCGTCGATCGCCACGGATAAAATTGTTTATTTTCAATATGAATAATGATGCAAACATTTTATATGCATCATTATTTATATTGAAAATAAACTTTTAAAAAGTTCTTAATTTGATTAATAACTGTTAAACCTTTCTGTTTAATTTTTGGACATCATTTATTGCAATGCAAAAAATGTTTTTATTCTTAAGAAGCGTTATTCTACAATTTGGATCCGCACTGCTCAATGCTTCAATTTTTAAGGCTAATTAAAAGAAGCGGACAAGTTTTCCGCAACCTTTCTCGCCAGCTTTCCGTAAACATGGGCTTCCAGACAGAATTAGACAGCGCAGTTTTCGGGGTTTCAAAGCAGCTGCCATCATTTTGCCATAATTTGTTTAAATAGGAAAAACTCATACTTTCGTTGGAGCATTCACTATGTACTACTCACTTTACCTGACTGCAAAAGATATTTTTTCGAGATATTATTAACACAATATGCACAAGAAATATTTCTTGGAAAAATTCTGGGCAGTCTTTTCCGGAGAGTGATTTTCGAGTCATGTCCCGATTTTTTTCAACTACAGAGACAACCATCATCTACTGGTTCTTTTCAGTATAATAATTGTATAATATCGCATTTAAGCAAAACTTCCATACACGTTGCGTAATCAAAATACATTGAGCCGGGGAGATATTGAAGACATTCCCCATTTACCCCGTTACATGCATACAGGGTGGCATGTCGGAGATGATAGAGGCTGCCCTATTGCTGGAAAATACGTACTAAAATGCGTACTATTTCCCATTATGGCATCAGATTTTAACATAATAGGGTGAGTGCATATTATTGTCGGTGGCTGGATTACCCCACAGGCTAATAAGGCTATAGTCTTAATCGCTCATATTAGGCCATCCATTCCATATCGAATTAGTAGCCGAGCAATGGTAGCGTTCCTCGCCACTGAACAATTACTATCAGTCCCAACAAAACTTTCACTCAGCCCTGGCATGTGTTGTTTTGCTATTTTGCTCCAATGGCATTCAACAACCATTGAGTTTCACTTTTAATAGTAAATCGCAGAAGAAAGAGGGTGTGGATTGGGTTAGCTTCTTTGCCATAGGTACGACCGCATCATATAAATTATGAGAAATACTTTTTCTTCTCCATACTTAACCTGTATTGGAGCCGAGTCGAGCGTCTATGATCAGCCCATTCGGCAGCGAAGCCATGGACGGTTTAGTAAAGGAATTTACCCGTTTTGGTCTGATTTCGAAACTCCATATATGTATATATTCGCACGAAAGAAAAGGGTGGGGGGTAGGGGATGGAGATAAATGGATCCGAGAGGGAGAGGAACGAGAATAAACGGGAGAGGAAGGAGAGACGTTCGGTAATGAGAAACGGAGGAGTGGGGAGGATTTAAAGCCGTTGGAATGTATGAGGGGGTCATCCCCCACGACGAGAGACCTTACGGCCCTCCTTGCCCTTCCCGTCATTCCACTTCTGTCTTTTACACCATCTCTTCTCCTCCCCTTCCCTCTCTCCTCCTCCTTCACTCAACTCCTCCGCATTTACACAAGAAGATGACACCCTGCGCAATTCCATTTTAACTTTTCCCTTTGTTTCATTTGAACTTTTGCGTGTTCCATTTCCTCCTCGCGGAAGGCTGGCGTTAGGGGAGAGGTTTGGGGCAGAGCGGAGGAGGGGCGGGGGAGAGGAGAAGGGAGAGAACCACCCCTCTCACACACACCCCTAGGGGACATATAGCTTCATTTGGGAGCGAGAGAATGAGGGAATGTGTGTGTGTATTTGTGTGTGCGTGAGGAAGGGGGAGGGAAGTGAGAAGAACCTGGAACCTAAGGAGGGAGAGGAGACTTGGAGGGATTAGTGGGAGTGAGGGTAGGAGGGAGTAGAGACGTCTGGCGGTGGTAAGGGGAAATAAACCGCGGTGGGAAGATACGCAATTGCCGCCGTTATAGGTGTGAAAAGCAGAGACGCTCCTAGCGTATTTGAAGGTAGTCTGGTGTGTGTGTGTGCATGCTTATATTTCTCTCTCTGTCGCTCCTCTTCTGCCGCAGACTCCGCAGTTAAGTTGCTCCCTTAGGTAAAACCCCTCTCTCCTGCAGATTTAAGTCCATTAGGATCCAACATACCTCTGCCACTACCTTTCCTTCTCTCTCTTTTCCTCCATTTCCCTCTCTCCCCCTCCATTTCCCTCTATCTTCCATTCTTCTTCCTATGCTATACTCTCTCCGCTTCCATTTTCCTTCGTCTTTCGCCCTCGCTACCTAGTTGTATTTATCAACCTCTCTTCTTCGTTCTTTTACCGCGATTCTGCAGTATCATTTTTATTCTGCATCTCTCATTTTCCTGGCGAAATGACCGTTATTAACCGGTTCTTTCAGCATCATCTACTTCTGTATTTGGAAAGCGGAGGCAAATTTGACAGAGTTAAGTGAATATGGAGCCTTTTATACTTAAATATATAATTCCAAGTTCTCGATTCAATGACATCATATTTATGCTACAACTGTGTAGACAGATAAACGACCCAACTCAGGTAATTCAATTACTCAGCGGTCCCTGAGTCTTCTTCAAAAAAGCTAGCCTAAACTCCACTTGGGACGACTCGACATTGTGGAAAGATTCCATAATAGAGATAAAATTATTATTGTAATTTCCACTGAACACGAATTATTTTATCGGCCGATTTCGCCTATTACAGCATCACTAGATCTGATTCTTGTACAGTGGAAATTACAATAATAGTTTTATTTTTATTAATGCTAGCCTAAACACTAGTATAACATTTGAAAGAGATAAAGGTATTCTTAAAAATCTATTGAAGAAGACACTGAAATATATCGTCACCTGGTGCGCAAAAATATCTCGGACCGTTCCTGCTCAGGATTGATATTGCTATCAAGTTATGCCGTCTTGAGTACAGAAAAAAGGAATATAAATAACTCATCTAGCTTAGCATGAATTAAGTTTGCTGTGGAAGATACTTTTTAGAGTTGTGTCTTTATAAAGACCCAACAATGCGCGACCGCTATAGATAGTTTAGAGATTTTTAACAAATCATAATTAAATTAGGACGGGATGGAAATAAAAACTTTTCTTTTTGTGCTACCTTACAATAGATTTAATGTTTTTTCGATAGCACCGACGAAGTTAAGGCTAAAAGTTTATATAATAACGCATTTTTATCTTTTTTAGCTTCCTCAAAAGAGTCAAAAATGTAATTTCTCCCCAACATCGATACAAACATCCGAGCACGACCACTATCTTTGTAACCCAAAAACACGCGTACGAAAAATTGGTCGACAACAATATGACCCTCGCAGAAAACGACGACGTCGGGAGCACTTTCGAAAAATTCAGCCCGGAATGGCGTCGTTTCGTTTTTGTTTTGTCGAGAAGTTTCGAAAATTTTCCTCCTCTTGTAACATATCCCCATTATCCCCTTCCGCCATTAGCGAAGGGACATCGCGGCATTTAGGGACGAAATAGGGAAAGCCATCAATGCCTTTTAATTCTCACGGTTTAACTTTTGAAGTGACGCTCTCTGTTTTAACCGGCTAAATTTCTCCCCCTTTCATCCATCTCCTGTTACTACTCCATCCCCCTCCTATCTCTCCCTCCTTCTTCCACCCTCCATCTCTCAAATCTCTCTTACGCAACAGAACATTTCCATTTCGCTGCCTGTACTTTAAACGAGAATCCAAATGACGTGGGTTCGCCATTTCAGCCATTCAGCTGTTTTTGAACCAGATTACAAAAAACCGAAACGAAAAAGTTCGCTATGATCGTCGGCGGGCGTGTTTCGCGTCAATAATCGTTAAAAGGTGTCGGCCCGTATCGCGGATACTATGCTTTTCGTTGTTTCAATAACATATAATTTTAAAAACTTATGCGAGATTTTAATAAGGTTAGGTGTTTGATATTTCAGATATAAATGCAATTTTACTATTTGTGATGTCAAGAGTCTTACGAGGTGAATGGAGTTAGAAGATAAGTCAATTAATAGTTCCTGCAAAAATCTAAACAAATGTATAATTCTTCAAATATCAGTTATCGCCCCTATATAAAAAACTTAATCTCTCTCTATGAGTCACGCTGCAACGTCATCAATGGCAATTTTTAACGCGATTTTAACAAACTTTCCCATTAGATCAAACATTCCTGCGAAATTTCATTCGCAGGAATGTTTGATTCAGCTATAAAAATTTAATGAAAAAAGATAGGAAAAAGACCCGGGTTTGAGTCCAGGGAGGTGATTTCCATTTTCCATAAGATAACACGTAAAAAGCGACTATTTAAAGTGCTAATTTTTATTCTTTTGGAAATTAAAATTAGAAAGAATTGACGTACGATCTTCAAATTTGAACCATGTCTTAGGAAAATTAATGAAGTTTCTTATTCTATTCATCTTTTTCCGCTTTCAGTTCGAAATCTCTCATATTAAACATTTAAATCACATGCTTTGGAAAATATCGGCTTTTAAACGTGATGCTGCCTTGCCGAAAAGATCATTGTTAAAACGAGAATGAATTGTATACGTATAATACATACGAGTGCATAGATTGCCTTAAATTATCGTAGGATTTTTCGCGAAATTACGTAATCCTAATGGGGATTTAGTGTGGATTCTTTAGCTTATCTAAACGACTATATAGAGGTAGAGTAAGAGAGGGGGGGATGTGGGGAGGGAGATAGGAAGGAAGGGATATAGAATGGAAGGTATATAGAGAAAAGGTGGGAGAAAAGAGAGGAAGAGAGTGAGGGAGAGAGGGAGGGAAGGAAAAAGAGAGAGTAAGGGAGGGAGAGAGGGACGGCGAGACGGAGGGAGGGAACATTATTATTTATTTATTATTATTACTTCATTTTTGACTAGGGGTTCATCATTTGGCATATCTTACTGATTTTTAATATCAAAATCAAATATATTTGGAATAATTTTATCATAATCCCGTAATATTTGACGGGCAATTACGCTAGTATCAATATAAAATGACAAACACTTGTTTGGAAATACATCTTTCATGAAAAGGGCTCTCTCAAGGTCAGTGAGAGCAATTTTGCTTGGCACTTGTATTTTTTGTATTAAATATGAAGTTTCTTAGAGAAAAACATATTGAGGCACGCAAAAATTCTAATGACTCACATTACTTTATTGGCACGCGAAACAAAAATAATTTGCCATCCCTGCTCTAGATACTTACTACTGTAATGAAAACACAAAAAATAAACATCGAAAATGTTTCAGCTCAATGAGTGCATTTTGATCGAAAGTAATCGATTGCCAGCATCTTATGTAATGCATGCCATAAAGCAATTAGGATTTATTTGGCAGTGCGCTAAATGGACAAGAGGAATATAAAAGTGCAGGCACTGGTTTCTCTGATTCTCTGATTATGGATCGCTGTTCAACGCTAGCTGTTATCGATAGAAAATCGCAATTAACACGGTGTTGATTATTGTTTTATTATAGGTATTATAATTCTGGATGAGCATGACCGAGCAAGGATCCGTATTTGTTGGAAGTTAGGTCAAAGCCAAGTACAATTTGAGACTTCAAAAAGTCGCTTTTGGAAAAGGTAAGACGCAGCAACGTATTTATAGTATTGGCGGAGCGCGCGACAGTGTTGTATTTCGGTAAATTTACCAGCTACTATTGCTGACCATACCTGGGATGGTTATATGTATCATTAGTGGACAACACTAATAAAATCTTTCGATAACTTCCAACGTTAACTCTTAATCTGGCTATTCGGAGTATTCTCGACTGCCAACTCATCCCTTAGAGGTGATTACAACTAAAAATGTGGCCCAACACGTGATAAAAAAGTTCCCGACTCCTGAATTAGTTACACTCAATAGTACTCAATGGTCATTAGAAAGTACCTCCAAATCATCAATTGGATTTCTGCCATAAAATGATCTTGATAATTCTTTCATGAATTCATCTGTGCCTTGCTGAAATTCATCATCTCCGAGAACAGCGATTTCAAGTTCTATATCAAACGGAGGGAAATAGCTTAAATAGCTATTTTTCTGCACGTAGAAGCAAATTATCGTGATGACTTGGAAATTTTGCTCGACGCAAGATTGTATTGTGAGTAGGTTGTCGACCCTAAATGGAGAAATCGTTTACCCGCTACCTCAATGAATTCTACTACCGGCCATTGGTGGCACCACCCTCTACGCAAGGCTTGAGATGAAGAAAACTAACCACCATTCGAGTCTGAAACGCCGTAAAATTTAGAATGTTTCTTCTCCTCCATTGGATTTGAGTGAGACTTGGTTGTAGCGCGAAGGTGGCCAAAGGAGCTGGGAGATTCATGGGCATAATCCTCACATGGAGGTAACTTTTTCTCAATTATTAACTTAAATGGAACTAAACGGGGGAATTCTGGAAAACTAGTACTATTTAATAAAAAAACCTTATGAAGAGGTAGGTAATACCTTTCTTCCTGAACTTTCTGAAACTGACCAGCCATTCATTGCACTACCTCTTAGATACCCATTGCGCGTAGGCAAGAAGGAATCAGCAGGTCGTTAAAAATAAAAATAAAATTTGTACTATTTTGTTTCCTGTATGCTGTACTTAAAAATAGGGTAAAATATGCACAAATTTTTACACGGCTAGCAGAGTTAATTAATTTACTCGTCTATAATATATAATGTTATCGCGAAAGAAGGTGTTATCGTCTCCCCTTGGTAAATTTGGAGTTTATAAATATTGCCTGACGTGAATGGGGACTATACTTTTTTTAATTTTTATAAACTGCCTAAATAAATTCTTTATCGTAAATCTCTTGGAATAGGGAACGTGAAGAAGTTTTCTTTGGAGGAGTCGGCCCAACCTGTGTTCCTGGAATGCTAACGAGGGGAGCCGAATTGAAGCTCGCGTCCCACAGTTTGGAGGATGAATTTAATCCTATGCAAGAGATGAAACAACCGGGAGCAGATGTTTTCCCCGCCCGTTGATGGTATGGCAGCACGACGGAGGCCTAAGCCGGAGAGGAATAAGACGGAAAAGGACAGCTCAGTTGATTGAGTTGCGGGAGGCGGCCACCGTCGGAGGGAGGCGTCGTCTTCTCTGAGAATATTTCTTTAGAATTTTTAACGTGTATAGATACGTGTGCTACGTAGTTAGCGTGCTTAAGTATGGAGGGCACCCGTTATCGCGCATCAAATGCCCACTCTTAAACACCACCTCCCCTATAGGCGGTCCCGCCTCGAGGAAGGACTCGTCCTGCCGTAAATGTGCCTATTGCGCACCGCCACGTTAAAGCGTTTTTACTATACATTCTTTGGTTCAATTCCCTCAGTAGAATGTTTGTATTGTTTTCTTTGCTTCTCATTTCAAAAATATAATTTGTGATCGTATCATTTTATCATGAAAGAAGTGATGGAAGAAAATGGTCATTTATGCTATCATCCTGCAATGTTAGCTTTTAGCTTTATAAAATTTAAAAAAATTTTCACTGAACAGAGCCATTGTGAATTAAGTTTTTTCCCTTCGAAGTCAAAATTAGACGATACAACTAAGGCATGCAATTCTTACTTATAAAATCCACAGTCTCCATTTTTAGAGTAAATTCTCATATATAATGCAAAGTAAAGGGTGGTTTTAAAGGGAAGGAGATGAAGGAGCAATTTTAAACTCCCGTCAAAAAATGATGACACTGTCACTTTTAGCTTCTGTACAGGGTTTTTCGAAAAATTTCCAATTTGGCTTTGAAAAAGTACTTAAACACAGAAAGCCCAAATCCCCTCAGTATTATATATTTAAGAGGACTTATTGTTAAAGAAAGTGGCTACCTGGATATCAATTAATAAAATGGATATATGTAAATGTCGGGAAAAGCAAACTTATAACCCTCATTAAAAGAAGAGTTAAGGGAATCTAGGCAATATGAGCTAATGAATGACAACATTCCCAAAAGTGAGTACTGTAAATATTTAGGAATAAATATCTCAGCTAATTTTGGGTGGGGACAGCACATCGATCATGTTGTTGGAAAGGCATTTAAATCCTTACATTGGGTGATGAGGAACCTTAAGGGTAGCTGAAAGGCCACTAAGGAATCAGCCTATAAATCCATTGTAAGACTGGAATATTCTACGAATGCATGGGATCCGTATGAAGTGGGTCAAGTAAAAAAGTTAGAAAAGATGAAAAAGGAAGGCTGCCAGATATGTGATGGGAAAGCACAAGAAGACAAAGTAAAACAGAAATGATAAATTCGCTAGGTTGGGAATCATGGCAAATTAGAATGAAACTAAATAGGCTATGTGCGATGCATAAAATATTTAATAAGGAAGGGGCATGGGGAAATTTATTCTTAAGGATAGAGAAACCTTACTACATTGGAAAAAATTACCACAGTTACAAAATTAAATATAGGCTGCATTCCTAATTCGAGGAATTCGTGAATGGAATGAGCTACCTGAAGAAATATTTAAGCCCTTTCCTAAATCGGTTAAACAATTCAGAAAAAATGTAAATGCTTTTTGGAAGGTGACAAAGGAGCCGGAGGAAATAGAGTGAATGCATGGTAAGGTGAAGTACGATGAGGACTTCGTGGGCGCCGGGACCGCTACGGTAGCTGTGAAGGCCTACCATGAACCTCGAAAACTTATATAGATAATTAATGTGTTGAATAATATACTGTTTCGTATTATGTAATTTTATGTGACTATATTACCTAGTGCCACGGGTGTGCATTTATTTTCATTGCCACCTGGTCAACCGACCAACTCGCAACTTCTTTATTAATTAATTCATACCCTTCGCTCAGGCCTTGTCGGCCTTGACACGACATTCGTTGCCGGAAGGGGCAATGTGAAGGCGTTCGATGGCTGTGCCTCAACGAGGACGTCTAATGGGAAATGTTTTGTTAGTGAGGACCAGGGTTTAATTTATACCGTTGCCTCAGACTTTGTTTACTTGAATGTGTTGTAAATAATGTGTGTGTTTGTATTTTTGGCTAATCAACCTCTTGGACTATTATAGCCATAGCTCCTTCCACACCGAACACAATCACAAGGGAGGAGGGAAACCCGGTGCCGGCATTTGCCTATTCTTAACGAAGAGCACCAAGGGGGTCAACGGTTTAACGTCCCTTCCGAAGGACGGAACGCTGACTTTGCACGGTTTCCTCAAACCACACAAACAGGGGGCTGGGCGACCTTGGAAAAAACCCAACTTTCGCAAGATTCGTGCCCACTGCCCTTTCCAGCAGCAGGCTAGTAGCAGCCAGCGCCCTAACTATTACACCACCGGCACCCCCGTGATGTAAATAAGGTTTCCTGGAATTAGGAGAGGGGTGATTAGCGTCTCTTCCTCCTAATGTTACGCTCGTGTGTACGGATCCTGCCGAGAGCATGGATTTATGCAGTTGTTCTTTGCTATCATTATTTAAGTGATTTGAAAAACCGCTAACTACGCTTAGTGTTCAAGTCAAATAAAACGTTTGCCACTGAAATACCTCAAATTTACTTTTTTTAAAGTTTTATTTTTTTAATATTTACTTATGAAAAATGTTAAGAAATCCTTGATACAAGAAAATGTTTGAGAGAAGTAGCTACACTGCACTTATGCAAGTTATACGGCGTGTTTAAATTAGCGTAGCAAAGTAAAACATAGTCATTCAACTCAATAGTGTACCATTTTTGCGTATCGTGAAAGCTATGATGGTTCTAAATTGCATTTTAAACATACTAAGGTAGAAAGACAATTGCAATTGTCATACTGATTATTGTTTTACCATTGATTTATTATTATTATACCCCGATAGTGGCAAAACCGAACGAGCTATCTTAAAACCAAACAGACGGACATATACGTTTGTACTTATACAGAAATTGGAAGCCGAATAACGAACGTCATCGAAGTATTAATGGATATTTACCAGCGACTGCAGAAAATGAGGACTAACGTTTACCACTCGTGAATGTTAAAATCATATCTCGCAGATAGCAATATTAATGTATGCCACAGGAAGAAAAAACTAACTTGAAGCGATTTCTTTCTGCACGGATAAGTTTCTGTTGGAAAAATCTTGTGGTGCGCCACTCACGACAATTTTACATGACGGTTGTTGACCCCACAAGGAATATAGTGTTTACCCGTGAACTTTTAATTGATGTCTGAATAAGTTCAAGGATCTGTTGCTGGTAGCACCTTTTACCTAAGGCCTGCGGTGGCGTAAACTAGCCACCATTCAACCGTAAACGCAGACTAATTTAGGGGTAAACTATGCTCTTCTGTAGGATCATCCCTAAAGATAAAAAAATTGGGCACCATAATTATGCCTATATCGGTTCGCAATTGTTTCCTCTCCTTATTTTTATTAGTTCGTCGGTTTCTGTGGTAATGGGATTCATTTTCATCTCAAGAAACCTCAAGCCAAATAACTTATCACATGCTCCCTCGCAATCGTAAAAACAGGAAATTTGGAATCATATCTGTCTATATATACCTCTGACGTTTCCCAGGGAAGTATCTTGTGCCCCCTACTTTTCCTCATACATATGTAAATTATCTCAGTTAAAGTAGCTGTATATTATTCGCGGACGACACAGTGGTTTATAGTAGCGTTTCTCAACCTTTTTAATAGCACGATCCACCTAAACTTTGAGAGTTTACCTGTGACCCACCTATTATCTGTATACTACTAACAATTCCATATGTATGTTCCCAGCTGATTCACCTCTTTCGACGCGCAATGGGTATCCAAGAAGAAGTGCAATGAATAGCCGGGTATGAAGGGAGAGAAAGCTGGTGCCGGCTTTTAGCCGGCTCTTAACGAAGAGCACCAAGGGGGCCAACAGCTTAACGTCCCTTCCGAAGGATGGAGTGTTGATTTGAGCGCACTCCACATTTCTCTTTTTCTCATTGGCTCGTCCTCATCTCCCAAATAGGGGGCCGAGTGTCCTCGGAAAAAATCCTACAGGATTCGAACCGGGTGTCGCTTTAGCTGGCGGGACCAACATTATAACCACTACATCTCCGGCTCCCCAATCTATATACTAATTTCTTCAAGCAGTAGGTAGTATACATGTGTCCACAGAGGGCGCACAGTTAACTATCATGAATTCATTAACTATTTTTTCGCGAAGACATTAAAAATGGGAAAATTTATCAAAATAAACTATTTAGAAATCTTTCCCCGGTCCACCTCAAGTTCCTTTGCGACCCACCGTTGAGAAACCCTTGTTTATAGAACAATTTATAACGAAGAATATGCTCAGATACTCTGACGTGATGTACATTCCATTTCGGATTGTTGTAAGTAGCGGCAGTTAGAGTGAAACAGTGATAAATGTTCCTAAGTTAGTTTTCGGCAGGGTAGACAGCAATAGTGAGTACTTTCTCGACAAGGCCAAAGGCCTAATAAAAAAGGACAAAACTTAGAAGTATCTTGGTATTCTATTAGCGAACGCTTTATCTTGGAAGAATAAGAGAGCACAGGAAAAGGACATGATAGGTCGGTGATATTCTCCCCCTGCCACACACCAATTGCGGTGGCTTGCAGGGTATTTATTCTAATTCAGCTAGATCTCAAAAGGCGATAATCAGTAACGAAAATTGCCAAAAACGGCTGGGTACACGCGTTTTGTTCATTTTATAGGTCATCTATCGCATATTATTTCCTCGAAAACGCTATAAGCCATTTTCTGAACGCACGGGGAGACAGATTTAAAATAAAACCCCCATCCTCACGGATAAGGCATTTGGGAAAATTTTAATTAGTAATAAAAGACTAGTATATTGAACTCTCCAAGCTTCGCGCCTGTAAATGTTTTATCATCAACTCCGGTTTATCCCGGCAAATTACGTTTCGAGCATGACTACATCTCAACGCTGCCACATCACATGCACGGCGACGTGATTTGACGAGGAAAACCCGTCGCCATCTTAACCCCGTCATTCTCATCTCTCTCTCTCCTATACTACAGCACCCTGCTCAATCCTCCTCCTTCAACCCCTACCCCTCTTTTTTACCTCCAGAGCCGCCCGTGCATGCGACCATAAAAACAAAACGCCTCCTTCCCATGCCCCTATTATTCCGACTCTCCAACCCCCCCTCCCCCAGCCTCCTACCCTACCCAAAAACTCGTTTCGGGGAGATATCCCAAACGGATTTCGATGCAAATAAGGTCTCTAGCACAAATTTTCGGTCCCGCCTTTCCCCCTCCCCCTTTAGTTCATCCGTGTACATCCTACCCATTCACCCCTATCTCTTTCATTCTGTATACGCAAACACACACACACACACACACACACACATATATATATATATATATATATATATATATATATATATATATATATATATATATATATATATATCTCTTCCTTTCTCTCTCTCCATCTGAAGGGGCGCGTGGAAACTACTCGAAGAGTAGGAGGAGATGATCCAATCCTAGTCACGGACAACTTCAGCAGAGGGCACATAGAATACTTATTTCGGAAGAAGCGAAAAAGAAATCTCTTCGTCGGACGTTTGGAGCGCGCTGGTTTCAGCCAATAGGGTAGGTACGTGAGGGAGGGGGTGAGGTAGGGGGAAAGGAATGAGATGATGGACCGGGATGCTGGGGATATTCCTGGAATCCAATTGGACGGCTCAACGCCTCCCTCCTTCTCCCTTCTTCCTCCCACTCTCTCCGACACAATGTGGCGTTCTCCCAGGAGGCGGTGAAAACCACCACCCTCTTGGCCGATGGGACAACTGTCAAACGTAGTTATGGAGAATGTCGCCGCCTTCCATTCTGTCCCCTCTGCCCCTCACTGATCTCCGATTTCTTCCTCTCCTTAAAAAATGAATAAAAAATGACGCCGTCTTCATCCCAGTTATCCACTTTCCTAATATCTATCTCTCTCTCTCTCTCTCTTACCCGACGGTTTTCCTCCTCTCTCTCCTCCGCCGTTTTTCCCGTCTTATCCTAAATCTCCTCTTTCGTATTCAATACCATCTAACCTCAAGATCCCTCTCCACTTCTATTATCACCTCACATTTTCCCTATAATTCCTTCACATTCTTCTTATCCTCTCTTTCTCCCTATCACTGAAACATTCTTTTTAATCATTCCTGCTCATTCTTCCTGTCATAACCTCTCTTATTCCTACATCTCTCCCCACATTTCTCTTTACCGCTCTCCCTTCTGTCTCCCCATAGCCTCGTGTATTTTTTCCTCTACAGCCCTTTCTATCCTCTCTCCTATTTTATTTTATCATCTATTTCCTTCTTTTAACCTCTTCCTACCTTCTTCCTATCAATTCCTTACTTTCCTTTTCTCCTCATCGCTTCCTATCTTATTCTATCTGTATAAACCTCTCTCCCTCTCTTTCTCCACATTCTTCCCACACCTCTTTAACTCTCTACTTCCCTTCCCTCCATTTCCCTCTTACCCTATCACCTTCCACTACCCATCCTCCTTCCACCCTTTCCTTAACTCTGCCATCACCCTTCTAACCCCTCCCTTCCTCTCTTTCTCTCTCTCTACATCCCTCAAGCCTCGAAACACAATCTGTATGCATTGGCCAAATTCCCAGCGCGCGCCTCGCGGGGCATTATCATACAAATAGCTATAGCCAGATATGCCATAAGAATACGATTTTCATCAATTTCTACTGCCGTCCCGCTCTTTGTGTTTTTATTTATAAATAACGCGCGCGCGTGTTTGTGAGAGAGGTGGTAAAGGAGTTTCGGAGAGATATTATTTCAGAGTTTACGAAAGATGGTCTTAGAAAGGACGGCGTCGCGCCATTGCGCCCTAAAATGCGGTCGTGTTGCGCATTTGTTTCATGCTTTGGTCGTACGTATTTTAGACACCATAGAAAGGAGTTTTAACGGATTAATGGAAATTCCAATGCAAAATGAAGGAGTAAAGGTATATGGGTACGTTTAAGATTAGATCAATTCAAATACAAAATGGAAAAGATGAAAATTACGTTATATGTATATATAATATCGGTAATTAATGAGTTGATTTTTACATTTTAAGCATTAATAACCTAATATAATTGTGTTTATCCTTATTTTTGGATAAATGACACAAAAAGCTTTATAATCAATTTTCAAAAAATATTTTTCAATACTAGATAATTCCCTGGGCTTTGCCCCGAGTGTACAGTTTCGAATATTTCATGCACATTTCAATCGCTAATATTTTCATTCAAACTCAAGGCACTCTCCCTTAATTGGTACGAACAAATTAAACAGATTCAAATTTGAAACCTCCCTCCCCCCAAAGCTATCAAAATTCTGACACCGAGGTGCACATCCTCCCTTTAGTATGTGTACCAAGTGTTAATTCTCTACATTTCTTAGCTTAACATTGATATTGGTGGAGGATTAATCAAAATCGGTCAATTGGTTGCTGGGATATCTTCAATAACCGAAATTTGGACCCACCGTTCCATGGGAACCCCTCGATCCCGTGGGCCGATATAAATTATATTTGTCACTGCAGCTCTTATGATCAACCGGAAGCTGCATAATAGTTCTGGAGATAAACTGGAAGATCTAGTCAGAATGTTAGGAACTTATAAAATAAATTATGAAAAAAGAATAAACTTCAAATTATCACTCGTTTGTTGAGAAAAAGTAAAACTCCTTCACGCCTTTTATTTATGGCTTGAAAATATATCTCATCAAAACATTGATATCAGTGAAGGTTTCATCGAAATCGGTCAATTGGTTACTGAGAGATACTATTAAAAAACCCAAATTTCGACCGGCTCTTACATTACGATCCTTCGACTCTTTGGACCGATTTTGCCCATTTTCGGCTCAAAATTGTATCTTATCAAAAGAATTATATTGGTGATAGATTCATCAAAATCGGCCAATTGGTTGCTGAGATATCTTTAAAAATCAAAATTTGGACCAACCATTCCATGAAGAACCCCAGGGCCCCTTTTGCCGATTTAAATTATTTTCGGCACTGCAACTCACATGATCAACCTGAAGCTGCTGCCAAATTTTGTAGCTCCTACCTTTAATTTCTGATGAGTTATGACTGCCACAGACACACGAATACACATAAACACACACACAGGTATCTTCTTTTATTATTATAGATAGTCCTTTTTTAAACATTCCTCTTTAAATCAATGAAATTTGTAATCAAACTGTTAGATTTATTCAGCAAAAAGAAAATAAATTAGCGAAGAATTTTTGACGCAATTTAGGGATGGAAATTACAAATTAATTAATATTAAATAATCATACAATTAATTTTCAATGATATCTAGTCAATTAAATATGTACTAGTATAATTGGCAGTCAGGTTTTAATGAGATAAACATTCTCTGCAAGAACTTTTAATCAGCCTCTTTCTACTTTTATTTTCTTATTTGAAATTCAGTTCACCGCTACGGGGATTTTATGCCCGGCCATAGCCTAATCACTTCTATCAAATTTATCAATTCTAGTTAAGCATCACAAAATAAAACCAAAGACCGCGATTCATTAAAAATTAAAACCTTCCCTTACTAAATAAACCAGATATTTTGCTCAAGGAAAAGCGGCGAGGAGGAGCAGCCGAATTCTCCCTTTGTGAAAACTTAGAAGCATAATTCCTGAGATCGGCCCGAGCGACATTCTCTCGGCGCACCGGCTTTCTATCCTTTAATCCCCCTCATTAAAACGTAAAGCGAACCAATTACGGACATCAAAACGTCCTTTTTGAGATGCTCCTCTTTTTTGCGAAAGTCCGAGGAGACCGAAAAGACGGGAGGGATATATATATATATATATATATATATATATATATATATATATATATATATATATATATATATATATATATATATATATATATATATTACGAATCGACAAAAAATTTTTATGTATGTAGCTCGACGCAGGTAAGGTTAGAGAAAGAACTTTGAAAGGTAAAGGTAAGCAGGGAACATGGAGTGGGTAACATGGCGAAACCAAAGTATCGTTTTTAATTCCTTCGCTTGACCACTGAAAGAAGCCCCTCGTTTTTTATACGGACGAGAGATTTTTCCATTCAGGAAGTGGCCACGGGGCGCTGGACCTGCAGCTGCCCGTTAAAAGTAGACCTCGTCTTCAAGACTAGAAATGTGTGCTCTCTCTCTCTATATAGATCATTTTCCTCTCTCTTCCCCCCCCCCTCTCTCTCTCGATATATCCCGCTGCCAGCATCAATATCAGTCCTTTACCTTTCTTCCGACTTTCTTCTCTCCCTTTCTGTTCTAGAACGCCAGCACCAGGTTGAGGAACCAACGATCATTTCGCATCATCTTAACGCCACGGTGGCGTTTCCTTGGTTACCTGGGACAAGGATCGGGAGCGTAAGTGGAGAGGAGTGATGGGGCAAAATCGGATGGTGTTGTGGAGAGGAGAATGGATAGGAAAGGATGCAGTAAAAAGAGAAGAGGGGAGGATTAGCAGAGAAGGCGAGATAAAGAGAAGACGGAGGGTTGAAACTCAGGATGATATGGCAAGAAGAACGAGAGTGAAACCGAAAAGAACGATCTTTAGCCGAGGAAGAAAGGCTTGAAAATGGAGATAGAGTTAGAGAGACAGAGGATGAGATGGTAAAGGCAAGAGAATAAAAGTGTAAGACAATAAGAGGTGGTAGAAGGGCTGTTAGAAATATACGACGGAGGAGATTTCATAGAGATAGGAAGAAAATTCAAATATGAGAAGAAAATAGAGAAATATAATGAATTATTTAATTTGATAACGAGAAATGGTGCATAGTGAAAGTAAGTGTTTGACAGATTGAATGTCCATCACGGTTTTATTATAATGTGAGAAAAGTAAAGAAATATCTTAAATATATCAATGCATAAATAGTTAAAAGAATTGAAGGATATGTAATTGACAAAGAAGGGAAAATGTAAAGAGAAAAACTGGAGTGAAATCCGCAAAAATGGTCGAGTTAGCAGGAACAAGTCTTCAAGAGGTAACTACGTAATGACTTTTAAGTAGAAATAAACGGCGCAATATACATTGCACAAACTTTCTCATATACATCTATAAGTTTAGTCGACCGTGTACGCTTATAAAAGAAAAACGCTTATAAATCAAAGTTAACCGTAGTTTAGCATATATTTGAATGCCACTTGTCGATATTTAGTAATTTTTTGGGATATTTGGCTTAGTTAGTATTGTTTGTGACATCAGGCTGTACGATTGAATGAGTTTTAATTAAAATCCTTACAGCCGTTTTTGAGTAAATCGAATTTTGTTTCAAAATATCCAAGAATAAAGTACCCTTAATTGTTGCGCCATATCATTTATCTCATCAGTATGTGTTTTATGAATGATATTATCCGTAAATATGAGATATCATTGGATTTAGTTTTACCGTTTAGGCCAGGGGTGGGCAAACGTTTTTTGTGGCGGGCCGCATTAACAGTTGCAGCTTCTTAGGCGGGCCGCATAAACAGATGAAAATGCTTCGGCGGGCCACGTTAGGGTTCACATCGTCAGTAATGTGAGGTAATACGAGGGATCCTGTTAGTGAAAATCAATAATAAATAATATGTTATCCCCATAACATTACTAGAGAAGGTTTTCCGGCATTAATTTAAACTACAAATATGAAATTATCTATATTTTATATTACGGTTCGCTTTCATAATGGAATCGCGGGCCACATAAAATGCCCTCGCGGGCCGCAGTTTGCCCACCCCTGGTTTAGGCTGTAGTAAGATTTTGAGTGGATCGCGGCGGAGAGGCGACGTCATAGGGCTTAGGTAAGGTACCTTAGCGTACATTGTAATGTCTCTGGACGCCATATAGTGATTTTAAGAGCTATATGGCTTACGTAGTATTATTTGTGACATCAGGCTATACAATAAAATTGATTTTAATCAAATTCTTTGGAGCCATTTTTGAGTAAATAAACTTTTTTAAAAAATCGCCAAGAATAAACTACCCTTAATTTTTGCGCAATATAATTTTTATGAAAAATGGTCTGAAAAAGATGATATATTTCGCAAATACGAAATAACATTTGATTTCATGCACGCGTTTAGGCCCTAGATCGGCAAACAGACCGACAGACAGACAGACGGCATGGCGAAAACCACTTTTATGGACTCAGGGACACATAAAATGTGTATTTGCATCAAAATCTCGAAGTTGAATTTTTTCACGATTACAATACTCTCTCAATATGTATGTATGTATATGAGAAATTAAAAAATATAAAAAACGATAACTTCAGTGGTAATTGCCAGAAGATAAAAAGGAAAGAAGATAAATATTTACTCATCAAGAAAGATTGCCTCTGAACAGAAATTGAAAGAAATTGAAGGAAGGATGGAGACGATTACGAGTTAAGATGATTTAGAAAAATACAATAAGTGGAATACTAAGAATGCCACAAAAAAGCATTTAAGGGAAGAAAGAGAATGAATAAATGAAATTTAGGGATTAGGAAAAAAGGTAGACTGTTGAAGTATCAAAGCAACTCCGCCGAGGAGGGATAACAAAAAGTTACTGAAAGAGAGGTCGGGCAAGATTCAAGAGGGAAGCAGAAGTAACAATAACTAAGATATCAAATACCAAGATTGGTTAATCATCAACCAATACATCGTCTACCAATGATTGTTCTGTTTAGCAACTAAAAGTAGAAGAAAATCTGGCTCCATGGAGTTAATTATTTCGCAACACTCTCATTTCAAAAGAATAATAATATTTCTCACGTCGCAATATCCTGCACAGCGTCGAACGATCGCATCGGGCACACTACACAGACTGCTATACATAAATCAGAATTTTCTGAAGATTATGCTCTTCACGAGGACTTAGAGTATATCAGCACACAAAACTCCAGCGAGTGTCGCGTTGCATAATCTTCGCCGTGGCAAAGCGACAGTTTTTTTTCAATCGGTGCTCTCTGATTGGTCCGAGTCAATTATCCCGTCGTCCCTTATTGCGAGTCCGGCTTTAGAAATCAGAGAGAGGTAGGAGCCTGATAATTGTTCACGTAAGCGTGGGATAGGCGAAAGGCAGATATTGGAAGCGGGAACGCATGGAGGGGTGTTTTGGGAAGGGACTAATGGCGGTTTTCGTTAGGATAACGGGCTCACGTTGAGGAATGGGTAGGAGCGAGGATTTCGTTGGTGCGAAAGACGAAGGAGGAGAGAGAGAGATGGAAGGAGAGAGAGAGGAGAGATAGATAGAGAGAGAAAGAGAAGGAGAGAAGGGAGAGGGAGCTCCAGAGGAGAATTAGTTCGTGTGTTTGGACCGGTGGCGGTAGGGATAGAAACCAATTTCTTGGCTCACTGCGCTGCGGGTGGGAAGGGGGATAGGGGAAGAGGGTAAAATGGGTAGGAGGAGGGAAAGAGATTTGGAGTATGGTAGGGAGGAGGGCAGAGATGACCCCAAGGGACAGGAAGAGGCGGTATGAGCGAGTGGGAGGGAGAGAGAGAGGGAGAGTGAAAAGAAGAGGATGCTGGAGGGAGATGGGGGGAGGGACGGGATGGAGCAGATGTGATGGGGGTTCGAATGGAGGAGGAGGAAAAGTGAGGTTAAGAGAGAGGATAGGAAGAGAACTATGTTTACTCGGAAAAAGTTGGGACGAGGTGTTATAGCAGAACGGTCACATCTCGGGTTTAAAGATGGCGCCTAGAGGGAGAGAGCATTTTGTATAGGAATGAGGGTTTTGTTAGAAGAGCACCAATAGAAATGAGAATTGATGGCAAAGGTATTCGGATTTTCTTGAAAAATTGGGTGAATTTCAGAAAAGAAAAAAGGCGAGCATTTAGCTCTCGTCAGTTGCACGAGGAATGCATCAAGCGCACGAAAATGAAACCTATAATATTTCCGCCTTTAGAAGATCGAGTGCTTTAGTGATAGGATGTGACAATTTATCCCATTTGCTGGGTCTAGAGGCAATATTGGAGAAATATTTCATAATAAAAATAAAAAAAATTTCTTTCCTGTTAACAATGACACAAAATGACGGAACTGGCCGTTTTAGTTTTAATCTGTGACAATATTGTTAATATATAATACAAATATCTCCGAAGATGTAAAAGACGGAAAGCTGAAACTTTGATTGCATGTTTTCACATTAATGCCACTTATTCTAGAAAAGTTTGAGTTGGGGAAACTTTACAGGGGCGGATAGGGAAACGTTCAAAATTTTTATGCAAAATTCATTAAGTTCTGAACTTAAACGTCATTTTGGAAGAATCAATTATCCAAAAATGTATATTTTTATGTATAATATAGGTTCATGTAGAACGACGATTCGTAATACAACGCTAACTTATTGTTAGTCATTAAGCCTCTCTCATTTAAACGCTAACCTCACCTTCACTTGGTACCACTCGTTATAAAACAAACGAGGCTCAAGTGACCGAATATGTGGAGGTACAACCATGTGAAAAGTAAAAACCGTGCTAATTTTATTCATGTTCACGGAGAACACTCAACTTGTTAACACTTGTTTTATACAACTTCACTAATTCAACGATTCTTTAAGAATTTTTTTAAGGGAATAACTTTGAAACAGAAAAAATTCTGCTATGACCGGGAATCGAACCCGGGTCTTCCACTTCCCGGGCGGATATTCTACCACTGAACTACCGTAGCAGATAATCTTTCCTGTTTCTGAACGCGGGTGTTTTTCAGTAGTTCCGGGTTCGATTCCCGGTCATAGCAGAATTTTTTCTGTTTCAAAGTTATTTCCAAATTACAGCTTATGCCATTCTGCATAGTTTCATATTATTCCACTAATTTCTGACTTTGGCAATCTCACTATTTGAAAGGGAGGGGTTTTCTTCGGCGTTCTCTTGGATGTTCCATAGAATGCAAATATAATACCAATTAACATAAAAATTACATATACATATTCTTTAAATAATTTCTGGCAACTCTAACAATATACAAAGTTTATGCTTTTCTATTTTTGTCACACAAAATGTGCAATAATTTATAAAATTTTGTCTATAGAATGTCTGTATGATTAAAGTAATTGGTTATCCGTCAACATTATTTGCACTACATGCAATGCAACATCGAAATCGTTCAATACATTACAATGGAAGCAACTAAGCCCCTATTCTGTGTTACATATTAGTTACACAATGAGTATACAAATCGGCGAACACTGAAAACAACACACAAAAAACACCAACTACTATACAAATAAAACTAATCCTCCTCACTTTCTTCACTTTCAGTGCCTGAATCGGCATTAATAATTATGTCATTGATGTTCTCCATTGCGACGTTTATCCACATTATATATATCATATAAAATCTAAGGCGGTGGTTCTCAACCTTTTGCATCTGGCGTCCCACCTACCATTCTGTCAAAAAACCTAGGTCCCACCAACCATTTTGTCGAAAAACCTTGGTCCCACAATGATAAAAACAAACTGTCTTTTTCAAGAAGTGGATTTTTATGTCAACTGAATTTCAGAACCATATTAATCTTTAGGGACATTTTTAAAAACCTTAAATATTGGAGTTATTTTATTGAGAAAAAGCTAAACATTAATTACCGTCGAAATTTCGCGTCCCACTTAAACGACCTTCGCGTCCCACCGGTTGAGAAACACTGACCTAAGGTACTTCTTGAAGTACCTACTACAGAGCTGAAACTTGGCATGAAGATAGGTCATTAGTTACAACCTCTGGAAAAAATCCCAAATTTCAGGAAAAGTTATATAGAGTAAGGGGTGTTTTTGATCCCAATGGCCAATTTGAAAAACCCATAAGAAAAGCATTGTTGCAGGGCTATATAAAATTGCTTTTTAAAATTACGAGTTGTCGGTGCTTGCATACTGCAAGCGTTCAAAAAATCATCATACACCAAGATATAAACTAGTAAATAAACCAACGCGACAGCATTTGAACTACACAGATCCCATTTATATAAGATAATAGTTTTTATTTTCTGTGAAATTAAGGCATCTATCCGGAATTTCTAAAATCTCTGTATTTGATGCAGAAGCTAGTATCAACCAGCCTCAACGGACGTAGTAGTGGTACAATATCCGCCTGGCAAGTGGAAGACCCGGGTTCGATTCCTGGTCATAGCAGAATTTTTACTGTTTCAAAGTTATTCCCAAAATTACAGCATATGCCTTTCTGCATAGTTTCCTATTATTCCATCAATTTATGGCTTTGGCAATCTCACTATTTGAGAGGGAGGGGTTTTCTTTGACGTTCTCTTGGAGGACGTCCGTTGGGGCTGGTTGATACTAGCTTGGCTAGCCCGGACCCAACTAAGATAAACACCCGCGTTCAGAAACAGGAAAGATTATCTGCTACGGTAGTTCATTGGTAGAATATCCGCCCGGTAAGTGGAAGACCCGGGTTCGATTCCCGGTCATAGCATAATTTTTTGTTTCAAAGTTATTCGCAAATTACAGCTTATGCCGTTCTGCATATTATTCCACCAAATTCCAATTTATTTTAAATAAAACTAAAATTTTCTGGCTTATGATCCATCACATAGTTCTATTATTAGGTAATGACCGATGATGATACCCCTTAATAATTCCACGTGAATAAAACATGATTTAAGGAAACAATACTGAATAAAGTTTATTCTTATGCTACATGATGTAAATTAGAATTTTAAATGGGAGGACGTGTAGATCTGATAACAAAGCTAAAGTGAAAAGCTTAATTATACATATCTGACTGCATTTCATTGCAACATTACTATAATTTAAGTTTCAAACGTACTGGAAAGTATGGAACTGGTGCATTGGTTGTAATATTTTATTGAACGTTTCAAAAGTGTGTGAGAATCTGACACAGTTAAATTGGGTAGAGTTGAATAGGACAGAATCATGTATCAAGTGGTATGAAATTCTTAAAGAGTATAACTTAATTCTTGGCTGCTTACTCTGCAGTGATTCATCAATTTTGCGGACTAAGAACGGCAGTGGCGTAACAATAGGGTGGCCTGGGTGGCCAAATGGCACGGGCTCAGGGGCCCGGGGGAGAAGGGCTCAAAATTTTCAGAATATAGAAAAATTAAAATTTTTAGTGATTTTTCTTTTTCATCCTAATTTCTGAATGACTTAAGACACTTAAGTTAAACATTATTTTTGGACAGAGTGATTTAAAAAGCCTAACATTTTCAGAATATTCCTGTTAATCGATTAATTAGCACAACTTGTTAGGTTTTACATTGTGTTTCAGTTTTAATTAAACATATGTATTTGTTGGGTGAGTGGGAAGGGGAAGGACAATCGATAATATTTTGCAGCGGGCCCTTCTATTTCTAGTTACCCCACTGAAGAACGCTTTTCTGTTTGTAGTTTTAGCTTTTCCTACAGCTTGGAAGAGAGACAGCGTCCATCACGAGCGATCCTTAAGTAATGTACTAATTTGGTGAAGAGGAAGCGAAGGGAGTAAGGGAAAGGGGAGGATTGGAGGAAAGGCGACAAGTGTCTGTTAGACGTTCGGCGCCGTGAAACGAGAGGAGAAGGAACAAACCTTATCCAGTGGATATGGGCAAGAGATAGGGTCGGGGAGATAACAGAGAGGGTGGAAAAATTGGAGGAAGTTGCGAGCCGTGAAAGGGATGCACAGGAAATCGCCATGACACGCGTGTGGGCTTAAGTTGAGGATATTTTAAATTGGCCCAGAGTGGCGGAGATGCGGGTCCCGTTTCTCGTGAAAAACGGATCTCTCTCTCCCTTTGTTGAAAAAAACAAGCGGGACGGGTGTGGCGCCACCGGGTTGCGACAATGGAAAAGGGATAGAACTTAGAATGACGCCACCCGCATTGCAAAGGAAAGTAGTGGGTGGTCGAGGTAGAAGTGCTAATATCTGCTTGCGTGTATGGGCGCGTGTTAAAGTGAGTGAACGTTGCATGTGGAGAGAGATAGAGTGAGGAGAATTAGAGGAGGAAGAAAAAGGAAGAAAATTGAGAAATTTAAATCTTAAGTCCATCGATGTTGAACGATGCAATGGGACACAATGACAAAGACACAAAATAAATAATATATATCATCAAAATCAGTAGTGTCAGTCTTACGACTTGTCTTGCTGACTAGAGAATACATACATGGTGTGGTGGTTTCCCGACGCCTTCCGCATTGGACACACCGAAGGAAGAAGAGAAATCCGGTGCCGGCATTGGCCTACTATTTAAGAAGAGCACCAAGTGAGCCAACTGCTTAACGTCCCTTCCCAAGGACGGAGCGCTGCCTTTTGCGCGATCTCCTCAAACTACACAACACGACTTCGGAAAAATCCTACTTTCGCAGGATTCGTGCCCGGTGTCGCTTAACGTAGCACGCTGGCGCTCTAACCACTACACCACCGAAGACCAATATGCTGTTAGAGTCTACTTCTTTTTTGCACTTTTGACCGTTACCGTCTCCTGTCGAGTTCTTGGGGTTGAGTTTTGGCCCACTTGTCATGCATCAGGTTGTGCACCTCTTGCCCTCAAGACAACTTCCTGCGCTTCAAGGGAGGTCTTCATCTACCTCGATGGCCGCTCTGGGGCGACGATGCTGATCCTACAGCATGGTTTTCCTTTCTCCGATACATAAAGCTCCGCCGTCTTCTTATGCCGCAGACAACCGAAGAATTTTACTGCGGTGGGGCGAAGGTATTTCCTTATTGCCGTGGTTGCGGCAAGGTCATATATACTTCGGAGGCAGGAACGCTCCGCTATTCCAGTCTGCTTCGGCCAGTTGCAGAAAGACTCCTGCTCCAGGCTGGTGACGCGTAAGTCAGTGCGGAGAGGATGAGGGCTCTGTATATGTAAAGTTTCCGGTGAAGAGCGGTGCCAAGGCAATCTTCTACCATATGGCTCGGTGAGAAGCTTTCTGTGCGTGCTGAGCCAAGTTGAGGCACATATCCAGCATCAATTCCAGATAGGTAAATGACGTTGTCTTTGCAGTCGACTTGTTCAGTTCCGACAAAAATGCCGTCCAGGTCTGCAGCTAGGCCGGGTAAAAAGATGATCGTCTGCGTCTTCCTTGGACTGATTTCAAGACGTCATTTGCGTACCAATTCAGGAGAATATATGCTGCGAGCTGAAGATATTTTGCCGCCATCTTCTTCTCAGTGGAGCGGCATATCCTCGCAATGTCGTTTGCGTATCTGGCGAGCAGGCTGTTTCAACCCAGGTCTTGAGGGACATCCACGGTAAATACTTTGTACAATAAAAGGTCCAGGACTGACTGTGAGCCCTGCAGACAGCCGGTGCCTCCAGACTACACGAAAGGTCGTGGCAATGAAGATTTGCTTCCATCTAGGTAAGTTGAAGGACTTCATCTTCCGAAAGAGACCGCCATGCTACATTTTATCAAATGCTTTCGTGATGTCAAACAAAGCTGCTGCTGCGCAGCAGTTACAACACTGACACCCTTCTTATATAGGTATACTAGTAATCGGTGCTTGCATACTGCAAGCATTGGGAGTACCTGAAGTCGAACAGCGGACACCTACATAAGATGTCTCATGTTATCCGAAGGCCTACTCATGACATCTACAAACCCTGAAAATTTCAGCGTATTGTCTGCGCACCCAAATATGTTTTCCCCTTGTTTTTAAATGTCACTGTCTGAGAGTGACGTCATGACACTAAGCTACTTTTCAGTTCGTGGAACTAAGCTCTCATTCAGTTTTATTAACACGTAAAATAAATTCCCGAAGAAAAGCATTGTCTTGTAGTCATGACAAATATTGGGCCATTGTTATAAATTGTATAAAATCCCGTTTTTATTCAGTAAAAATCAAATAATTGGACTAATTCGGTACGGATTCGTATTTTACTTTCAGGAAAAATAATCTTTGTTCTTTTTCCCGTCTTTTAATTTAGATTTGGAGTTTGTATCTTAATTAAAAGTAATTTAAAAATGCAATTATAAAAAGGCTTGCAGGGATTTAAATGGTTTTCTAATAGGACTTGAAAATGAACGTTTTGGGGTGTAAAAGGCCCGTTGTAAGGGGAAATTTTGGAATTTTCGACTTTTCCTGATGGTTTTGGACCAACACCAAGGTTCCCTCCAAATTTCAGCTCTGTAGAATATCTAGAAGTACCTTAGGTTTTATATCGTATATATATCCTCCGTAAGAAGCAGCTATTTAATAGATATATAAAGATGTGAAAATTATATTTATAGATTAAACGCTTTATTATAAAAATCTGATGTGGCCACCACATGAATTTCTCCATATCTGTAATATTTCTAAAAATTCTAAATAGGTTAGCTAATAATAATTATTTTAAGAAACTGCGAGAAAATTTGATACAAAGTACAGAAATAAACTCAAACCATAGCTTTCTGATATTGGATCAAGCCATAAAGCTCCAACAATTAAGAAAATAAAAATAAGTGTTACTAAGAAGTAACTAAGCGTCAATTGTTAACAATAGTCGTCGGTAGGTGGCGTGGTGGTGGCAGCTAAAATATAAGATATCTCTTAAACAATGCATTATATGGGAAAATGTTTCAAACAAAGATAGTAGAAAATTAAATTTCCTACAACATTTATTCCAGTGCATTTTTACATATATCAAATATAAAAGCAAATATTTAAAAATTACGGATAAGTGACAAGAGTAAACACTAACTTCCGCTCGACCGACTTTTACCAAAAACTATCCAGTTCTTGTAACTTTTATAAAAATGTTAAATATAAAATTTCACGTTGACCAGATTAATAATTTTAGAGTTAGAGCACCCACAAAAAGCTATCACACACACACACACACATACACACACAGACATCAACGAGAAAATGGTCAAAACGTGTTCAGGGGACCTCAAAACGTGTATTTCCATTGAAATCTCGAAGTCGATTTCTTTCATGAATACAATACTTTCCCCTATACTACGTATATGAAGAAAGTAAAAATGGAAACTACAAACGGAAGGAAGGAAAATGAGGGGTTAAATAAAGACTACGATAAAAAGAATCGCTATGGGACGACGTAAAGACACGTATTTGAAAAGGGATAGAAAAATAATATGAGGTGGAACAGTGATGGAGGTGCGGCAAATTATTAAATTAAGATCGCAACGCTTAAAAGTACCAAGTGAAACGAACGAAGCTAGCATGCAGACGGAAGAGGACAGGTAGGTGGGTGGAACTGGGAGAGAGAGAGAGAGAGGAAGAGAGGGAAGGGAAGAGAGGGAGAGGAAGGGAGGGAGAAGAAGACAGGGAGAGGAAGAAATGAAGAGGAAGAGAGGGACAGGAAGAGAGGGAGAGGAAAAGAAGGACAGGAAGAGAGGGAAAGGAAGATGGAGTGAGAAAGAGAGAGGGTTGGAGAGAAAGCAATAGCCTTCGAAACCTCTCTGTTTCCTCTTCCGTCTCCCCATCCTTTTGTGCCCGTATCCAGCGTCATCTCTCATCCGCTGCGACCCGCCATGCCCTAATCTGGGGGTAAAAAAGGGAGGGAGACGGAGAGAGTGAGATATAAAGGGAGGCGCAGGTGCGGGAGGGACGGGAGGAATATCTTGCGCGAAAAGGAGGGGCCGTGTGCTTCAAGACCCTCCCACCTCCCTCTCCGTCCGGCCGACGTACGTAGATTGTAATAGCTGACGAAACAATTGCGGAACGATCTGCACCGCTATGATGGCGGGAGATGGGGAAAGATTGAAAAAACGGGGGGATGAGAAAAGAGTTTGGGAGAGTAATAAATCACACATTCGTCCTAAGCTGTAGCTTTTAAGGAATAATTTTGAAACAGGAAAAATTCACGCATTCAGAAACGGGAAAAAACTGCTCAGTGGTAGAATGTCCGCCCGGCAAATAGAAGACCCGGGTTCGATTCCCTGTCATAGCAGAATTTTCCTGTTTCAAAATTATTCCCAAATTTACAGCTTATGCCTATCTGCATAGGATCTTTAGATCACATAATCCCATCAATCTGTAGCTTTTAGGTTGAAAGCCACGCCAAAACAAGATTTACAATTTTCATCATATCAACCATTACTCCACTTTCTCAAATCCAATTTTAAAACATTAAAATCTTTTATGCTGCAGTTGAAGGGCACTTATGGCATATACAAGGAGAGTTAAGAAAAATAAATATATTAAAATAGTTATAATCGATAACAGGATAATAAACGGGAACTTTATGAAAAAAACAGATAGATAAGGATGGAAGAACGGATAAGACAAAGAGAAAGAGGAGTCTTTAGACAGAAACAATTAAAGCAGACCAGGGGAAAAATTTTAGAGATAAGAAAAAGGGGGTTTTATTGGGAATTATTGAGTTAAAAAGATAAAAATCTGATGTGGCCATCACATGACTTTCTCCATACCTGTAATATTTCTAAAAATTTCAAATAGGCTAAGAGATAATAAATATTTTAAGGAACCGTGAGAAACATGTAAAGACTTTACAAAGAACTGAAATCAACTCAAACCGTAGCCTTCTGATACTGGACATTGCCACGAAGCTCCAACAATGGGGGTCTGTCAAAATATTTAACTGTTTTTTTAAAATTCTTTGTAAATGACTTAATTACTCCCTGTGAACATTTTTTAAAAATCGTCTTCGTTATGCAAAAAAATATTTAAAGTAACTCTTTTAAATATCCCGCGAAAACGGCATCCGGGTTGGAGAGAGAGTAGTAAGGGGTACGTGACGTCATCGCATGCCACTCGTTTAAACGTACGACCGTACTGAAAGCACGCCGTTTTGATACTACGTCATGTTGCTTTTACTGATATCGTAGCTAAAATGGAGAATATGGAACTTAAGAAGGGTTATAAGTATTGTCTGGTACCTCAGTCCTTAAATAGAACGATTTAAACCCCGAGAAAATTGTTCTTCACGCTACCGAGCTCCTTGGGAAGAAATAAGAAGCGGAGAATATTGTGGATGAAAGCCATAAGGAGATACGCATATGATATATCGGAACGTACAACTGCATTTGTCTGCGAAGATCATTTTAATCCAAGTACTAGTTATATGTATGTACGTAATTTTATTGCTTCGTATTTTAGTTTATGACTTATGTCGGCATTATATTGACATGATGCATATATTTCTGGAGAACGTTGGTAGAGTAAATTATATTTTTATGTTTCAAAGATTAGCATATATATTTTAACAAAACATCCATAATGTAATATACCTATTCTACATACGTAAGATTAAACTTAGGGAAATCGTTGGGATATGGGTTTATTAAGCAAATAATTACTGTTGCAGTGCATATATTTAAGTACCAAGTTTTTAAGCAACTACTTTTACATATGTTACATATTAAGTTAGTTCTATAATTGAAATATTTTAATAATTTTTTTCCAATAATATCCACGACATCATGGTATTTTGAAGGACCATGTTTTGGTAAATAAGGGCAGTCATGACACTCCACAGACGTGACTAAATCTTCTTCTTCATCTACAACTACACTCACTTTATAACCTCTTTATCTTATTCTGCGTTCAGGGCAAATCTTGCCTTTAGCAATACAAATTTTTCCTTCTCGCTTCAGTTTAACAAATCCAACAGCATTACTTACATAGTATTTCCTCATTGACCATAAAAGCAACGATGAAATTCGCGACATATACAAAAGAGACATGCAGTTATGACAAACACTTCTACCGTATTTATTTTCACAAGTATAGGTAATAACTAAGGCAGATAGACACTTAAAACAACAAACTTCACCACATTTCCTATAGACACACGGAAACTAAGTTTATTCACATTAATTTTGTATAATATTTGTCAATATTTGACCTGATGATTCTGTAAAGGCAGATGATGGGGATTATTCACCGAAACCGGTCGTGTTTTACTTCATATATTTTGTGGAAATTAGCAAAAGTTTAATATAAATAAAAAATACTATCTAGCATTGTTCATGTTATTTTATTGTGGAATTACACTAAGTCTCGGCCTCGCCCATTACCTTTTGTATACTTATCTAACTATATTTTACTAGATACTAGGACAGCATGGGAAACAATACATAAATAAATATTCTATAATATTAGTTAAAACTAGAGTTGTTTTATTCATTTAATATGGGAAAGCTGTTTTAAGATGTCAATCTATCTTTTACATGTCTTCTACGTTTCAGTCGAAATAATAGTACTATTACAATGACTGAAAATAAAAGCGCTACATCGAACTTGTTTTATCAATTAAATGTAATACAAACCTATCCGCCTTCACTCCACGCATTTCAACATCAGAATATTGCTCCCTACGACTTCCAATGTACCGCAAAAGCATGTATGAATCAACCTTGGGCAAATTATTAGATCTGGCTACACAAAAGCCTTCAGATGCCATTTTGCAAAACACAAAGCGAAATAAATGCAGGAAGGTGCAGTATTTCTACCAATATTTCTTCTAAGACGGCGTATAGAGGAAAACAACAGAATTATGTCTTTAAAGCTTCTACTTCAATATCGGCGCAATGGCTAGCATCGGCTAACATGCTTGTGGCATGCACTGACGTCACTAAACACTCTGCAAACTTCGGCTACCAGTCGGATGTGATCGGGTTCGGCATTAACTCGTCCGTTTTAAATTGCTTTTTTATAAATATCTGTTAAAAATTTAGCGAAAAAACTTTATATTTGCCTATAACAATAGTCCTACAATAAAACTTCATAAAATTTTCGGTAATATCCGATATTTGACAGTCCTCCATTAAGAAAATAAAAAGGAACGCTATTAAGACGTAACTAAGCGTCAATTGTTTACAATAGTAGCCGGTAGGTGGTGTGGTGGTGGCAGCTGAAAAATTAGTTTTTAATATATATCTTAAACAATGCATTATATGGAAATATATTTTAAACAAACGTTCTAGAAAATTACATTTCCTACAACCTTTAATCGGGTACTTTTTTACATTCATCAAATATTAAAGCAAATATTTTGAAATAATGGATAAGAGACAAGAGTAAACAACCACTTTCGATTGACCGATTTATACCAAAAACTAATCAACAATTGTGGCTTTAACAAAAATGTCAAATATAAAATTTCGCGTTGATCTAATTAATAGTTTGAGTGCCCACATAATTCCAATCACATACATACACACAGAGATCAAGAAAATGGTCCAAACGTGTTCAGGGGACCTCAGAACGTGTATTTATGTTGAAATCTCGAAATAGATTTTTCATGAAAACAATTCTTTCCCTATACTACGTATGAAGACAGTAAAAATGACGTGGAATAACAGAGGAAAATGGGTAGGAAGGAAGAATTTAGACAGTTATCTTGCGTAAAACGTGAAATAAAACAAGGTGCTAGTCCGATTGACAACGCGGATTGACTTTACTAAAATATAAAAAAATAAATTGAACTGTAATGTCGTTGTTACAAATTATTAGAATTAAAACGATGGAAGAAAGACGAAAGTTGACGGAATACAGCCAAATGAAAACAAATGACTGAAATGCAATGGGCGATTGATAACAAGGAAGAATAATTGTCGGATAAAAATAGACCCATGCATGGAAAACGTATTTCTTCGATATTGTTCGCGTGTTGAAAAGGTTGGTATCGGAATTTGTTTAAAACCAAATTCTTCTCGAGCAATATGAGAAGGCAAGTTTATTTTATTTTACTACATTTGTCAGGTACTAAATTATGCATTAAGAATTTCTATTGTGCAGTCACTCTTCTGAAAACAGCCATTTTGTTCTGAAACCTAACTGATTTTCGTTAACGTCATACCAGTTGGTCAAATAATAATTTTTCAATGAAATATGATCTTTCCGCCTTTAATTTACAATTGTAGGCATTTAGAACTGACCTTTGAGAATTATCATGAAAACTGTTACAAGCTCGTAATATATAAAAAATGACAAATGCGTTGTATCAAGGCAAGCAAATTTTTCCTCTGTTTTTGATAGAATGCGCTAAAATGAGCATTGACGGAATGTTGAAGAAAATATGATAATAGCGTCGTCCTGACAGTACAAGTGGAAGCTAAGTGAAAGGGTATCAGAATGCTGTACGGAGGATCGTTGAAACGACTACGAGAAGCTAAAATGCGCACTTCAAAAATGTGCCGGATGAAGGAGGTAGGGAAAGGGAGAGACGCGGAAGGGGGAAAGATAGAAATTGCGCTGATAAACGCTATGGCGAAAATAGAAAGTAGAAGAGAAAGGAAACGAGAGTATAAAGGTAAGGAAGAAAACGGGAGAGTTGGAAAGGGAGTCATGGCAGAAAGACAAGTGACGCAAATTAAGTGGGTTTTTGGGAGATGGCTCACTCTCTCTCTCTCGGCGAATAAAAGAGAGAAAAAGAGAGAAAAATTGGGTGGAGGAGGGGCGAGGAGGCAGGAGAGGAGGAGGTTACGTGTAACATTAAATCCCTCAATTATGGAAACCTGGAAATGGAATAATGAGGCGGAATGTGGATAAGGGCGAGACAAAGGGAATAATTGGATGGCGAGAGAGAAGCGAGGGCGAGAGAGAGAGAAAGAACATTACATTGAGTGAGAGGAAAAGAAGCGGGGGAACGGGTTAGGAACAGCAGAGGTGTCAACGTTAAAGAGAATCGTGATCTGCACATTTTTTTCGTGAAAAATGAGGATGGAGGGAATATTTTTTAATGCTTTTTTAAAACGTTCGGATATTTTCTGCTCCTGTTGCTTTTATGCGTTAAATGAACTTCGATCGTCCGCCGGGCGAGGCGCTGTTGTATCTTTCAAGCGCTATTCATTGTGTTTTTCAGTCGAAAATTTTTTGCACAGTTGTGGATATAATTATTTTTCTTTAGGTGTCGGGTCATGGAAGTGAATGCGATAAAATTTTCTATTTGAGTGAAAATAAATGTTTTGAATCTTTTCCGGTGATTAAGGAACACGCCATATGCACCTTTATGTAAGTGTTATGAAATAAAAACCTGAAGAATGCTTTGAAACATTTTCAATTGTTATTAGATTAACCCGATTAACATAAACAAAAGTTAGAGTTCAAATTGTAAAACTGGAAATCAAAAACAGATTATCAGTCATGTCAGGTTGTAGCCTACAGTGTCAGTAATCGATGAATGCATTTTTTCAGATAAAATAACCTCATGAGAGCTCCAAATTTCTTTATAATCGCATCTTGTCGCACATGTCCATCCGCAATTTCTGAATTGTGAAGAAAGAGCTTTTATGATATTAATTTGCGTTAAGAATACCATAAAAAGGACAAATTTCTCTTACGAGCTCATTTTTCAAGGAAGATAACACCATTATTCTTAAATTACATTTTTATAAAAGATTTCAATAGCGAGGAAAATTTATGCATTTAGAACCTAACTTACTCAATTGCATTATTGAGGGTTTATTTTGGCTAAAGCTGGGATAAATTAAGAATTTTCAAATTTTGTTAGTTTTATAATTCCACCGTATTAAACGTGGATTTGACTGATAGATTTAATCTGACAGTTCACAGAGAGTTTCTATTTCCACTTTCGTGAAATTGGTAACATATATGGCAGTCTTCTTGAAGGAATGAATGGAATTTTCCAAACCAACATCATGAAATCATGCGTTATCCGTAATAAACCGACCACCACTTCTTTGTTTCGACGAAAATTTGATCCTCATGATCTAAAATCTAAAAAAATCCTCAAAATAAATTCTCACCGGGAACATTTCCCGAGTCTTTTCCCGCCTAGTGCAGCACAAATGAACGAAAAGGGAAGAGCTCTAGTCGAGGAATTAAAAAAATATTTTATCCTTCTCTGCCCGTGGGTTTTAATTGGCCCCTAACTCTTCTTTCTTCCAAGCCGTGTGAGACTTTTGATCGAGGAATACGCTCGTCGAGAGATGAATGAAGGGATTTGAAGGGAAAAAGCGCCGGGCAAGTGATGTTCGCTTGGAGGTCGCCTCCGCAGTTTCCTACCGAGATTGCGAGGAAGGCCTTTGAGGTCAACCAATGGGAGAAGATCTCTGGGAAACGGGGGCGGAGAAGGGAAATGGCGGGGAGAGAGATAGTGAGGGGGAGGATGGGTGACTGAGGAAGGGGGGGGGGTGGAGCAAAGGAAGGGCGAGGGAGGAATTGGAGAACTGAGGGAGGAGTGAATAGACGTAGGAGAGGGAGGATGCGGGTAGAAGTGGTCTTGTGCTTGATTGAGAGAAGGGTATGGAAGAGGAGGGAGAGACGGGTGGAGAGAGAAATGGAGTTGGAAAAGATAGGGTTAAAGGAGAAGGCGGAGGAGAAGGAGGGAGAGTATATTGCACAAGGGGTTCTCCTCCCACACCTCTCTCTCTCGCTCCGCCTCAAAACTCCATCGAAAGCTTTACCGACGTAATTAGCATGGGGCGCTGACAGCTTTCCGCACAACCTCCTCAAACAAAGGGCTACTTGGTACGTTGCCAGTCTCGGGAAAGGAGGTTTCTCTCTCTCTCTCTCTCTCCCCCTCCCTTTTTTGTTGTTATTTCTCGGAGGCGAAATAGGCAGGGAACGTATTAGGCAGCGTTGGGATCCATCGCCCCGTGAGACGTTACAAACACCTTTTTTTAATACGGGAAACCGTGGCGTGGAGGGAAGAAATCTCTTTTCCTTGCTCGCGCGGAGGAAAAAAGGACTCTGTGAACTGTGAGAAGTTTTCTTCAATGGGTGTTGTTTTTTTGTTGTTGTTGGTTGATCCTGCTTATCATGGTTTTGTGACTTCTTTTATTTAAGGGAAGGGGAGGGAGCGGATAGGCGGAGGGATTCGAGTGTTATGAGGTGTGGACGGTTTCTAGAGAACTGCATGGAATGCGTTCGCCGGGAAAAAAACAAAAAGAAAACTAATAATTAGGGTCAATGTTTCTGGTCTGACAAAGGGTTTCTTTTGAATCTTGAGGGCAATTTGCCTCCTGGATGATTGCTGGCAGGATAGTTTTATATTTTTTCGATTCAGTATCGGTATCGGTATTCAAGATTATATATCACTATTTCAGAATTTTAGAAAAAATATAGGCCGAAACTTGACAAGAGTTAATAACTAAGAATACTTTCAATGTATGAAACAAAACTGAAGATTGAGGGATTTTATATATATAGAGAATAAAAATTTTATGCTAATTCTGAATTGATAAATTCGTCGCTCTTGAGAATTCGGAAAATGACGATATACCTAAATAGTAGACCCCTGAAACATTGTTTTTTAACGAAAAGTGGAAATATATCATTTAAATGTGCAATTTTATATTAGAAGACCTTTGTCTCGTTCGACAGAAATGCATGCATAATTGAATATCCAAGCATGTTTCATAGATGTAAGAAAACGGAATTTAATTTTTTAAAGCATTATTTTTGGGTGAGAATTATTTGAAAATTTGTCATTATCCCATTTTGAAGTGGATGTAATAAATGTTTTAAGAATTAAAACTGTAGAAAACGTTACATGAACTACTTACTCGCGATATCTTCGTTCGGATGTACGCACAGATGACGGAAATCCAATCCCCGTTAATACCTATTTCCAGTTTTTCCCCGACTGGTTACGCGGGATGAGGACGTCAAAAGAAATGAAGGAAGAAACTAAATGGCGCGAACGAGACTCTGGAAGTTTTTTATCTTTCATTATTTTTATTCCGTTCGAAGCACAGCCAGCTAGAAGGCAAGCAAAGGATAGGCCGCGAAAAGAATTATAAAAAAGGAAGAATGGTACGCCATACGCGTTTTTTCCACCCTTCCGAAAAGTCATACGACTCCCTCTCGATGTCCCCGCATGTAAATGTAAATTTTTAGAACTTGACGTTTCCGTAATGAAACCTTTAAAAAGAAAATTGGAAAAGTAATCCGATGGACAGCGTGAGTTTCTGAGCGAAATGCAAAAAGGCGTCCTGTTATAAAATGAGAAGAGCAATAGCGGTGGGGAGAGAAAAGGAGGAGGAGAGAGAGGGGGGTAGGTGCTGAAACGGATGGAAATGTTATGGGAGTAGAGAGATAAGGAAATATAAGAGTGGATTCAGAAGCAGTATAAGGAAGACACGCGAACAGAATTGCGCGGCAAAAGATACACCGTAAGCTAAGAATGAAATGTTTTTGCTACTCTATTCTTTTTATTTTCGTATGACATTACATAACAATGTAAACGGTTTACGATAAACTAGTGTAATTCTCCGCCAAAAGTATTAATTTGATTATTTACCATTATACGCATATTTTCCCAAATGCATTTGCATATATCTCACAATCAGACAAAATAATCTTACTATCCGTCGAAATAAGTTGTAATTAATTAAGTAAAATTCAGCAGTTAAAAAAGAGGATAAAAATTGTTAAATGCGGCCGATAATGAGTTAATTTAGTCTTCTAGCTAAAAATGGAAATAATATTAAGGGAAGTCATGGTATTTATAAGGTATCGTGGCTAAAGACAGGAAAAATACGCTTATTTTATTCTTCACACGGTAATTTGACCCAGAATAACACTATTTTTCTAAGCGTAAAAAGTCTGCTTGGTGTTCGCATTTTAACAAATTTTAGAATGTAAATAAAAAATACACTGCACTCTTTCAAATTAATTATCTTCAATTTCACGTTTCGGATTTGACAAGAGTTCTGAATTTATAGATGCACATTTACAGACCTGGTATTTTGATATATTTAGCATCACTTCACTTGATTTATTACTTATTTCATTATTTTTCTTTTCGAATATTTTGAAATGCTTAAGTGTTAATGCAATGTTTTTAATTTCAGCCGTACGAATTTGCGGTAAAATAGAATATAAAAATTTTAAGCTTATATTTGGTATTAATGAACCGGATTCTCCTAAATGTAAAATAAAATTTTACTAGCTCTTGAGGCAATATTTTTGGATGGTATAGAATATAATTACAATGATGAAATGTGCCCATGAAGAGAGGAGATGTTAAAATAGACCGGCTACCTCTGTGGGGCATATTTTACATAAAAAACTATTTTAGCGCTCATCTTAATTAATCGAGTGCATACAAATATTAACGCAAATGGTTTTCGAAGCAGTAAAATAAAAAATTCAATACTTGATATTGACCGTCGTAGATTGCAGTAGTTAAATCATCATAAAAAATGTTCACTCCAAACAAATCAAGTTAATTTTTACGACAAAACAAAGTTGTAAAATTAAATCACGCGTGTGAGAATAGACCAAAAACGGAATTTATAGACAGGCATAAAGTGCTAGCGCGGAAACGAACGGAGACGTTAATCGCGAGAGAAAAAAGAAATCCTAACTCATGGGAGGGTAATTAAAAACGAGATATATATAGAGAGAGAGAGAATCGAGAGGAAACAAACAGCGTGAAAAGAAGACAAAGGAGCAACGTCGAGCGTGAGGAACCATAAAGAAAACGAAAAAAAAGAACGACGAGAGGAAGAAGAGAGAGGACCAAGACTCCGTCGCGCACGCACGCCTCACTTCTTTAGAACAACGAAAAAAATAAGGGACACCGACATCGATTCGAAAGTGTCACACAAACGAGTATACTACACATACACTCTCTCTGCTCCTCTCTCTCTGGAGATTCAATCTACGCCCCCCTCTTTCGAGTAGAAAGGGAATAGAAAGAGAGGGAGATGGAAAATGGCGCGAGATGGGAATATATCCGCGCAATAAGTAGGGTGATAAAAGTGAAGGCTCAGTTTTGAGCAAGAGGAGAAGAGAAAGATGGGGAGGAAAAAAGGAGGAAGAGAGGTGGGAGATGGAGGGAGAGGGAGAGAGAGAGAAGAGAGAGAAAGAGAAATATACTACAGAGCAAGAGGGAAGCACGGGATTGGAGAGATTTTCACAGTTGAAGTAACGCGGCGTCAGGGGTTAGGCAGAAGGTACGGGATGAGACTGGGTGTTAAAATAAGGGGAGAGCGGGGAGGGAAGAGGATGAACGGGATTTTGAGAGGCAAATTGGTAGGGAGATGGAGCGGAGAATGGAAAGGGAGAGGAGAGAGAGGGAGGGTGTTAGGGGATCAAAACCTCAGAGGGAAAAGGGTATGTGGAACGTCGAGGACGGGAATGGGTTGAAGTCTCCAAGATAGTATAATGGAAGGAGATGGAAGAGTGGGAGGATGTTGGGAGGGGGATAAACTGACGACTACGCCTCCTCACTCTCCCAACCTCAACCTCCCTCTCTCTCTCTCCCTCCACGATTCCGTGCTTCTCTCTCCCTCTCCACCTTACCGACACTAACTCCCTTCTTCCTTTGCTATTCAGAGCCTCCTAGCGTGAACTGCGGGAAAACTCCCCGCTGGAGTGAAGAGGAACGCGTGGTTTTGATGGCAAGTTTAGCCTCTGGAAAATGGGGGAGATGATGGGAGTGAGAGGTGGGAAGGAGGAGGGAGGGAGAGAATTATGGCTAAGATTAGGTGAAGTGAGGATTTTCAGGGAAAGAGAGAGGAGGCGGCGGAACGGAGGCGCTAGGAGTTAGAAATAAAAAAAGCGAAGAAAAAAGAAGATTCCTGGATTGACTTCGGGGATATTACATATTTTAACAGGAGGGAGCGAGAAAAATTGAATGGGAATGGTAATGGGCGCCGGATGAAGGAAAAAAACCGGAAAGTTTGAGAAGAAGGAGAAATAGGATAAGTTGGCGAATTAAATAATTGAACGAATCTACCTGGCGGTGCGAAGGAAATTAGTTTTTTGCCCGTCGTTGGATGGAGGTAAAATATGAGAGCTTGAGATTAGAATCGCCCATCTACTCGAGCGGATTCAGCGATGCCGATTTTCATGGAAAATTTCAAAAGGAAGCTCGTTAACATGTTCGCGTCGTCACCATACGGGTTGCTGTGTTGCACTACAAGATATACGGCGATGACTCCAAAAGTCATCCATTTTAATACACTGACTAAATGAAGAGTAACGTATCTATATATATCATTATCCTGAAATACAAAGTTTTTCGTAAACTTTTTCAGCCATACTTAAAAAATAAATGTTAAGTATTTTAATTTAAAATATGTTAATGTAACCCTGATTTATAAAAATTAGAAATTATAGCTCCGGATGCGTGTATGAAGAATATTTGGCCGAATTGATAAGACTTCGATAAGTTAATTTTGTAATTCCATTGGTAACAATTAAAAAGATCTATATTTCGCATGGTTTAAAAATCTTCGGGAATTCAGAGATACGGTGAGGCAATGCGAAATAAAAGTTCGCACGAATTCGTTTCTGTATAAATGACGAGAAATAATCTGGATTGATGGACATTTATCTAAAAAATAAATAAATAAACGTTTGCAACAGTTTGTTATTTCCACATGCGCTACGAGAAAATATTTTCAACTTGTTAAATTTGCTAATAAATGTAATTTAAATTTAATATTAAAATTTATTTAAAAATATAAGTTACATAACTTCGACTAAATACATACTTGCGTAATTGCCCGTCATATAATGATGGGATTTTATAATTGAACAATTAAACAAATAGGAATTGAAATTCATTTGATTACAGTAAAGCACCTTAAATTTTTCAAATTGAACAATAATGCTTAACTACGTGAAAAATATTCTGTAGAAGTATTAATAAGCCAAGTGTGAACAAACGAAGAATTCTCCGATAAATATGGCAGAGCTGGCAAGATTTAATCGAGCAAGATAGGGCAATGGAACATCTTCTACCTAACAAAAGTGGAATACTCCTTTAGCCAAAACAACTAGAGGGCTGCAAAACCCAATGCATTTCGCCCACAAGGTGGGCATCGTCAGGGGTAGAACCTGTTTCAACAGTGACTGGAAGCCAACTAGTTGTATAAGATAAATGTTGCCATTCAAGAAAAATTATGAAAGGAATAAAAAAATCAATCATGAAAAAAAATTAGCTTGATATATTTCGTGTGCCGAATTTTTGCGTCGAACTGTTATATAAATAAAAAAATAAATTCGTTATAGCTAAAATTATAATGTAAAAATTTGAAAATTGTCTTCAAAATCTGATACAAATACAGTAATCTCTCCATATTCGCAGGGGTTATGTTCCTGATAGACACCGTGAATATAGAAACCGCGAATATAGATACTACAATTTACAATTTAATGCATTCATAAAAAAACAATATATAAATAATGACATATCTTTAATAACAGTGTTGATGTCCCTTTAATTACAATGATAATTGCGGCGTTGGAAATGTTAGTTGGACGAGGCTACCTCTTATGGATCATCCATTGACGATCCAGCTGATGAATGAGGAGAACTTCGAGCGTTGGCGGTGCTACTTTCGGAGACAGCATTTGAGCTTCTCTTAAAGTAGCTTGTGATTGGCACCTGCTTCGACTTTTTTAAGGTCATTGTAGCCCTCTCTATTGAGGTTTAGTAAATCTTCCATACTCTTAAATTTAATGCTTCGTTCCATGACTGGGTCAACATCAAGCACCGTATCCATAAGTTCAGACGCCTGTTTCATTATCTCTGCCAATGTTTTCAAATTCAACTTATTGCTAGACTTTGTCGTTACATCCCCCCCACATCATCGTATTCATCATTAAACTGAGCAAGTCTGCATCTACAGGAGATGACTTCATCTCCTGAAGATGCAGACTGCAATGCCCGCGAAACGTCGAGAGCCAGAAAAGCCGCCAACGCAGCGAAACCCGAAAACCTCCACCAGCATTCAGCAACGCTGCGAAAGCCTTCAACTCAAAGTCATAGTGTTGTAACGTTCCATTTAATTTAAGATGTAGCGGAATTTGCGAAGGGTATAGTAGCTCATGAATGCAGCAATCAGTCCTTGATATAAGGGTTGGTGAAGTGAAGTTGTATTTGGGAGCTGGAAGATAACTTCAATTTTCGGATGTGCAAATTGAATTCTATGCGGATAACCAGGCGCATTAGGTACCTAAAATGAGGAGTTTAAATGTCAAATTTTTTAAGCTAAATATTTTTTGACTTTATGAACAAAACAATTATGAAACCAATCAATAAAAATTGTTTCAGTGATCCAGGCCTTCTTGTTTGAACGCCAGAAAACACGTAGTTTATGCTTATTTTTCCCTTTCAACGCACGAGGATTCAGTGAACGATAAATCAACATCGGCTTAATCATGCAATCTCCTGGCACAATGGCTCAGAGAAGGAGGGTTAACCTGCTTTAAATCCAGGCGTCGAGCGTTCTTATTTTGGAGATAATGTTCGCGAAGGCATCTTCTTCCAAAACAAGTCCAATTCGACAGCATTAAAAACTTGGGTTTGTACTCTTTCTCTTCGATGAGCTTTTTAAGATGACCTAGAAAAGCTTCAGCTGCCACACTATCTGCCGATGCCGATTCTCCACTTATTTTAACATTTTGTAAAGCATACCTCCTTTTAAGTTTCTTCAACCATCCCTTACTTGCTGTAAATATTACTGCGTCACCTTTTATGCAGCATGTCAACCGCATGACGTTGCATTGCACGGTGTTTTAAGGTAGGGGGCCGCGAATAAGTGAAGTTTACTTTACCTGAATATTGAGACTTGCTACAATAATTTCTGCGCGAATACGCGAAACCGTGAATGTGAAACCCGCGTATATGGAGGGAATATGTACTTACATGAAATATTTTTTTCGTTACAACTCACGATAGCCCAAGAAACAGCATTCTATTCCACATATTACTTGTTTATGTAAACACCTAATGCTGTATTTACCGAACTCCGATTCAGTATCTGTAAGTAGGGTATGGGTTTTTCGGGTTTTACCCGATTTTTACCCTCCGATTGCCGTTTTTAAATTTCGGGTAAAACGCGAAAGTATTAGTTTTCTGTAAATACAATTTTATTTAGATTTGGTCACAGAATTTCAATTCTGGCACTTGTAGGCATCCCAGCACTTGAGTGCAGTCCGAGATGTTCGTGATCAGTCTGTTTATTCTCATTGCAAAATATTTATTCTTAAGCTCACTTTGTAACATAATCTTAATCTCCTTGGTTTGTTCGCGCCACGAATAGTTAAGGACGCATCTTAGCTAGTCGCTGTTAGATCTGTGATAGGATAAGGAAAAAAAGAGCCCAAGTGTCTGTTAGTTGAAAACGATACAAAAGAAAAATTATTACACTAATATCTGGTGTGTTTTCAAAAGAAGTTGAACGGGAAGCAAGATATTGGTGCAGCCTGCGAGGTGTTCCTCTCCACCTGGAGGCGTTTAATACAAATATCACACTCTCAACCATACTTAAGATATAGAAAAAGTTTTGATTGTCGATAAACCTTTTAAATATTTGAACAAAATTTTTTATTTTAAAATCATTTTATCAGAATTACAAAAAAATAAAACACGAAAATTACCCGAGATTGAACTTTTTTTAAAACTTCGAAAAATCAGTAACTTATTTGTATCCGATTTAAACCCGAATGAAAAGGAAAATAATAAAACCCGATATTTACCCTCCGAAGGAACTTTTTTTAACCCGAAAAATCCATTCCCTAAGTATAAGTAATCTCACGAATATAGCAACAATACGGTTGCTCTTAACGACGACATCGCGAGAGAATGAAATACAAAGGCTTTTATTACCATAGGAGCCTGAGGGTAAACGTAAAAAAAACATATGGAATAAAGGGTAGACTTTTCATGCACGCTACATTTAATTACGGTGAGAATCACATTTGAAAACTATGCCTTTACCTTTCTCGCGGTTCTCCAGTATGGCAACAAAAATAAATCTGCGCCCCCAAGTAGGTTCGAACAACCAGCCTTTCGGTTAACAGCCGAACGCGCTAGCCGAACGCGCTAGCCGAACGCGCTAGCCGAACGCGCTAGCCGAACGCGCTGGCCGATTGCGCCACTGAGGCTAGAGGTAGCGAACATAATATTTTAAAATATACATAGCGAAAATTTTAACCGTAATGTAAAGAGATTTAAAAAAGAAAAAAAGAACAAAATTTTCCAATTAATATCGTATCCTGACTATGCCCACCTTGTGGGCGAAATGCATTGGGTTTTGCAGCCCTCTAGTTGTTTTGGCTAAAGGAGTATTCCACTTTTGATCGTATCTTTTGTAAAAAGAGACAAATATGATCAGTACATTGTCACCAGTTAGATGAGTATCTAATGATATCCAATTGGGCGCCAATGCTCTAAAGCAGTATTTCCCAAACTTTTTATAGGCGCGACACCCTTTCAAGTATGAGCAAGATTTTGCGTCTCCCAAGTCCTAAAAGAACGTTTTTATTTTGTTACATACTAGTATTACAACCTTTGGGTGCATCCATTTGTTGGCATTACAGCGCAATCAATTTATCAGAGGAAAATATAGTGAGCTAATTATCTACATATCAATCCGTCCAAATCGTTGAATTATTTGCTTAACTTAGTTTTTCGCGGCACACTTAAAATTCAGCTGCGGCACCCAGTTTCAGAACCACTGCTCTAAAGTGTTACCGGTCTTGTAAATGGGGGATCATAGGCACTAAAGCACTGAGATCGTAAATTTTTAAAATCTTTTAACTTCTTAGCACCCGAACAGTCACAGAGATAACTTGGAGCGATCCGAAGGTAAACGTTTTCATTTTTTGAAGCAATAGAAAAAAGGAGCGGGATATGACGAGTAAAGGCCGAGGCAGGAAGAACGCGCAAAGAAAATTAGCCGCGGCTTGCATAAATAAAAAAAATCCCGAATAAGGATAAGAAATCGAGGGGGGCTCGCCCTTGAAGTGTTGCCTTCTGCTCGGACGGTCGAGAAATTTTCCCAACAATAGGTCAGCGCAGTACTTTTAATGCGTCCGACAAACAGAGAGAGGGAGGGAGGGTGTGGTGACTGCCGCCTCCTCCCTGTCCCACACTGCACCCGAAAGAGGATACGCCGACAATGAGGCGATGTTTAGGGGGGTCAGGACGGCAAGGGAGAGAGAAAGAGGGAGGGGGAGGAAGTAGGGGTGGGGGGCTAAAAGACTGCGGATGGCCCCCAAGAGGGAGGGTTCCCTACCCTTCAGAGACCCCATCCTCTCCTTCCCTTTTCCCCATGGTACAAAATCCTCACCCTTACTTCTCCTTCTCCATTCCTCCCTCCCCTCGCACAGCATCACACACCAGCAGCGCCGCCGCCATCACCCCCTTCCATCCTAAATATTCGCCCTGCTCTGAATAAACTGTATCCTATCTCCCCCACCTCCTTCCTCTTTAACCCCGCTATGCGAGGCTGCCACAAACCGAGGTGATAATCTGATGTAACCAACGGTGCGTAATATTCATTCTCTCTCTCTCTCGCTCGCTGCTGAAATGTTTTGAATGTTGATGGAATCGGAAACGTTTTACGCATGGTTGATTCGGTTGGGCGAGTTTTAATCTCGGAAACCCAAACGGGCGACGTGCATAAGAGCATGCGGGTCAATAAGTGTGCAACATGTGTTGCGAACAGTGCCAAACCTTGCACACGCTGCTACTCCTTGCTCCTCCCCCTTCCCTCTCTTTCTCCTATTTCCTGTACCTCTTTCGTTGTTCGTATAATTGTTCCGGACTCATTTTATTTAGTTGTTCCTTTTTTATTTCCTCCGTGTGTTCCGGATGAATTTGAATGGATGAGCAGACCAGGGATCCTCGTGGGGTTGACTCGAATCAGCAGCCGTGCTTTTGTCAAGGCCGTAGTTTTCGTTCCATTCGGTTGGGAACGGCCCTCGGAATCGATTTATTATGCTGTTGATGTTAAATTTTGATTAGGGTCATTAATTAGTTATTTTATACCTTGTGGAAATATTTGGATTAAATGACGAAAATAGCCCGTATTATGCCATAGGAATTACTTGCTTTGCAATCTTGATGCTCAACTTAATCATTGACGGAATAGCATAACTGATAAGATTTGTTTTTGCTCGTTGTATTGGCTCACTCGGTCAGTTCATTTGATGTGGTAAAGAACCCGTATTTGAAATTTATTCTTGGGAATCGCGAAAAATTAATCATTGCACTCAGTATATACATACTAATATTCGACATGCAATTTGCAAATAATTAATAAATATTTGTACCAACATAATTTGCAACATCAAATGTGCCTTGACTTTGCATAGTTCCAACATGGGAAATAATGGCCGAGGTTTGAATGACCTTAGTTACCGAAAAGCATTTTTCAGCAGTACAAAATATGTACACTGCTATAGTAATTTTTTTAAGCTTTCAGTCTCAATGCAAAAATGGTGATAGGGCATTCCATTTTCTTAAATAAAAAAAATGATTGTGCCAATATTACGGCATTCGGTCGTTTTAATCGCTTAATATCCTAAAGTCTCTTGCACAGTACTATATATTTTATTATTTAACAAGTTTTAAACATTTTCGTACGTTCATTAAACGAATAATTGATTATTTAAATTACCTGTTACATGGTATAATTTCCAAATCATTTTGACTTCTTAAATACAGTATGTGGAAGCGAGGCCCTCGCGGAGATCTGAAAGGTAAGGAAATTCAGAAAAATTACAAAATATTTTTTGTTAGCGACATAAATCACGTTTCGTTATAAAAAATTATATATCCTGCTTTGACGATAGTTTGGCAAAACGGAACTTATTTTCTATTCCGACAGCTTATCATTATGTTTTGTTAATACGGTGAGGAATAAAGTTAAATATGGATATGATTTTCTTTACAAAAGGTAATACCGATAAATGTACTGCTTGCTCCCGATATTTACATGTAGATACATGAAAATAGCGTCGAAAACATAAATTATCAATGCAAAAGCGTCCACTATCAAACTCTTCTTATGGCAAAACAAGAAGTCCAAACCAGGACTAATGCAGGCTGGTTTCCCAAAGTTAACGTCCCGAATTTATTACTTATATTGACAGGAAATGTTTCACTATGTGTAAGTCATTCCAAGGAATTCTCATACCATAAATACCACTTGTAGTTCATATTTTATCAATGATAGAGAACAATTGGAAAACAAATTAATAGAGCATTATCAGGTTTAAAATAATAAAAACAATGTCAAATCTCTTTCTGGTATTATATTTTGCATGTGTATATTTTAATTAAAGAAATTTAATAAATTTTACTGTTTATACACTAATATGTCAGGATCAATTGTCCATTGCTGGAGAGTAGTCGAGCGGAAAAGAAAATAACTCATTTGTTCACTCGTCCATGCTCAAGCAGAATTCGGCAATTATCGTCTCCATGGCCACAATCACATAAAAAGCTATTCAAAACGCTAAAACGCTATGCTTGAGTAGAAATTCAAGAAAATGCGACCATTTAACAGAATTCTGTGATATGAATTAGAATCTGCATTCTTTTCCCCTTAGAACAGTACAAACCTTGCTCCGATATCACAATTTAAAGATATTTTCAAGTATTAAAGAAAACATCTCTGCACGATGGATTTGGGATTTCCTATGTAAATCAAAGAGGAAAAAAAGGTCCTGGAATAAAACCCGGGACTTCAATCTTCGCAAAATAATATATAGTCCGGAGGTGAGCCTTGAAATCACGAGCATCATACCAAGTTTCATGAAAATTGGTCCATTGGTCCAAAGGTTGTTATTAGGGGGGACACACATACATGCACACACACAGACACATATACACACACACAGGACCATTTCATAAGACTGTTTCCTTCGGAAATCAGCCTAAAAATAGGTATTGAAGAATAAAAATTTGAAAAATTAGGCCTTATCATAAGTATCTATCCCTAATTGCCCTAAAAAAATTATGAAAAACATGATGTGCATTTCGTCTACATTACTATGGATATAGGATCATCATCATCATTGGTAGTCTGTCCGTAGACAGGTCCGTGATTATAAACCTGGTTCTCCATATTCTCCTATTTACCGCTGTCCTCTTCATATCTTGATAACTCTCTTTCCCTTTCAAATCGTCTATCAGCTGAAACATTTTCTACCTCTTTCCTTTTTTCCATCTAGTTTTCCTTCCTTCTTTAGGATATATAGGATATACCTAAGGTAGAACATTAAATTTTTTTAAATTTGGTGATTATGTTTTCAATGCAAAAGCGTACGTTCCAACTTTAATGAAGTTTAGATCTTGAAAATGCAACTCTCGTTTTAAGAAGCGGGAACTTCCAACATCCATGGAGTTCATTGTTCCCGAGGGAAGATTATTTTTCACCGTCGAGTGCGGCTATATGGCCATAGTCTCCCATTTGACGACCCAATCACTCAATCCCCTCCACTTTCAGGGAGTACGCTTAATATTTTTTCCCTCTAGCACCCGAAGCGGAGAGGCAGCCAATGGACGTCAAAATACGCCCTTGAGCGGAGTAACAGTCGATCACGTATCAGATAAAAACATAGATAAGGTCCCCTCCCAATGTTCCTCTCGAGCGGACAAAACAAGTGAACGGCAGAAAATCGTAAGCGAGAGAGAAGCGAGCCGACGGGCATCGGAAGAACAATTGAATATCGGTCACGTGCCGCATCTCTCCCGACATTCAATTCGTCCGCATGTTCGGGCGAAAACCGAAATGGGTTAAAGGAGTTGTTTTGCCAGGAGGATGGGGATCGATGGGTAGGGAGCTGGGGAAGGAATTAATGGGGTTTTACCTGCTATCCAACACGCTAAAACGCAACGCACACCTCTCGGGGGTCACGTGGCCTCTCCTTCCCTTACCCTCTCCCTCCCCGCATCAATCCACTCCCTCGCTCATCGCAACATCTCTCTCCTCTTCGCCTTCTCCTCCCATCCTTTCCCTAGATAGAGAGAGGGGGTGGTGGTCGAGACTTGAGGGGTCTCATCTGTCCCCCGAAGTCAATGGCTGCTGAGAACCTCATCTCCCCTGCCCCTACCCTCCGCCCCCGCCGTCCATCACTCATTCCCATTCAAAGGCTTTGCGTTCTCTCTCTCTCTATCTCCTTCTCCTCTCCCTCTTTCCCTCCCTTTTGTCCCTCTCATTACTTACAGAGCGCGATGTAATCCGCCCCCAAAAAGCTCTTTCCCCCTCCTTCCCTATTCCCGACACTGCGTTGCCCTCGGCCCTTCTCTCTCTCCCTCCTCGCAACTCTGCCTCCTGAACTCTCTCTCTCCCGTTCCCTGTTCATCCCTCCTCTCACCCCTATTCGTTCATCCCCTCCGAATAAAAACCTTTTACCCATCTGCCCCCTTCCCGACCTATTCCACCAACCCCACCTCTTTCCGTTTTCTGCCGTTGAAATCTCCATCTCCCCCTTTTATATTCCTCTCCCCGCCCTCCCGTAAACAAAACTTTGAACAACGAGGATACCCCAATTAGACCAATCAATCTCTTCCTTCCCTCGAACCGAAAAAATTATAAGCGAAGGGAAAAAAATAACAAACGCCGAGGAATTCCATCCTTCCCTTATCTTATTTAAATAAGGATAATAACAATATTTCTATTAGTCCGAAAAATGTAAAAATAAGAATCGTTTGGATCCAATGTTATCCATCTCCACGAAAGACTCACTCTCGCAATTTATTATTACTCCGCGTGGCGTGCGGGCAACCACTCCTCCGTTTTTGCATTTTTTATACGTCTCTTTCCTTTATTCGTGGATTTTGTTTTTTCCCCGCGCGGTGTATATCTTCGTTTACTTTTTCTTTATTTACCTCTCTCCCTCTCCTTCCACCTTTGCCCCCCTCCCCGTTTTTCCCTCCTCCCCATAAATCCCAAAGATGATTCCGAGAGCGCCTCCTCGCATATTCGTTTTCATTAGTGCGCCCCGGCGCCATCTTGCCCATCACTCCTCACTCGCGAAAAGCGGTGATTCCAGAGAGTGTGTTAGGAGGGGATGGGGGAGACGCCTTGCTGGCCAAGACAATGAACGTGAAAGCGTCTTGAATCGATAAGACGAGATATTTCTCTCACTACCCTCCTCCCCCTTCTCTCTCTCCCCCACTATTTCGCTTCTCTCCCTCTCGCTCTTTCCCTCAAATGGATCGTTCTGTGAAAACTTCCTTGCTTTTATCATTTTCTCCCTCCTTTGCGACACTCCTGATGCCTCTCTCCCTCCCTCCTCTCCTTTCCCCCTCCTCCAGCCCTCTCCCTTACCCTACCACACACCAATCCAACCGCCCACACGCTATCATCTCTCTTCCCTCCTCCATCTTCTCTCCTCCCTCCCTCCCCTCTTCAACTTCGTCTTCCTCGGCTCAGCTCACTCACTCAAGACACTCCTTGGAAACAGGGAGACAAATCACGGCGATGGGTCGCACCGGATAAAGCGCGCGTGTGCACATTTTCCCACCCACTCTCCCGCTCCCTTCGCCCCTTTACTCTCTTCCTCATCTTCTCCCCTACTGTTGTGTTCGATACTACTTCTTTTTTCTTAATTGGGGAAGCAGAGGCTTGATGTTTTATTTTTCAATCCGTATATTGGTCGGCGCCCTCGCGATGATTCCTATAGCTTCCGTATTCTTTTAGTTTATAATGCTTGTGGGCTTCTTACACGTCCTCAAAAAATTTGATTTGATTCGACACTGTTTCGTAAGTGTGTTACGATTCGAATAATTCTGGAAAATCATCGTTTCTTAAAAAGTTTTCATTTTTTTTGTTCTCGTCGATTTCGTGGTCAATCCTTTTTCTTCAAGTAATTATGCTAAATGGTATATGAGGTGAATTTTTGGAAAACATTTTTTATCAACGAATATTTCCATTTATTCGGTCTTGAACATTTTTCGGCCAATCCTCTTTTTAATCAAGAAATATTGCAAAGTAATGAGGATTTTTGGGACGAATATCATCTCGAATATTACCGAAATGCCAAATAATAATTTTTAATAACGAAATTGGTGGTTGAAAACTGCGGGAAATCGTATGATTGATGATTAACAGTATAAAAAAATAAAATAAAATTTAAAAGTATTCGAACTATAAGTATTTGTGATAAAATTTTCACATTGCGGCTATAAATAAAATTAAATAAAAGAGAAATCGTCGGCGCTAGAAATTTGGATAGCTGCTTTTCTAGAAAAGGTATCCTCTACTTCTTCCTTTTCAGTTAAAAAAGATACGACACAGATGCAAGACCACGTCTGTAATTCAGCTTGCATATTACACTGCATATTTCAGCCAACGATGCGCTTTATGAAGCATAACAACAGGATTAAAGAACGGTGAGTTTCTTATTAACATTAGAATCGATATCTATTCAAATGGATATGAAGGAACTGACGTCATTTTAGGTGAACTGTGCGTTAATAGTTATTGTTTTTCGGCAATAATCGCTATTGGAACTATTATAACTACATTATTAGTTATTTTTACTAAGGACAGAAGTGGTCTGTTTATTTAAATCGGTTCATGAACGGTATTTCCTTGATATGCGAGAAAAATAATTATGTACAAAAATTATTTTCATATTGCGTGTAGTCTACTTTTTTAAGCATTTATGAAAAGTATGTATGGGAATGAGCTTCACGGCACACATACAATGGTAAAAGGTAACAAATCTCCAAATATCATAATAAAATTTTAAAGTTGAGATACTCCACTAAGATAAGGGAAAGGGGGGGATTTTTAAAAATTAGAAAATTAAAAAGTGAATATACGGGAACCTCACCCATACAGCCAAACACTCCAACTGACGTTTGAAACTTATGGCCTTCACCTAAGAATCACAAGAGACATTAACGCCTTTGATTTTAAATATTGGCTCAATTTTGACAGGCAAGTTCACATTGTTACGATTCATAAATGCAAACAGAAATACCACGGCTTGTCTCGTAAACTAAACCGAATTTTAAATAATAAAAATAGAGAATCTCAAACACCTGATCACCATCTCAATAACATTTTCAATCTATCGAAAGAAACATTTGCCAATGAGGAACTCAAGTTACTCAATATTAGCATTAATTTTAGTTTAACCCCCAAAAACCCCCCATAGATGACCTAATTAGTCACATTGAAGCCGTGATAAAGTTCTATGATGAACCTACCAAGGTTCATATTCGTAAAGCGTGTAAAATAAAGTTGAAGAATAATTTCAAATATCTTCCCCGTCAACCGGACCCCAACTCCCATAGAAATTACGAAACCATAAAATCAAGTTACTCAATATTAGGATTAATTTTAGTTTAACCCCCAAAAACCCCCCATAGATGACCTAATTAGTCATATTGAAGCCGTGATAAAGTTCTATGATGAACCTACCAAGGTTCATATTCGTAAAGCGTGTAAAACAAAGTCGAAGAATAATCTCAAATATCTTCCCCGTCAACCGGACCCCAACTCCCATAGAAATTACGAAACCATAAAATGTTTGTGATCTAAAGATTGCTTCTACATAAAGGCAGATAAAGGTAACCGTGTAATGATTATGGACAAAGGACAATATTTCAGTTGCCCTTACACCAAAGTCAAGAAAAATCCCCTTGCCTCAATAATACGGCAAACATAAGAAACAATAAAAACCTGCACAAATCTCTTTGACAAGCAACAAATTCTCAGACTGCACGTATCTAACCCCACTATACCTAAGCTGTATTGTCTCCCCGAAGTACATAAACCCGAAATCCCTATAAGACCAATTGTTTCCGCAATTGATTCGCCGATCTATCATTTATTCCAATAGCTCAACTCTCATTCCGTACAAGACAACATTGATTTCTTTGAAAAAAAAAACAGTTTTTAGCAGCAACGAGATTATAGTATCCTTCGACGTCGTAAGTCTATTGCCAAATGTTCCGATCGCTGAAACCATCTCAGAACTAAAAGATTGACTAACCGGTAAAAGTCTAACAACAGCTGTTGTGGATCGATATGTACGTCTTACAAATCTGGTCATGGGGCAAAATTTCTTCCAATTTAACAATGATTATTATAAACAGAATTTCGGCACCACCATTAGTAACCCCCTTTCCCCTTTCCTCGAGAACTTATTTATGTCCCACTTCGAAGGAATATGTAAATCTAAATTCCCCTATTTTTCCGAGGTTATGGGTAAGATACGTCGATGATATTTTCGTGGTATTTGACACTAACTGTTGCAAAATAGCTGATTTACTTAGGAGTCTTAACAGTTTATTCCCGTCCATCAACTTCACATACGAATTATAATCGAACAATAGTTTACCTATTTTAGACATAACCCTCACCAGAACAAAAAACAACACAATAGGATATACATTTACAGAAAACCGACTCACAGTAACAATTACCTTCCGATAAACTCCTTTGACCATCGCAAATACAAACTCGCCACTTTTCATGTCTTAATATACAGATTAAACAAAGCCAATTTCCAAACAGAACTCAAGTATATAAAGAAGATTGTCATTGAACACGTATACAGGGAGTCCACCATTGACAATTTACTACAAAAACACAAAAATAAAATATTATTGAAAGACGTTACCACATTTATGAGTGATAAACAAAAAAATATATTAAACTACCCTATTATCCAAAATTAACTAAAGGCTTGGATAGTATTTTCAAAGCCGTAGATACAAATCACATACATCAGCAACACAAAATTAAGACACCTCTTAGGTAACACGAAAGACAAACCACCACATACGGAAAAATCAGGCATTTACAAAATTAATTGCGCAGATTGTGAATTAGCCTACATAGGTCAAAGTAAACGCAGTATTTCTACCAGGTTTAAAGAAAATTGAAACCACTATAAATACGGAAAACCTGAAAAATCATGTGTAGCGGAACATATGATCAATACCAACCACAAAATCAGCGCTGAAAATCTTAAACTATTAAAACACATTCCCAACAATTTATTTGGCCCGTACGAGAGTTTATTGATTTTCAAAAATAAAAGCCACCTTTTAAAGCAGGATAGTGGCCCCATTCCATCACCGCTGTATGCACTTTCCGACGGAAAATTTGAACTTGGGTTTCTTCGTGTCACTTCCTTTACGTTGTTTTTCTTCCGTGTCCTTGCTTAAGTTGACGGTTACAACCACCCTCCCCCCTTCTCCCACTCATTTCACTTTCCCTATTCTTCTTCTCTCCCCCGCTATTCACCTCCCCTTTTTTCTCCTCCTCTGGCACTATATATAACACACCGAGCTTCCCATCCCAAAGACGGAGTTCCGACGGTTGTGCTTGGCGACTTAAATGCCAAGCACAGAGCCTGGAACTCCAGAATATCTAATTGGAGGGGGCGCAAACTCCATCAGCTCGCCAGGGTGGCAGGCCTGACTATCCTGGGGCCCACGGTCCCTACATACGTCCCAGTTCCCGACGTCTTGGACATCGCTCTCGCCTCCGGAGTCCAAGTGTCCATGGCCCTGCACACTTTGAACGCGCTGTCGTCAGACCACATGCCGACCCTCCTGCATTATGGCAACCTCCCGGTGAGGCTCCCACCGCTTCGGCGAAGAGACTTCGCCAAGGAAAATTGGGTAGCCTTCCGCCATTCCATCGCCTTAGCCCTCCCAAGCTATCCTGATGAGCCGACGACCAAGGAACAAGCTGATGCCATGGCAGCCAGTGTTGCTGGTGTCGTACAAACGGCAATGGAGGGGAATATCCCCTGGAAGTGCACTCCCAGGCTGATCTGCCGCCGGCTGTCGGAGCCGGTTAGGAGGCTGGTAGCATATCGCAACAGCGTCCGGAGAAGATGGCAACGCCACAGAACTCCGGACCTGCGCAAGCTCCTAGACGGCCTCAACAGGAGTGTCCGTGCTTCAATCCAGGAGATCAAGACACGCCTGGGAAGAACACCTGGCTGAGGTGTCCCTTGCAGACAACTCCATCTGGCGGGTTTGCAGAGGGTTGTGCGCAACCCAAAGAAGGGATCCTCCTCTGAAAAACACGGCAGGATTCGCCTGCTCCCCCAGAGAGAAGGCAGAGGAGTTTGCAAGGCATCTCAGCAGCACCTTCCAGCCAAACCCCTCCACCACCGACTCGGTCGACTCCGAAAAAGCCGTGAAATCAGCAATGGCTGCTATCCTTACCGGGGTCACCGAGTCGGATCAGGAGACCCTTCCTCGGATCGGCACTCGAGAGATCGTTGCCGTGATGAGGAAACTGTCCTCCCGTCGCTCTCCAGGCGATGACGACATCAGCGGGTAGGTTATCAATCAGCTGCCCATCGCTGCTGTTGAGTACCTCGAGGCCGTTTTCAATGGCTGCCTGAAAATCGGGCACTTCCCGGAGGAGTGGAAGAGGGCGAAGATCATCGGCATTCCCAAGGCCAATAAGGCCGCAAGTGCCGCGGAGAATTACCGCCCGATTTCACTCCTAAAAAAAATCGGGAAGATGTTTGAACGGCTCGTTCTCCCAACCATGCAGAGGTACTTGGCTGCCAGAAACGTCATCCCTGGAGAGCAGTTCGGCTTCCGCCAGCAGCATTCGACCACGCATCAGCTTGCCAGGGTCGTCGACTTCATCACCGATGGCTTCAACCTCCGGAAACGGACGGCGGCAGTTTTCTTGGACATCAGGAAGGCGTTCGACAGAGTCTGGCATGAGGCCCTACTTGCCAAAATGCACAGGGCTGGCTTGCCACCAGCCCTCATCCGACTCCTGTGCTCCTACCTGGAGGATAGAAAATTCTGGGTGTGCTGGGCAGGGGAGCGATCCTGGATTCACTCGATTGGAGCGGGTGTCCCCCAGGGATCGGTCCTAGGCCCAGTACTATTTAACATCTTTACCCACGACTTCCCCAGGGATCACGGTCACCACGTCATTGTCGGCCTCTACGCCGACGATGCGGCCATTCTCGCCAAGTCCGTCAACGAGGGTCAGGCGGTGACCTACCAGCAGAGGGCCTTGCACAAAATCCACGCCTGGTATTGCAAGTGGCGCATTGCAGTTAACGCCACCAAAACTGTCGCCGTCATGTTTCGGGCACTTCCCAGACGGCAGCCACACTCACCCTGCAGGGTCAGGTCATCCCTTGGTCCTCCGAGGCTAAATACCTCGGTGTCACCATGGACAGAGGACTGACCTGGCGCCAACACGTATCCGGCCTCAGAGGGGTCGGGACAGGTGCAGTACGCAGACTCGGCCCTATTCTGGGCTCCAGGGAGGTGACCCTGGAGACCAAGGTCAGATTATACAGGGCCTGCGTACTGCCAATCCTGACATACGCCTCTCCCATCTGGTCGGGAGCGGCGAAAAGCCATATCAAAAAGATCGCCGTAGTGCAGAACAATGCACTACGGACGATGCTCAGGGTCACCTGGCGGAACTTCGTGCGAGTCGCGGAGCTCCATATGGCTACCGGCGTCGAACCGCTTGAACGCGTCCTGGAAAAGAGGGCCAGGGCGTTCTTCGAAAAGACTTCCAGCTCGCCCCACGATTTGATCAACAGGCTCTCTCAGATGAGAGTGATGCCCTGGGACTGCTTCAAGCGCCCAGTGGCCTCCATGGGTCAGGAGTTTGCCCCACTGCCCAAGAGGCATAGACACGCATGGAAAAGCCATGCCACTTCCACCACCCTCTACGCAGACCCATCCCAAACCATTTACCTTCAGGACTCTGAAGAAGGATACTTGGTAGCCGAAATACGCGTATTTGTCAATACTCCATTCCTTACGCTTTCCTCGAATCGGCTTCACTGAATCTTTGTTTTATTTTATTTTTTTATGTTCTCTTCCGCCTTCTTTCGTTTTAACTTACGAAAAGGGTCACTGCACCCACGCCCTTTTTTCGCATACCCGATAGTTTCAATCACTTTAATTATTCTTCTTAATCGGCTTCACCGAGGTTTTATTTTTTATTTTCCTGACCTCTGCTTGTTTTGTTTTTTATCTACGACAAGGGTCATTGCAATTTTTTTTTCGCACACCCTATCTGTGTGAATGTTGAGTGTGTTTGTATGTCTCTGGCGCGGAGGAGTCTCCCGTAAAGCTTGGTTGGCTGACCTGCTGTCACTGGCGCTGGCCTTATTAAGTCCCTAAACGGCAGGCGGAGTGTCTGGTTGTATGGGTGAGGTTTCCATGTATTCAATTTTTAATTTTTGAATTTTTTAAAAATTTTCCCTCTTCCCTTATCTTAGTGGAGTATCTCAACTTTAAAATTTTATTATGGCATTTGGAGATTTGTTACCTTTAATCATTTATGAAAAGGACAATCAGAATAATTCCATATTAACAAATAGTATCCATAATTAAAATATTTCCATAACGAAACATTTTGATTTTTCTCAAAAAAATTCATATACAAATTCTTATCCTATCAAGAACAATTAATACCAGCAAAGGGTATGTTGTGAGAGACTTCTGGAGAATATCAAGTTTTGGACAACAATCAGGAATTGGTATCCCTATTCATATTTCTAAATCAACAATCATTATACACATCGATGCAGATATACTCGCAAAATTTGTCAAAACGTATTTTTTAAAACAAACGCACCATTGTGCGCAAATAAGAGAAAATAACCTTTAGCAACGACATAAGAAATACTAATTCGAAACGGCGTTAATGACAAACAGAAAAATAATCAATCGAGACCCATTTCAGTTTTCGTTCCCTTGAAAACTCACCCGAACAAATCAGTCTTCATCCTCTTAATAGGTTTTTGAAACCTTCTACCTTTCTCGCCAGTAGTGGAGATAATTCTCCTTCCTCGGAGATTTTTTTCGACCTACCATTCCGATTTCCCAACCAAACCTTTTCCTCTCGCGGCCATTATCTCTATGCTAGCGATATTTGGAAACTGGTCTGCTATGTATGTGTGTATGCAGGCAATACGAAAAAAGAACCCTATCCCATCACCTCTCCCGATATTTTCCCGATACAAGTAGAGAATGGTAAGAGAGGATCGTGCGCCCATTGTGGGTGGGCGAAGGAGAGGAATGAGAAGGAGGGAGGGGGATATGCACGATGAAAGGAGATGAGACATTGGATGATTGATGGAGCACACTCATATATTTATGTATGTATGTATGCATGGGTGTGTGTTGCCGTTATAGTATTGCATCTATTATTCTATTGATAACCTATCTATTCCATAGATTAACGAATTTGACTAGCTAGAATATGAAATGATCTGACACCACTCCGTTAAAGAATTGAATGAAGATAACTTGAATTTTCAGTACCTAGTTAGAACAAGAAAGTAAACAAGTAAGTAATTACTATTGCGTATGTGCAGTGGCACCATTCGTTTAAGCGGATGCGGGGAATCAATTGTTATGATGACAGTGCGATTAATTTTTACTTTAGCTTGTATAAAATACAATATCACATCCGAAGCAGTTTTTCACTTCTACATGACAATGTTCTGAATTTTTTAGATTTGACGCAATGGGCATGCATTATGATAAAATGTAATATTGAATACTTTAACGGATGTCAGTCAGTTAATCTATTGTCTAACTGGACGAGCAGAAGAATTACTAGTTAAACTCTGTAGCACTATTTTGATTATCTGAGAATACGTAGGTAATCAATAGATTAACAAATCACACACATATACATAGGCGCATATATGTATACATACACACGGTATCCACTCTGTAGGATTCAATAGAGAAGGGCGGAAGAGTAAAGGAAGGAGGGGAAGAAGGTGGAGGAGGGACATAGGCGTTCGATAAGATTGGAGTGAGCTGGAGGGTATAGTGTGCAGCTCTGTAGGGTTTTTGGAGTGGTTATTTGGTACCATAAAGACTGGGAGAACAGGGAGAGGGAGGGATATTGGAGAGGGAGGAGAGAGAGAGAGAGAGATAGAGGCAAGTTGGAAAAGTGAGGAGAGGAGGGAGTGAGGAAGAATGGGGATGAGTTGAAGTGGGAACAGAATGTATCCATCGGAGGGGGATATTAGGAGGAGAGGGTGGCCATACTTTCGGCTTTCTTTTTTCTCCTCTCAAGCTCTCTCTCCCCCACTCATTCCACTCCCTTTAAAGAGGGCGGGAGAGGGACAGAGAGGGAGAGAGAGAGAGGTGAGTGAGAGATGGTGTGTATAGTCAGTGGCCATCAGCGCCGCAGGGGGGAAGTGGCGGCTGGTTTCTGAAGCTCCCTCTTTTAACAGCGTGATCTCATTTAGTTAGGTGAGTCGACTCCTCCACGATTTTCAGACTCTCTTCCTCCTCCCTGCTTCCCCCTCCTTCCATTCCTACCGCTCTCAAAACCTTACACTCCAACTTCTTTCTCTATATTTCGCCGACAGCAGCCCCCTCCCCTTCTCTCGGTAAAAACAACTTCTCTACCTCTATCCCCCTCTTTTCCCTCATTTTCTTCCTAAATAAACCTCATCACCCGTCCGAGTTTTCCCATCACTTTTCCTCCCCTCCCCTATCTCTCCCACGGACTCACTCTCCACGTACCTGCCAGTCTTCACACCGATTTCTCTCATATATCTACACGCCCCTCTTTTTCCTGCACATCAACGTTGCCTCATTGGTCGGTTGCTGTGAATAAAGATGGCGGGAGTTTTCTTTATGTTTTTTTAGTTCTTCTACCTACCGCCGATTTGGAAAAGCGTTTCTTTCACTCACCACCTCTCTCCTCCCCCCCTCTCTCTCTCTCTCACTTCCTCTTCTGAGGTAATTCGAGTCTCTGGAATGTTCTCTCTCCCTCTTTACACACGAGAGAGGTTCAATCGTGCCGCAAAACCCAAAAGTCTTCAACGGGTCTTTTAAATCTTCCAAAGAAGCGCCGCGGGCCACGGAGGGAAATCGACCTCAGTGGAAGACCGAAGTTACTTTATGAACGCTCTGTGCGATTTTACTAATTCTCTTTCTCTGTTTTAATTTTATTTCCTCCACGGTATCCTTAATTAATAGGGTTGAGATGTGAAAAAATTTAAGTTTAAACTGAGAAGTGTCCCTTTTTTGAGGTTTCGCAAAATCCTTTTAACGCAATTAAAATCGTCGCTTGCTTGAAGGGAGATTCATTATTTAAATGGCGGAAAGTTAATTATTAATTAGCGGGTAAGTTGGGATTACACAATGGAATAGATAATTTTAAAATTTAAGCAAAAGGCTATCTTTATGAGTTTTACGCCGATTCAAGTGAATTATAACTTGTTATATGTTATAGCCGTAAAATATATCAATTAATAGAAACAAAAAATCTTGCTGATGAGGTACAAAGGCAAATGTAATCAAGTATAATAAAGATATATTTAAAATTAATTTTTTTGAGAGTATATGATTTATATGAGTTTCCTTTACATCAACTTTTAACATATATTTCCTGAACACTTGGATATTTATTACTATTTTATTGTAAATTTATACTTGAATTTGTACTTCATCTTAATTCAGTCCACGGCCTATTTTAATTAGAGAGCGAGGCCAAAGCAATCAATAAAAACACATCAAACCGACAAAAGCATTTATAAGAGGATGTTATAAAATTTCCACATTATTCTTTGGCTTTTCAGATAATTTGATTAATTAACCAAAAGTTAAACATTTCTTCTGGCTATTTCACGAAAACCTTTTCAGGAAAAATTTAATATAAGATAATAAACTCCTATGTTATGTAAAATGAAAAGCCATTTTCTCAACTATGCGTTGTTGTTGATCAATCATAAATAAGGGAATACTAAAGTATAAAAAATTGGATATAGCATCTTACTCAATTAAATTTATAAATCAAATTAGGAGAGAATGAGATTTTTTAGTGGTTTTAATCGACTATTGCTGATTTAACTGAAACATAGAGTTATTTTATTTATCACATGAAATAAATGGATAATATAACTCTGCTGCAAAAACATTTTTGCCATAACACTCTTTATAGCGTTAACATATTCAGAAATTTAAATGCTTTAGCTTTCCATTAATTATCGTTATAGTATCTCATAACAAATATCACCAGAAACATTAAATAGAGCTCAGGTAAAGAAAAGAGCGTTAATCTCTCGTTCCACGGGAATATCGGAACACGAACAATGGTCGACAAAGAGAGGAAGATGGAGATAGAAGTATTTTGACGAGGAAGATAAAACCAAAAAGGATAAAAAATATGATAAATGTAATAATTTCGCGCGGGAAATGTACCTCCAGGAATTGCTTCCTGGCGTCGAGGAGGAGTTCTGCTGAAGGGTGGGGGTGGATGAGTGAGCGGGTTGGAGTGAGAGAGAGAGGGGGGGAAGAAGAGAAGGGGTGGCAGGGGAAGGAGGGGATGAAAAGGGTGTCGGTCGCGTTATAAAAAGAGGGTGGATAGGTAAGAGGGATGAAAGGGATTCAAAATAAAAAAACACAACACGCACGCACACAAACAAACAGCCGCCCGCCGGGAGATGGCGAGGTGGATGAAGACTGATTAAAAGGCTTTTCCGAGGGTACAGCGCCGCCCTATCGGTAGCGGTGGTGGTGGACGGAAAGAGTCGCGGGAGAGAGATATTCAGAGGGGTAGTAGGTGGAAAATAAAACAACGAAAGTGGGAAGGAAGCGTTACGTACACGCGGTTTGAGCCAGAATCGTCCGCGCATGCGCAGTCGATCTGAAAGCGGTAGATATATTTTTTGTTCTTTTAAAAAGATATGACGTCCAAGTTGCGTACGTTTTGCGCCCATTGCATATTTTCTGGAGTATCCTATTCATTTTAGATTTCTGTAAAAAAATATGCACCTGTAAGGGAAAAAACAACAGTGCTTCCGATTGCCTCCTACCTCCTATTTATTTTCGTTTCTCTCTGTAATCCCTTCCTCTTTCATTTCCTATCCCACTCCTATCCTTTTTTCCTTTTATCTCTTGTAGCTCCTCCCTTTCTCTCACGCATTCTCTCTCCATTTCCATTTTCGGGCATATAAAGGTAACTGATTTCTGCGGCTTTTGAGCGCGGAGGATGATGTAAAAAATAAACAAAAATGGAGGTAAGGAGTTTTTTTATGCATTCGGATGTCCGTCCCCATATTAAGTCTGGAATTCTCCATCTCCTGTCTCTGTTACCTCTTCCATCCAAACCTTTCTCTTTTTCTCTCTGTCCCATATTAATCCCAGGCGTGGGTTAGAGTGGTTTATATTCTTTTCCAACTCGGTATATCTCTCTCTGTTTCCTTTTATATGTATTCTCTCTCCCTCTCTCTTCCTCTCCCTCTATCTATTCCGCTTTGAGGTTGCCGCGGGGCAAAAAGAAGGAAGATCATTTGTGTATATTTCGAAGGCGGGTTTTTTATCTTGATATTTCCCATCAGATGGGTACAACCGCGACGCCGCCTCTGCTGGGCACTGTGTTTTTCTTTGGAGTGCGACACACAGAAGCGGGTGCTCTCGCCCAGAACCAATGAGATACTGTGTACGGATACTTGCGTGAGTTAAGGAGGTTTTGATGAAGAATTTATGTAAAGGTGAGTCATAAGGAGAATGTCAAACTATGAGGGAGTCATGCAGAACACGAGTAAATAATATACCAAAAGTATCCAAGCTTCTTTCTAAAGGGATGGTGTAAACTGTGGATAAATTTAAATTAGGAAACGGAAAGGGTTTAAGCATTATACAATCTACTTCGTATAGTAGAATGGGCATTTCTTCTAGCAGTTATATAAATATTGTTATACTAGTGTAATTTTCCTTCAAATAAGACGGATATGCATAAATTAAGTATTAAATAAAAATAAAATTTATATAAAAAATTAATAAAACCACATGGACAAATGCGACGTGAATTAATAATCCCAGTCAATCATAAGCAATTAGACTAAACCGGCAACAATGCAAATCACCTTGACGACGAAAGATTTTCACGTAAAAATGCGTCCAATTTTCGCGTTAAAAACTGATTTGTGAACCGATTCGACCGGTATTCGAAAGCCGACGGCAGGAAAATAAAATTTCGGTCTATTAGGTGTTCTTTGGTTCAAGTCCTGAGTTTGTAAAACGATTATAAGTAATTTAAAAATGGTAACTAAACAATGCTTGCACGCTACGTTTCAGCTACTCGGCGACAGAATTGGCCCGTCGTGGAATCCGTGGTGGATTTTCGATCTGTAGAAAGATTTTTATTAATAATTAGCTCAAAAGCAGTATTAAACTTTAAATAGTTTTACAAAAATGCTAACAGAAACAATGGCAATGAGGATTTTAGTGCAGCTCCGCAGATACCACTTACCAATGCTGGGATATTATTTTTTTGCGCTTTACAATGACATATTCCTTAAAATTTGCAATATTTAATAAAAAGTTACCTTAATTTAAATGCGCTAATCAACAATACGAAACAAGTCTTTTCAGTGCTTATATTGAAAAAGTTTATTTTATAACAATAGAAAAATCTCATTTTCGAGGTAGGAATTAGATTCTGGAAGAAAAATTAAACCTACCTAAATATATTCAAAGGGGATTGATTGTGTTAATGCTACACAATTCAGAGATTGTGTCATAATTATATTATATTAAATTTCTTCTTCATAATACGCTTACATACATAATGAAGATATGGAGTCTCGAATTGCATAAGTTACGTGATTGTGAAATGTGTGATAATATATGATCAATATATAATCACACATTTAACAAAATCGAAATTCATACAACATGTCGTTTCTCAGCCTTCCGTACATGAAGAACGGTATAAAAATACAAATCTTTCAGATAAAGAGGTAGCATTAATATTTAATAGGATAAAAGTACCTTATAATTCTTAAATTTAAGAAAATACACCAAAGTCTAATTATCAACAAATATATAAGATGGCGCCGTTATCAATTCTCTAATAAAACCACACGTGTACGGAATTCAAAAATATTTCTCGGAAATAAAACGTTCACCATTTTAGAACGGCATACAAATGCAAAAATCCACCTTTTCACAACAACGAAAAGAACTTTTATCTTCCGTCTCAACATTTTCAAAACATCAAGTTGCAATGCTTTTCCTCCCCCCTTACTTCCATCGCGCGTGGTTCTTTTCAGAACATGATAGAAAAAAACCGAAGCTCTTTGCGAGAAAACCAATGATAAAATGGAAATGGATTGAATGAATAAACGCGGAGCAAGGTAGCTTGTGTGCTCCCGCGTCCGTGTATACACATATATAAAACCTCAGAAAAGAAGGGAATCTTTATTTTCGAGGAGATAAGAGGGATATATCTTATAAAAGGAATAGAAACTACACGTCCGGAGGGCGGAGTTGAGCTGGTTGCAGACTTCTTAGGGTGAGGTAGAAGACGGAAGAGGCGGGAGAGGCACGCGATATGGAAACAGGTAAGGCACGTTCGGAGGGCTAGGGGATCGGTAGGGTAAAAAGGATAGAGAGGAGGTATTGGGAAGAGATGGGAGGAAGGAGAAGAAGTCTTCGGAGGTAATCGGAAAAGATCTGAAGAAAGGCACGAGAAAGATGGATCCGGAGATCTTTTGATGATAGCGCGGCAGATTTTTACCTCATTGTCCTATCCTCTTTGCGTCCTTATCTATTTATGTCGACATATAGAGCGAGGGAAACGAGAGGCGGAGAGAGAAGGTGAGGAGGGAAGAGTCTTTTGGAAAAAAATCGTATCCGATGTCTTACAAAGTGATGCGGTGCTATGAAAATGCGATGTTGAGTGGCACGCCTTGCGGTTTTTTGCTCGCGTGGAGGGAAGAGAGAGAGAGAATAAGCAAGGCCTCCGCTTATACATATAGATTTGTTTTGTCTTTTGCCGTCTCTTGTTTTTTTCGTTTCCCCATATATATATATATATATATATATATATATATATATATATATATCACTCTCTCCGTTCTCTCTTTTTCCGCCATTTCTTTGTTTTTCCATTCTCTTCTCCAAGAGGATTAGAAGAGAGAGGGGGAGAGAACCTCTTCCGGAAGCAAGCACACCATTTTTCTTGGCTCACGGAGCATTTCTCGTGAAAGCCGAGAGCATATTCTCTCCAATGGTTTTAGAGTAGTAAGGGAAAGGGAGTGGAGTTTGTAGAGGGCGCTCTCTTTTGAAAAATGAACGCATTCCGATTCGCTTTTCCCTCCTCCCTCCATCTCACTCCCCCTCGGTGAGAAAAAAAAACGCTAAGAAGAAAAATTGAAAATAAAGCAATTTCTGCGTGTTGTTACTTTCTTCTTCGCGCTTGATTGAAAGTGAAGCGGGGGAGAGAGGGAGGAGAAAGAGTGGGGGGAAAGAGAGCGAAAGGGGGAGAGGAGAGAGATGGATAAAGATGGAGAGAGATGGATAAAGATTGAGAGAACGGAAGGGAGAGAGAGGAAAAGAGAGGGAGAGAAAGGGAGTGGGAAGGAAGCATAAGAGAAAGATTTGGGAGTGAGGAAGGGAGGAAAATGGAGAGGAGGAAAAAGTGTGTTGAGGGAGGGGATTGTGTAGAAAGGGTGGCAGAGTTATATGCGTATTTTTTTGGTAAACTGGCGGGAATATTATTTTTATTCGAAAAGTTTTTGGATTCGCATGCGATACTGGAATATATTTCGGATATTTTGCGCTTTAATGGTGGGTTCCACTCCACCCCTCTTGTCAGCTTCCATGAAAACCCATTAGAGGAAATCTTTCATTCAAGGTTTTTGTCTTTTTTAGTTCCCTCCAAGAGAGAGAGAGAGAGAGAAAGAGGGAAGTGAGGAAAGGAGGAACGTGGCGAGAGAGAGAGAAATGTTTTTGCTTTCTTCCTCTCCCGTCCCGTGGTTTCAGTTTACTCGAATAGAAAAAAAGAATGAAGTCTCTTTGACGGAGGCTGTTGTTGATAAAATGCGCTCGTATATGTTTGCTGAGTGCGTGAAAAATTACGTGGATGCTTCGAGAAAGGGGATTTCGGTCGCTTATTATTTATCAGCAGCCATCCGACAACCTGGAAATACCCGAACGAATTTAATCAGGATTTTTGTAATTTTTAAAAATATTTGATGAGTTCCCAATTAGCGTAAGCGCAAACTTGCGTCAAGTTTTTTCGTATGCAACGCGTTTATTTTCCGCCGTGTGCACGTATATTAATCATGGTGACGCTGCTTTGATAATGAACATGTCTGTCGAAGTGTATTTATTTTCGAACTCATTTAAAATTATGGCGCGTGATGAATTAGATTCATTCACTAGCAAGGTTTTTATTTTGAGCACCAACGCATATAACTTTGAAGAATGAATTAATGACTTCTGATACATTAAAATGTCTGTTTCTTTATCATAGTAAAAAGATTTCTATCAAGCCAGTTTTTAAGTAGAATCACTTTTTTAAGTCGAGTTCAAAGAAAGGCTAGTAAAATTAAAACTAAAGAATTCAGATGAAACAACTCTTTTGAACGGAAGATCTCAACAAAATGACTTTTTGGTTGGACCCAATGCACAAGTAAAGACTTTAACAACATATCCAAAGTTAAATTTGATATTTTTCCTTTCGCTAACATTTTATCAAGTTTCAATAGTATAATGATTCCACCTTCCCAGTCTTTCGAGAATAATCTAGTTTTTGGATTTTTGTTTCATTCCCACGGCATCATTTGTTTTAGCTATATTTGATTATGTACTTACATCAGATAGTATTTCTCAAGAGTCTGTCCATGGCATGGGATCGACTGCAGAGACGTTTATCTTCTCCGTATGATTAACACGGGAATTTTACTTAAAATAAATAATACTAAGTACCTAGACATCTATATGGAAAAAAGAACAAAATCTAATTTCCTTCCTAATGGAATTTGAGCCTATACTGAACCAGCCAAAAACATAGTACCTGTTATCATTAATGAGGTCAGGCTCAACCTTGTGGAATTTCCTCTCGATAGTACCTGTTATTTATTTTGTTTAGTTGCGACTATATCATATGTTTAGATTTGGTTCAATAATTTCACTGCATTCAGAATTAATTACGGAGAATAAAATCGTGGCTCTCTTGTTTGTTAATATAACAAACAAGTATAATCAATTATAACTGGATTGCTCTGTTTTTAAATTATGGCAATACTTAAAAAAATTTATCTGACCTAAAATCTGGCAGTATCAAGGGATTTTGAATGGATAATACATTGCCATAAATATTATTAGACAATGCTTTAGCGTAATTTGATGTCTATTTTAATTTTACATAAATAAAATTGTCGAATTTTTAAGAGATCGCACGATTTCTGCTTCAGTCGTTATGGTAGGCTAGAACCAGGGCCGTCCTATAGAGCAGTGCTCTCCAACCTTTTTTATTTCACGGTTCACCTGTAGATTTTTTCATTCATCGCGGCACATCGAAATTAATTTCATACGAAACTTTGTTGAAGATATCTATTACAACATCAGAAAATAATTTAAATAATTGACAACATCAGAAATAAAATATTTTCTTAAGAAGGGAATAAATTGTGGCAAAAATTCATTGAAAATCATTTTATAATTCAGTGAATTTGTGAAATAAAACCAAAATTAATTTTTCAAATTTTTTACCAGTGTCACTATATTCATAACGTCATCGAAGAAATGGTGAAAATATTTTCCCTATAATGAATGTCTTAATATTTAAAGATGTATGGGAACTTTATTAAATAATTTTATCAGTGAGAAACCTCTCCCTGTATTCAAGAACAGTCTTTTGATGTTCGGCTCTATGGTAGAAAGAGCCACTCGAAGTTTCTGGTCGAGGTATTTCAGACACGATTGCTTATTATTCTTAATCAGTGACAATGTTGAAAAACTTAATTCACATAAATATGTTGTAGGAAATGGTAACAGCGCATCAATTGCACATTCAGCAATGGTTGGGTATTCATTCCCCACTTGCAGCCAAAACTCATCATCTAACTTCAGGTTAAGACTGCGATCGTTCCTAAGTTTAATGAATTTTCTCTAATTTTTAGGGAGAAATCATTAATTGATAAATCCACAAATAAAGAAACTTCTTACGCTCGTTTGTAGCTTGAGAATTACAAATTCGGATTTTCCCTTGTATAAACTCCGTACGTCCCGCGGCACACTAAGTACTTCGTTACGGCACACCACTGTGTCGCGGCACACCGGTTGGAGAGAACTGCTATAGAGGTGCGAAGTCCAGAGCCAATCGGGTCATGCGGGGTCCCGTTGGCAGTAACCACCAAATTCAATTTAAACTTGCCTTGCGGTGATATCGAAGCGCGTGACCCGGACCATTCGCCCCGATTTGCCCTACCCTAAAGACGGGCCTGGCTAGAACTATCATTAAGGTTTAATATGATATCAGGTAAAATTTTCTCTAAAGCCAAAGCACGTGCAAATGGTGGTTGAATGCAATGAATATTGATGTTCATAATAAATATAATGCTATTATTTATTTAATCATAACAGTTATCACAGCATCTCTCCGCCATGAGGTCGAAATTTTAACGATCATCTTCTTCGAAAATTGAACAATAGGGAGACTGATAGCGCCAGAACGGTGGAGAGGAGGGGAACTTTTAAGCAGTACACTGTATGCTGAAATTTGCAACAATGCGATTTCCCTTGATGACAAAATATTAATCCGAAAAATACGCGAAATTTTCAGGTTTAAAACGAATCAGCGGACCGATTCGACGCGCAGTTAAAAATTGACGCTAGGAAACTGAATTTTTATTCTTTTAGACCTTTGGTACAAAATACATATTCGTACGGCAATTCTAAGTAATTTTAGAAAGTGATTGAAAGTTATATGGTATAGCATCTCAAAATTTCAGGCAGCAGCATCATTACGTTTTTATTGTACAGACAACGTTACATATGATGATGATCAAAATTACGTTTTTATGATACGTAGAGATAGGCGCTTGAATGGATTAGTTGCATTCATAAACAGAAGATAGCTTAAATTAAATTTATGCTAAAAGAAAAAAATAGATGAAACGCATTTACAGAATTTTTAAAATTAATTTTAAGGCCAAACAAAAACTTATTCATCTTAAAAACTTTTAATCCAAAGCAATCAATTGCTGACCACTTTCATTGCATTTTGCGAAGTGCGATCATGGAAGTAAAATATTATTCACGACTGAATAACATAAAAGTGAATAACCTACAGCTGAGGTCCATGAAACCACGTATAAATCCAAGACTTACCAAAAACAACTACGAAAGGAACAAATTTTTCTCTTAAGAAAAAAAAAACAAAAAATAAGAACGGCATTGTTCTTCATTCTCCTTCGATATCGACAATGAGTTCATGCAAAAAAAAACACGATCGGCGATAAAAACGGCCTTTAAAAAAAGAGTGGACAGTTTCCTCCAACAATGGACCACACAACAGCGTCGCAATGGAGACGCAGTGAAGAGAGGGGATCGGAGAGAGGAGGCGGAGGGAGAAGAGGCGGAGTAGGATAGACTCGTAAGGCGACGGGCAGGAAGTAAAGGCAAGGAACCAGAGGAAGGAGGCCGGTAAGCTATTCTCTCTTTTTACGATCTTTTCCCTCGTGCTAAAATCCCGTGATTCACTCCAAACTCCCTCCATCTCACTCTCTATATTCCTGTCTCTCCCTCAATCCCTCGCCTGCTTACACCAGACAGAACGACAGTGGTACGACGTGGAGGGAAAATGCAGAAAGGAGGGAGAAGACATTCAATGTATACTCGACTCTCCCCTCCGAAGCGAGGGGCAGAGAGATTGGAAAGGGAGGCGTTGGGAGGAATGGGAGGGGCTAAAGGAGGAGGTGGAGTTGGTGAGTGGGAGTGGAGAGAGAGAGAGAGAGAGGGAGGCAAAAGAGGCAGGTGAAGTAAAAGATTCTGGGATGAGAGGACTAGGGTTAGGGCGGTATCTCCTTTGCGGTTTCTGAAAGATTTATCGAACACGAAGTCTTTGCGTGCCTTGGGAGATTCGCTACTCTACCTAGGGGAGTGGATGGTGGGTGGGATTGACTGGGAGTGTGTGTGTGTGTGCGCAGGTAGAGGGGGTGGGGAGAGGAAAGTGTGGGGTGAGAGAGGGAGAAAGGTGAGGGTGTGTAGGCGGACAAGGTAAAGAAGTCGGGTGGGGCGGCCTCCAAGTTGCATTTGCCGCTGATCCTTTTAAGAAGATGGCGGTAGCCCCTTGCCAAACTCCTCTCCTACCCCTCTCTCCCACATCGGATGCCTCTCCCATCTGTTTCTCATACACGTCCGCCTACTCCTTATCCCTCTCTTTCTTTCTTCTAACTCTCATCTGTTTTTTCTATCCTTCCCCTTCCATTCCCTTTTACCCCCTTCACGATACCCGGAATATCATTCGGGAAAAAAGAAGAGTGGTCAAAATCGGATATCATTGGCTTGGCGTACCACTCTCTCTTATGTGCGCGTGTCCCGAAGTAGAGTTTAAATTCTGGATTTTCCCGGGCACATCGCGACACTTCCACAAAATGTATTGTAGATTAGGGGTTTGGTTGGGTTTGGGTTGGCTGGGTTGGATTGGTAACTCTATCCTTTTATGGATTCGTATTTGGTCGATCGAGTTTTATCTTCAAAATGACTTAATACGAACTAAATATGAAAAGAACTGCTGCGTAATTCATTACATTTAACAAAATCGGTAATGATACGTCCCGAAAAAGATGTTCGGGATACCGGGACAGAACACTGTAAACCGGAACAAATTCTGGACGGATATAGGATGTGAGCCGCGCCACATCCAGGTTTGTCCAAAACGATTTGGCCACATCGCGAATTACCCGGGCACAACTAGATGTGCCTGCATGTAGGGATTTGCCCGTAACACACACACACACACATATAATATCTACGTATTTAAATGTGTTTCTCCGACACCCCAGAGGATCTCTTATCGGATCGGTAAGTGTTGACTGGACTTCCTTATCTCAGCAACTTTCAACCATTTATATTTATCTTTCCTCTTCATTAAGCATATATATATATATATATATATATATATATATATATATATATATCACAACTCTAAAAACGTCTTCCGGATTTGAGTCTTTTATACATATGTAAGGGGAGATTTCGCACATTTTTGGGAGGCAGTGTTATTCTTGTTTCTTTTACTCCCCCACTCACTAACTCGGAAGCTAAAGGGCGAACATAATACTTACCTGTAATTCTCTCTTCTTTCTCTTGATCTCCCACCGTCTCCCTTACTCTCTGGCGAAAGAGTGATATATTTATGAGCCATTTCCTCCGTGTAGCCGACTCCATTATGTACGAGACGAGGTTTCCCTCCCTTCTTTTTCTCTAGACGTATATATCTCTCACTGTCTTCTCTGAAGGCAATCCGTCAGATCTTCGCCCAAGTACTTTCCTCGCTCACTATTTCTCTCGATATGTCGCTCGGCGCAGATTCGTGCCTAGACATAATGCAAAAGCCAAGCGGACGTTCACTGGACAGATAAGTCGCGCTTTCTGATTTGTTTCGATTGAATCTTGTTTTTACTTTCTCCATATACGAAGTATAGAGAAAGTATTGCTTTCATGAAAAAAATCGAATTCGAGATTTCAACGGAAATACATGTTTTAAGGTCCCCTGAACACGTTTTGACTATTTTATCGATGGTGTCTGTGTGTCTGTCAGTCTGTATGTGATAGATTTTTGTGGGCGCTCTAACTCAAAAACTATTAATCAGGTCAACGCAAAATTTTATATTTAACATTTTTATAAAAGGTATAAGAACTGATTAATTTTTGGTAAAAATCGGTAGAGCGGAAGTGGGTGTTTACTCTTGTCACTTATCCGTTATTTTGGAATATTTGCTTTAATATTTGATAAATTGCAACCTTTGTTTGATACATTTTTCCATATAATGCATTGTTTAAGAGATATCTTATATTTTTAGCTGCCACCACCACGCCACCTACCGAAGACTATTGTTAACAATTGACGCTTAGTTACGTCTTAGTAACGCTCCTTTTTCTTTTCTTAATTGTCAACCACAAGTTATTATTGACAACGATCCCAGAGCTAACAACATGTAATTTGCCATATAAATATGGATAAAGTCATGTGTTATTCACATCAGTTTATTTAATTCTATATTCCATATTTATTCTTCGAACTTTTATTTAAGAAAAATATACTGGCTGATTTGACTATACGTTTAAGAAGCGTTTCCGAAAGTATTGTACGAAGGGTATAAATAACGCATATAAATCCATGAAAACTCCTCATCATTGATTTTTAAGTTTTCTTGCGGTGCTATCTTCACCCGCAAACATCATTAAAAGGTCGAATGACTCTTATCTTGAAGCAGGTAAGAGAACTGGGTGAAATGATTTAATCTTTACGGCTGATTCCATTTGGTGTTTTGTGAAATCAATCGCTATTTTGAAAGCTAACACACTGAGCTCTAATATTACAGTATTCGGCGAATGAGTTTCTCTTCCTGCCAAAATATTAGTGTAGCAGTGTTGTTTGTTTCTAGATTCTTTAATAAGAGATGTCCTTTGCACAAAAATTGCAAGAATAGGTAATCATCATAATCCGAGGGCATAAGAAAACTCTAAAACTAAAGTTATAATGCCATTACAAGAATCATAAAGTCTTATAATAGGATTTGTTTGAAAAAATATTTATACAAATATCATTCCTAAAGAAAATACATATCAATAAAACTGGTAGTATGAGTTATACAGCAATAGCGCTTCGCTTTTGCTTGAAGGGAATATATTATTTATAGAAAATATTCCATTGAAGACGAAGTATCGGTTCAGATTCTTTACATTTCAATTATTATTCCGCTCCTAAGTTCTCAAGTTCGTGACTTATCTGCGTTTTATTTAGATTAATCATCTTAAAGGCGAACACTTAGATAAGTATTCATAATTCGTTCTTTCGTCGCTTTTATCAGCTCCCTCCCTCCGAGCCAGCGGACACTCACACGCCCCACACAACAAAAGGGATGCGTGTCGCGGCGTGTCCGAAAAAGACTTCCAATTTCATGCACTGAAAGAGCGCGCCAATCTTATTGTAATCGCGATGAATTAGTTTGAGTGCTTTTCATTACGCGCGATAGTTGAAGTCACTCGAATTAATTCGGCGAGCAAATGGTATTTGCCCGAGGTATAATGGAACGGCCGCCTCCCGTCTTACCGAACAATCTCTGCGTCGAGAAGCGGAGCATTCAACTCCACGTCTGCGGGATATATTGAGTCGATAAAGTCACCCGACTCGACGCCTATATCACGGCTTTGCAATTGTTGTTGCAATTGCCGTTTCGTATTTATCGCCTTTATAATTGGCAAAAAGCGTAATATGGTTCAGAATCAATTATCTTTTCGCGAATGATACCAGTGGAATTATCTGTCATTGTTCAAAAATTGTATTATTATTGCCATTATAAATTAAATTTGTTAACATATGTTTTGGAGGTTCTAGACCGATGTGACAAAATAGTGGTTTCTTATTCGTGAGATGAAATGCGAAACGAAAACTTTTGGGCGAGACTCCAAACAATAATTCCCATCACATCGTTGTATTATGTAACATTTAAAGGATATCTGGAATTATTGTGTATTTCATTAAAATCACTCTTATTTTTAAACTTTCAGTAGCGAGTTAAAAATGTAATGTAATTCTTTCCGCTATTAACAAAAGTTGAACTATATCTTCGAAAATGTTTTCAGGAATGGTAACAAACGGTAATTATAGTTAATTTTCCCGCGATACCTCAACAGTTGATGTTTTTTTAAAAATCTTACTGACTAATTTACCACTGGAAGAAATATATCTATTAATATCCATCGTGAAATGCCTCAATAGTTTTCCTCTTTTAAAAACATATCTACCATGCATTAGTTATCCGCGCGCATATAATCCACAGCGTTCAGACACATTGACTCAAAAGAGCATATTCTCGAGTCTTCGCTTTTGGTAAAAATGTCGCTCTATTCTAACTCCTCGTGCAAGTCCCTCTTCCGCAACACCCTTCACCTCTCTCCCTACCTCCACCCATTTTACATCCCTACCCACTCACCCTTCCCCCTTTTCTCTTACCCTTATCCCCACTGACGCCCGGAACACTCCCTGAGCCCATGACATTAATGGGCGACCACTCCTGGTGAAATACCTCTCCCTCCTGCCTCCCTATTCCTGTGCTATCTCACTCACGACTTATCCTCCTCCCATACCCACGCCCCTCTATCCCATCCTCCTTAACCCTATCCGCCCCACCCCATCGCTCTCTTCCCCTCTCCCCTTCGACTACATCCACTCTCCGATACAAATCCTCTCTCTCTCGGATGGCCATCCTGTCTCCAGGCATCATCAACGACCACTTCAAAACACCCTTCTCCCTCCCACCCTCCATCGCTCAATCCCATCTTCCTCTCCCCTTCTGCCACCGTTCCCTCATGACTCCCACGCCTCCGCTACCTTTAATCCTCCCGTCCGTGTATCTGCCCCATCTCACTGGCATCCTCTTCTCTTCTACTCAAACGCCCATCCCTACCATCCTCTTCCTCCCTCTCTCCACTCCTCTCTCACCTCTCCACCCTCATCAATCTCGTCGTTCTTCGCTCGGACCCCTATCCTCGCACCTCGCCTCACCTTACCGACGACGCCCGCTTCAAACTATGTATGTACTATCTTTCTCTTGATTGTTCTCTCTCTCTTCCTCCGTCCTCCCTCGCTCTTTCCGCTCTTGTTTTCTTCCTATAAACCAGGAGTCTGAAACTCAAATTTCATTGGAGGAGAGGGGAACAAATGGATAGTTTTGAATGAGATGGCGGGCCTCATGTAATTATTTCAATATTTACGCCGGGCAGATTTAGAAGCACCCAACTCTAAATGGTAAATAAATTTTAATTAAAAACAAATTATCATGCAATTTCTAGTTATTAAACAACGTTATATAGTTTTGCACTTCATTGTTATCCCATTATTGTCTCTTCTACCAACTTACTGAAAAATCTAAATAATTAGTGGGCCGCGTTTATTGCATTGGTGAACTTCATGCGATTCACGTGTTTGAGACCCCTGCTCCATCCTTTCCCACCCCTCAGCTTTCTTTCGCTTTGGATACAAAGCAAGGTTTTATGTGCATAGGAACATATAGTACTCGATTACAGGTCCCTGAAAGAGAAAGATAAACATTCGAGTCAAGGCCGGGAATCGAACCCTGCCTTTTCACTTGCCGGGCAGATGATCTAGCACTTGAACTATCATCGTGGTCTGTTGCTCGAATTTGGGCTAAGAAGTAAACTTGAGCCCACCTAAGGTCCTCAATGAGTACAATCTCTTTTGGCCGTCTTCCTTTTCTACCATTGTTCTCTTTCTAACTCTCATCCTGCGCTCTCTCCGACAAACTACATCTCCAGTGATAATAAAACATTGGTAAAACTAGATAGGTGTTTCTGTTACAAAGAAGCCGTCATCACGGGCCATTCACCGTTGTTAACTTTAATTATAATAAATGGGAGAGGAGACTACGGCGAAGATAACTGATAACTTTGCCTCTTAACATCAACTACTGAATGAAATCTTGGCTCTCGAAATACGTATTTAGCGTTACTGATCTTCTCAAAGTCCTCATTTGTACAGTTCGGAGCTATAATTTCAAGTGATCAGCTTCAATTATAATCAAATACCGGTGAATTTCCACTGACGACGGAAGATTAGTAGCCGAAGCGCTCATATTGCACCAGCCATTTTTATGGCTATTGGAGTGACATGGTTAGTCAATCTGATTTACGCCATAAGCCTACCTACACAAATGCCCTCATTTTATCGTTTTCTTTATTCATCTTTCAGTTTCAGTTCTTTTCGATGCATTTCAATTTTCATCATATATTCCCTATTTCTTTCAAAATATTCAAACTTTATTATTAATTTATTCTCAAGACTTACGATACATTTCGATCTTTCCTCTTTCTCCCTTAAATTTCATTCTCTTTTAAGGTTTCTTCGCTGTCTCCGTTCATTTCTCACTCTTTATCCCTCTTGATAGTTCCATCCTCTCTCATTATACAAATTTGCTCTTCTCTGTTTCTCATAATTATCCTTCTCTCTTCATCTATCTTCCTCTCCCTCTCTCTCTCTCCCTTTTCCAACTTTTCTTCCCTCTTAATCCTAGCCTAATTCCTCTCAACTCTTCGCCTCTCTCCCCCTCCCTTTCACCAGCAAACCTTCTACTTATAAAATGGATGCTCATCGCCTGTAGTTTTATCCCCTCACTTCCCTAGGGTCCCATCGATCATATACTCGTTTAAGGTCGTAACACTGCGAGACGGATTGCGGTTTGTTGAGGAGGCGTTTATCGTTCGCTCAACGTCCAGACACTTCCTAGTTCGGAAAAAAATTGTCGGAGTATTTTATTTTATAAGTGAGATTCGGAGAGTTCGGATTGTGTAGTCGACGTTCCCAACGCCCAGTCTTTTGGAATATTTTCATAAATAAACAAATCAGTTTGACTGTCACCGTGAATGCAATATCTTAATCTAATGGAAAGCTATATGTAGGAATAAGTGTATCAACAATGATGATTGTTTATTTTAAGTCCAGGCTGAACTTACCACTGCAGTAGTGGGAACTCAAACCCAGACTTCTCTCTTAAATAACTCTTATATACTCCATTGAGGCATAAATGTAAAATCATTCTTACGGCAATTGACAGGACATTGTTAAAGTTTAGATCCGTGATTTTTAGTTACTTTCTTTGATTTGACTTTCCTGTAACATGAAAGATCTTAAAATGATTGACACCGTTCTTCATCCAATATGCAAATAATTGGATTGAAAACACGCGGAAAACGTTATTAATTTCTTTAATATATAAAAAAAACTCAAATATAAATTTCACGGGAATACATTCTTTTTGTCAGTTTTTCCTTCGCTTCAACAGAATTATTTGGCATTACTGTTCGCAGAATATTTATTATTAATTGGGTAACCATTATTTGCGGTTGTATCGCCCATTATAACTCCTAATTTCGGCGTAATTGATAAAAAGGATTCGGAAATCGGAATACCTATCGCTTTATGTCATCCGTTTTCCCCAAATTAACTCGTTAAACCTCAACATCCATCAGTCCACAAGCGAGTTGAGTTGTTCGCGGTTTCTAAGTACAGAAGGAAAGGATCTTATTATCAGGGAACATTTTCGAGACAGCGACCACGGAAAAAAATAAATCAAATCAACTCATTGGCTTAATCCGGCATTCAGAACTTACTTATATCATTCCGATACGATAGGGTCCCCGGAGGCATTTCCTTGATGGGCCCCTTGCCTGCGTTCCAAAAATTCCCCACCCTCCCTATCAACCTCCATTCTCCACCCCCTTTCCATCCACTCCCACGAAATCATCCCTTCCACCCGCATCTCCGCACAATAATCTCGTCTCCTCCCTCTCTTCCGGCCTTCGTACTTCATTCCCTATTAGCGGCAATGCCCTTCTCTTCCATCCGACCCCGAGATCCTCCCTTACGGCCTCTACCGCCTTCCCCCTCCATTCTCACTCCATCTTTCCCTCCTCAAATTTTATCTTTCTTCCTTTCTCTCTCTTGTAACCCTGCCCACCTACCTTCTCCCCCTCCCCTTTCTCTCTCTTCTTGCTCTCTATCTCCCCTCTCCACTTCAACCGGCCCATTCCCTTCCCTATTTTCTTACTCTCATCCCGTCCCTACCATTATCAATCACTGCCCTTTCAGGGTTACAGCGTTTCAAACAAACAGAGAAAAAGAGGGGGGAGGCTGGGGAGAGGGATGCGCGGCCTATTAAAGGCGCGCTAGGCCCATTAAAGCGTGTAGGATGAAAGGCAGGGCGAGGGAGAGAAAGAAAAGAGAATGAAGACTGAGACTAGAGGGGCAGAGAGAAGGAAAGCAGGAGGGAGGAAAGGAGAGGTTAAGGAGAGAATAAGGAAGAGGTCGATGTCACAAAAAAATCTCAACGGAAAGAAACCCTTTTATTATATGCCTAAAAGAATGGCTTTATCGAGAAACACAGAGGAAGAAAAGAGATTTACCTTATTATGGCGATAAAATAGGATATGGTTTGGGTTAAAGGAATTAATTAGTTCGGTCATTATAGAGATAGGAAGTTTTTTGTGTGTATTTGTTCGGATACGTGTTTCGTTATAAGATGAAATATTTTTACAATCAAAGTATCCATTGCCGAAATTAGAAGGGTAGAGCACTGAATGCTATATATATATTTTTATGTTCCAATACGCATTTCTCCTGAGAAAACTTTTCACTGTGTCAGGAAAATAAAAACCTTCTTGAACCTTTCAATTTCTAGTCCATATAATAGCAAAGGCTAGAGAAAAAGGCAGAGGAAATGCTAGGGGAAGATCAATTCGGTTTCAGAAAAGGAAAAGGAACTAGACATGCTATAGGGGCAGTTAGAATCATATAAGAAAGAGATGTAGAATACAGTCAAGGTATCTGCGAATGTTTCGTAGACTGGCAGAAGGCCTTTGATAAAGTAAATTGGGTAATGTTGATGAAGATATTTAAGGATATAGGTGTAGACTGGAAAGACAAGAGACTGATCAGGAATCTATATGTGAATCAAGTTGTAAAGGTTAGGTTGGAGAATGCGGACACCTGCGGAGTAAATATTGGTATAGGAGTAAGACAGGGCTGCTGCCTGTCGCCGACCGTATCCAATATATATGGAGAAAGTGTAATGCGTTAGAAGGCACAGAAGATTTCAAAACTGGAGGAAGGATTATAAGAACAGCAAAACACGCGGATGATCAAGTACTTGTAGCAAGAAAGGAAGAGGAACTCCAGAAAATGATAAATAGAGTAGTAATAACAGGTAGAAAATACGGTATAGAAATATATGCAGAAAAACCCAAGGTCATTCGAATATCGGGCAAAGAAGAGAATCTGACCATAAGTATTGGAGGAAAGCCTTAAGAACAAATTTCAGACTATAAATACCTTGGAAGCATCATAACAAGAGAAGCAAAATGTATGGATGAGATCAGTACTAGAATAGGAAAAGCAAAAGCGGCTTTCAGAAATAAGAAACACTTACTTACGGGGAATATAAGGGAAGATATCCGAAAGAAGTTCATAAAATGCTATGCATGAAGTATAGCTTTGTACGGTGCAGAAACATGGACGTTAAGGAAAAATGAAATCAAATACTTTGAAAGCTTTGAAATGTGGACTTGAAGGAGAATGCTAAAGATAAAATGGACGGATAGGATGAAAAACGATGAAGTGCTACGAAGAGTAGGAGAGAAGCGAATGATTATACAGACTATTGGAAAGAGGAAGGCAAACTGGGTTGGACATTACCTGAGGAGAGAGAGTATGGTTAAAAACGTAATAGAAGGAAAACTAGATAGAAAAAGGGAAAGAGGTGGGAAAGGGTTTCAGCTGATGGACGATTTGAAAGGGAAAGAGAGTTATCAAGATTTGAAGAGGACAGCGGAAAATAGGAGTATATGGAGAACCAGGTTTAACTGTGAATAATCACGGACTTGTCTACGGACAGACTATCTATGATGATGATGATGATAATAGCAAATAATGAATAGCTCAAAGGACGAATTTAAAAATATCGTTGTAAATAACATTTTACAATAAATCACATTACCGGAATTCAGAACAATTTGAATAAATTTAAGATTTTATTATAGGAAACGTAAACGAATGCCTAACATTTTTCTATGCAAGAAACTTGCCAGCAAAAACTAGATGTGTTGGAATATGGAAAATTGGCAATTTTGTGACAGATTAAAGTACATAGTTAATCGTAAAACGGTTGCATTTACTTAAGTATTTTGCCGATTTGGATAATTTGAGAGAAGCATATCTGAAATTCACGCTTATTACACAATGAAATGCTATGCACTGCCTCTACTTGACGTCAGATGCTATTTCGCGGGAGTATGAATGATGAGCCGCTATTTTGATGCACAATAAAAGCAGTTTTAGATAAGTAGTATTTCGCGGTAGTTTTTGAAAACATCTTATCGGATATCCGTTACCATGGGCAAAAATGACCGCAGCCTTAAACGCTACAAAGTTGCAACTTACTAATCCGCCTTTTTACGAAATCGCGTCCGCACTTATGAGACCGCAAGAGTTGTCCGTAAGAAGGTGTCCTAATAGGTGTTTATCGACGAGTAAGGTGTCAAAAGCATCTTTTTATGACCCGTCCCTCCCCTTCCCTTCACGGATGGTCTTAATTCCGTTAAAAATCTCCTTATTTTCCCGCCCCACGGCGCTCTCAACAAACGCGGCGTTTCCTTTCGAGAGAAGACGAGACTTTACGGATATCATCCTCTTAAAAACACCCGCTTCCCTCCTTTTTATAAACACCGTGTATCGAACCGATGCGGAAAAAAGGCGGAACGCATAGAGGGGGCGGCAGTAGCGCTTCGGGAAAACACGGCGCAGCCGTCGCTTGCAGGATGAGAATGGAGGGCGGAGGATGGCCTCCCGACAGAACGGAGGAGTGAGAGACCGTTTATCCGCATTTTCTCCACCACGGACACCGATCCAATCCTCCCTCCCTCTTTCACATCTAAACATCTCTTCTTCCCACACCGCCTCACCTTCTCTCCTTTTACCCAACCCCTATTACCTTTCACGGTATCATTGTCAAGCGGCGTAAACAGAAGCTAGCAACGCCGTAACACGCGCCTATCTTCCCGAGCGGGCGGCGTCCCTCAGAACATCACCGCGGGAGGTCTTAAGGTGGAGTAGGATGAAGAGGATGGTACGAGGGAGGCGCGGCGGGGGGTTTTTCCAGAGGATAGGGATGAGTATTAGAGAGTGTTGTAGAGAGGATGGTTAGCTAAGGGTGAGGGGAGAGGAAAAAATTAGGGGTGGTGCGGGGTTAAAATGGCGGCGGTGCGGAGTTCTTTTGAATATGGGAACAGAGGAAAGATAATTAGGGGAGAAAAGGTAGGAAAGCAGAGGGGGAAGGAGAGGTAGAATGAGTGGAGGGAGGGGTAGGTGGGGACAGGTACTTAGGAGGGGGTGTGGGTCAGATGGGTAGGTTAGTAAACCGAAATTTGGAGCGGAGAGATAAAGGTGAAATAATGTGCGTATGTATGCGTTCGAGATTGAAAGAGTAGATATGACTCAAGATGAATTTTCAGAAGTGGAAAATTGGGTGAATAGATACTTAGACTTAGTCAAAGTAACTGCTGAACAGAGGTACGAGTAAGAAGAAAAGTTACGACGAGATCAAGATAAAGGATGCCGAACGCACTGTCGTAGAAAAGTATCTTGGTGTCAGAAAATGGCGGTGATAATTTGACTGTAAAGAGGAATTGAAAATCAAAACTCTTGTGGAAGTAGAATTGAGAGATGATGAAAATGAATATGAATGAAGAAACAAAAGAATGGGATATATAGAAAATTAACTAATATAGCTAGATTAGATTAGGTCTTTATAGCTATTGGGTATTCATCATAAAATACAATAGTAAACAGCAATGCATCAGATTCTGAGATTTTCATACACATTAAATAGACATTTTAAAAATCTGTCCTACATCTGTCCTAAATTTCTAAAAGGAGTTGTTTCTTTTATTTTCGATATATTAGACTCACTATTTAATAATTAATTAATTAACCAATTAATAAAGTAAATATTTAATTGGTTTACTTTAGCCAGGTTACATAACTTTGTATAAATTATGCGAGCCCTTTGCATCAACTTAAAGATGGATTAACTTTTTTTTTACTGTTATGATACTATTTCGACTCGGCATTTAGATATTTCCCATATTATCTCCTTTATCATGTGACCAGCATTTGTATTCCTTCGAAATAGATATCCTAAGGGCAATAAGTAATTCCGAAAAAAAGAATTAATGTAAAATAAAAGGAGATGTAATTGACACTTCTAATGTGAGGTACAGGTACAGGGTCAAAAAGAGAAAAAGAAAAATTCCATCTGTGACGAAAAAATGCTGACAGTTAATATTTTATAAAAGATGGAGATAAGGAGCGAGAGAATTATCAGTAAATCTAATATTGCAAAGGTGCGCGAGATTGCAAATGGACTCAGCAATTTGAAATGAGAAACTACAGAAATTATGCAACAGAATTAATAGACAACGAACGGAAAACTGTTTATGTGCAAAACAAATCAAGAGAATGAAGCAGAACAGAGATAAAGACGAACACGAGAGAACAGTGCGCGAGGAATAAAGAAGAGAGATCGAAGTAACGGAGAGGAAATTGCGGCTGGGAGGAAAGGAGAGCGGGCGGAGATCCACGAAGGGTGGCCTAACCCCTCAGTCCCACCATCCCCTCCCTGCACGACAGTAAATGCGAGTTCGAATTTCCCTCGCTAATAGGTAAAAGCTGAGCGGTGCTTTTATGCCTCCATCCTTCTCTCTCCCCACCCTCCTACCCCCACTCCCACCCTCGTATTCTCCCTCTCCTCCCCTTCCTTTCGTTTCCTGCCTCCTCCTACGCCTATTAACTCTTGCTACCTACGCACTCCGACTCGTCCTCGATGCGATACGCGCACCGTCTCTCTCTCTCTCTCTCCTTTGTCCTCCTCCACCCACCCACTCGCCCTCGCAAACCTGTCTCGCCCCTCTCTCCCCCACCAAACACCCTGAACACCTCCCTCCATCTCGCGTTAAACCTTCCAGACACGACGCCCAACAATTCAAACCCCTTTTGTAGAGTATCAACGCACTGTAGCCGGGTAAACGGGTACCGGGATCTCCTCGATCCTTCCGCGCGACGACTAACGTTCAGTTGCCCTCGTAAAATAGGCGTAACGGTGTCGGGAACAATGCGGCGTCATTTTTTTCGGACGTGTTTGTCTAAGCTGGCTCATGTTAAGCTAACAACTTTTTGAGTTTTATTCGAAGGTTTGTGTTTTTATTTATCTTTTTTTGGGGCAGGGAGAGATAGCAGGGATAGAGGGAGGCAATCAAAGATGGGGTTGGATCTAGATGGAGGAAAGAGTGTAGCATGAGATGGGAGTGGGGCAAAGAGATGGGCGAATAAAGGAGGGATGAAGAAGAAAGATAAAGAATGGGAAAGAAGTGTTTTGAGGAGATGAGTTGGAAACCACAAGACAGTGCGATAAATAGAGGGGAGAGAGAAAAGAATACAAAGGAAATGTAACCGGTCAAAATCTTGGGTAAATTTAACTAGCATGCATTGATTAATAGACCTCTCTTCGATCTTTTATCGAGTCATTATCATAATTTAATACTTACTAATGGCTCTTATGTTTGTATATGATCAAAATTGAGGCAGTTTAATAATACTAGTGTCTCATAAAAATTAGGTTAATTCACCTTTATAAACATTACTAGTTTATAGTAACATTAGAAAGGACTATTTTTTAATTTAACCATCACGTAAACAAAGTCAAACTTATACTGTTTGTATATTTTCATTTTAATGATTACAAGCCTGTTTTCAGTTTTATAAAGCATCATCAAGTAAAGAGTTACCCAGCAGATTGCTCCTATCTAAACTTTATTTACTCCAACCCTTAATCCCTTTTAGTTTTTATACTGTTAGAATTAACCGAGTAGAAATTCGCAATAAGTGATACTTTGTTTCCATAATGGTATCATCCCATAATAGACAATATAATCATTTTACCGAGACCAAATTTTTCGTGCTGTTATGCGTGCTGTTTTATAAGCAGGCGTCTTGCTGATATTATCTAATAAGATCATAACTGTCAAAATCCCTCTATGCATATAGAACTATATGCACGTCTCACATTATCAACCACCGCATTAGTTTACTCTTGGCGAGTTACGACTTCCATTTACGCTCACCCGCGGTTTTACTGACGGTAAAATTCCCGCCTCGTCTCTTTGTCTCTAATTGAGATTATGTCAACGTGTTGTATTAATTTTACCCCTCCGTGAATCATGCAGCGGCGAGTGCTGCGCGGCAAAAGCAGCTCCTATTTAAATATGCTTACGCCCGACGCCCAGAGGTAAGGTATAACATCGTGGGAACATTTACCTTTATACCGTCCATTCATAATCCGTGCATGCATTAGGCTCTCGCTACCGCGCTCTCTCTCCCCCCCCCCCCAAAAGAGAAGAACCGTGCTCATAAAGAGATTACTTCGGCGAAAGGGGGAGAAAGGTTGAAGGGGGGCGGCTTTTAACATCGGCAGGAGGTCTCAGAAATAATGGAACTCTGGATACTCTGACAAAATGGCGTTCCGCCTCCCGTTTCGCAGACGCGATTTGCAGCTCCCCCGTAGTTTTTTCCTCGGCGGTTATGGGCTCGTTTCCCAGCGGGGCGTCCTTTGGCGGTACCCTCAAAAGTGTCCGTCCTCCCTCTTGTCGAAATGTTTCTCTCTTTCAAAATAAGCAAAGGGAACACCGTATGCTCTCAAACGCAGCCGAAGAAAAGATGAATGCGAACGTACCGATCGAAACGAGGAATTTCATTCGCAATGTAGCTTCCCTTGACCTAGGTGAACCCGACCGATGATATCCGCAAAATGCTGATTTACATTTATTAAAAGGTGTTAGGGGAGCAATGCAGAAAAATAGTTAAACGGCATTTTTAATCGCGCATCGATATTTTGCTATTCATAGCAACACATAACAATTTTCTTTACTTATTGTTTATCCGATGTGTGATCAAAGTATTTTTCACAGTGAAAACTATTTAAGTTTTAAAAATTATTCACAATTGTAACCTTCGATAATTATTTTTGAGGACGCTGATGTCGAAAGCAACTTTAAGTACTATTATTGCAATCATATTCATTTGTATGGAGAAAGTCATGTGATGGACACATCAGGTTTTTTGGGAATGTACTTATATGAAATATTTCACCCATCTTTTAATATGTGGAATCTTTCATCGGGTTAGCTATTCCTTTTTCTCCTCAAAATTTATTAGCCCCTCAGTCCATTCCAATGACTCAGGCCTACCACTGAAACAAACCCTCTGAACACATTCAGCGGCACATAATCAACCCATGGAGTTTTACGTCATCGCACTCTTTGGGATCGCTACGTCTGACGTGAACGTAATTGATCATGTGGGGGAAAAACTGGATGAAACTACAAAAACTTCTGAAATTTCATTCAACGCACTTTCAGATAAACTGTGACTCTCTTTCAGGCCTAATTGTAATAAGTACTTATAATGTATCTCGCCTGGAGATTCCTTGGAAAATTTTCCGTTCTCATTCCTTAAAATGATTCAAAATTGATATTTTGCGAAAATCCTCCATGTGCCTCGGTAGCGCAGTAGGCAGCGCGTAAGTCTCATAATCTTAAGGTCGTGAGTTCGATCCTCACTTGGGGCATAAATTTTAATTAATGCGAATGTTTATTTATGCATGTATTTTTTCATTTATAAGAACATAAATCCTTAAAATTTTGGTGGAGTGGGCCACTGGATGTCATTTAGAGAAAAATCATGTTTTATTCAAATAACGTTTGCTGAATAAAGCTGCGAACGAACAACCCGAGGGTGAGCATTCGCTCTAGTATGAACGCGAACAAATGTGAATGAACACAGACGAATGCGTTCGATCAGCGACCGAACGCATTTGTCTGTGCTTGGCTCAGTGGAGACAGTAGCTTGGTTGTTCGCTAATGCTCGTTGTGTTCTGACTTTCTCTTTCTTAATATGGAATGGCCAAATGACGTAGTAGCCAATTAATAGAAGAATACCGAAAGCGAAACATGTTTTGGGACACCACGGACAAATTTTACAAAATCAGTTCCCGTAAAATTGATACTTGGCAGTGTTGGCAACAATTTTCAGGACGGAGGTTTTAGAAGTGAAAAAATGAATTAAGTAAAGAATGAAGCAAGATGAACGCTGCACTCGAAATTACTAGGTTTTGAGTATTCATGTTCATCACGTACGTTTGTAAAAAATAATGAACATCTGGAACGGGTCAAATAGTATCGAACGGACTAAACAGGAGCGGCCTTTCGAATACAGCATGCATGGCGGCGCGAAAGAACCTGAACGAACATCACGAGAACGGGCCAAATATTTGTTAGCGCTCGTTCGCTGTAAGAACTTTCGACAGGGGAAAAATTCAATAAAAGATGGGCTACCGTACCCGTAGCCAATGTTTATACATTTTAAGGTAACTGCTATAAAGAATAAATATAATTATTTTACAATTTACAAAGCGTATCTTCAAAATTTTAACCGAGAATTCCTTTGTGAAAACATGTTCACTATTTTAGAATTTAACGAATTGATAATTTCCATGTGTTTATTTTTAAACAAAGTATTTGATTTACTTTGCCTTTTCAGACTAAAAAATAAACTTCTTCACGCTTCAGGCGTCGCAAAGTTATGGTAATCAGGAGAAAAGCTTTTATCTGCAATTTGATCATGCGTTATTCATGATACACCTCCAATCTAAAACAGCGTTTTATAAGTGGGGGTTGTGACCAGTACTGGATCTCAAAGTCTTATGAACTGGATTGCATTGCTTAAGACAGAAATATAAACACTCTTAGAATACTGACAGGAGAGCCCCGTCTATCTATCCTATAACTCTTTATAACCTAAACTTATTTAAATATGATCATTTTACTTTGTCAGAAAATGTTGCTTTGTGTCTAACTCCCAGAGGCGGATTTATAGGTACGCGAAATACGCGCGGAAATAGGGCCCCGTGCTGCTGAGCTACCCCCGAATTCCAAATTAACAAAAAATCTGATGTGGCCAACACATGACTTTCTCCATACCTGCAATATTTCTAAAAATTTCCAAATAGGTTAAATGATAAACATATTTTAAGGAACTGCGAGAAAAATTTAAAGACTTTACAAAGAACAGAAATAAACTCAAACCATAGACTTCTGATATTGGATATAGCCAGGAAGCTCCAACAATTAGGAAAATAAAAAAGAGCGTTACTAAGACGTATTTATAACTAAGCATAAAGCGTTTACAAAAGTCGCCGGTAGGTGGTGTGGTGGTGGCAGCTAAAAATTAGTTTTAAAAATATCTCTTAAACAATGCATTATATGGGAAAATGCTTCGAACAAATGTTGTAGAAAATTACATTCCCCATAATTTATTCCAGTATTCTTTTACATTTATCTAATATTAAAAAAAGGATAAGTAACTAGAACAAACACCCACTTTCAGTTGACCGATTTTAACCAAAAACTAAGAAACTATTGCGGATTTAACAAAAATGTCATAGATAAATTTAGCGTTGATCTTATTAATAGTTTTTGAGCGCCCACAAAATTCCGGTCACAGACACACCTACAGACATCATCGAGAAAATAGTCAAAACGTGCTCAGTGAACCGTAAAATATGTATTTCCGTTGAAATATCGAATTCGATTTTTTTCATGAAAATATATCTTGTAGGTACTTACTCTAGTAGTCTATAGTACTTCGTATATGGAAAAAGTAAAAATGATTAGAACTTTTTGGACTTTTATTAAAATTCATGTCTGTTGAGATCAAACGAAATAATTATTACATCGCTTTCAATGAAAACATCTGAAAATTCCGAGAAATATCGCTAGGAGATGTTATTGCAGCGTATGTCGGTCGCGCATGCGCACTTGCCGATATGCCATGATGCCAATTTGGGCTGCATCCCAAGACGCAATACGGTTGAACGTGTCAGTCGTGCACTTATCATTCACCACTAGTGTTCTGTCTATTCGTTCTTCTTTGATCTGTGACACTAACTGGTTTATTTCACCTGTTATTTGTGTGATCTTTCAAAACGTGATTTAGCGAATACACTCTTTATCTGAAAGTTTAATATGAAGCGTCATTATGCGTCAGGAAGTGAAAAGCGGAAAAAGAATAAAGAAAAGCAAGGAAGCGCAGAAAAAGAGAAAGATACTTAGTTTGTTGATTATTTAAAACCTGTTCATTCGATTTTAATGCGTCAGAGGAAATGGAAGAAACAGAAGCTACAGCAGTTACAGGTAGTGAAGATGTAAAAACAACTGAAACATCGGACTCTCAACTTCACGCAAATGATGTGGCTGATTCAGTCACTTTTGAAGGCAAAGAAAATGTAGAAAATACAACTAATGGTGACAAAAAATATACTCCAGTGAAAACGGAAAACATAGATTTTAGAGAGTTTTCTTACGTGAATGATATCGCTTTATGGCCCAATTCTATTTCGTCAGATATGATAGAATATTTTATTATAAAAAAATCTGAAAATATTGGTCAAATAAAGAATTTTAAAAAAGAATACGAATCGGGAGGAAGGAAATATTTTAAAGATCCCAACGAAAATCATCTCTATTGTTAAAAAAGGAACAAAGAAAAATAGAGAATGGTTAGTTTTTTCAGAAATATCCAAATGTGTGTACTGTTACGTTTGTAAATTATTTCCTGATGCAAGCAATGGAAAGCAAGAATTTGTAGATGGGTTTTCAAATGCGACCCGCATATAATGATTATTAAGTGAACTTGAAAGTTGACTCATGAAAATGCAATGTGTTCGTTTATAACAAGAAGTAACTTAACCGAAAAGGTTGGTTCACAACTAGTGGTACAATTTGAAAAACTATGCTCTTTTTGGCGACAAGTATTGAAACGCATAGTTGCAACCGTGATGCTACTTGCAAGATTAGGACTTGCCTTCAGAGGCCATTACGAGTCTGAGTCTTCGAATCGAAAAGGCAATTTCTTAACCTGTCTCAAATACCTGGCTGAATTTGGTGATTTTATCAAACAGCATCTAGAAAATTATCAGTACATCCTGTGGTTTTGGTTAAACTAATTTTTTATCTCATCAAATTTACGACGAATATCTCGTCATCATGGCTGATCATCTCCAAAAATGCTCATTATTTTTCTATAATTCTCGATATAAGTCAAGTGGATCAGCTTACTGTTATTTTAAGATACGTGAAACCAGAAATCACAAACAGTTTCTTTTTCTTCTTTCTTTTCTTCTTCTTTCTTCTCATACATCTGAACATCTGAAAACTGTTTTAGAAATGATTAGATATTAAGAATTGCTATGGTCAAAGTTTCGACAACGCAGCCCATATGTCAGGCAAAAATTCAGGCTTGCAAGCAAGACTGAAAAAATAGAGACCCACAGCTCTATATTTTCAGTGTTCCAGTGACTCATTATCTCTTGTTGGTAACAGCGCTGCCGAGTCTTCTTAAGGTGCGACGAAGTTTTTTGATTTTGTAAAGAAAGTGTACACACTTTTAACAGCATCTACACATCGGTGTTGAAATCGTATTTACAGCAAAAGAAAACAGTGGAAAAAAATAGCGAATCAAGGTGGCCTGAAAGAGCCGATTCTATTTTAGCTTTGAAAGAGGGTTGCCATGAAATTTAGAATGCCTTCCATGATATTGCTGCTACAGAGAATGAGAAGCCTCTTGCAAAGGTTGAAGCTAAATCTTCATCGAAAAGTTTGAGAAATATGAAAACGCTATCCTCACAGTATTTTAGAATTGTTTGTTACAAAGAATTAATGCTGTTAGCAAATCACTGCAGTCGAAAGATGGTCGCTTACTGACGCCTGTAGAATTGTTAACTTCTCTTAAGGCTTTCATCATTGAAGTAAGAAAAGATTATCCGTCTATTGAACAGGATGCATTTTCATTAAAGAAATGTATATTATATATGTATATATAACATAATCTAACCTTGATATTGTAGTAGCCATGTTTATTGGATCCGGTTGAAATATAATATTTTGGTTATTTATTTATATGAAGATTATATATACTATATTTGGTTAAAATCCATGAGGTCAATTTTATAGAAATACGTGTAAAAGAAATATCATTTTAATCTCTACTGTGGTAGCCCTGCTCTTTAGCTCCGCTTTAAACATCTTGATTTTATTATAGTATGTTGTATAAATTTTATATACAAAATTTAATTGAAATCCGTTCAGCCAATTCCTTCAAAATACTTAATCACTGAAAGATTTTAATTTGTAATTGTGGCACTCCTATTTGGCTGATTCAGTTTAAATATACTAATATGGTTTTGTATATATGTGTTTATTATAAGTGTTAAATATGTTTAAATTGATGTGGACAGTTCAACACAAATACGTGTAAAAAGAAATTTTTTATTACTTGTATTGTGGCAGCCCTGATGCTATACTAAAAATATTGATTTTTGTTTTTAATGTTGCACACCTTCTTTATACCAAATTTCGTTGAAATCGGTTCCGCTAATTCCTTCCAAACTCATTATTACCAAAAAGTTTAATTTTGCAATTGTGGCACTCCTGCTAAGTTGATCCGGTCGAAATATGTCATTTTGGTCCTATATTTATGTGAAGATTCTATGTACTAAATTTGGTTGAAATCGATTAAGCCAATTCTTCCCTGATATATGCGTACGGACGGACGAACGGACGGACATCACCAAGATAATAGTGCTTTTCAGCAATGACGAAAAGCACTAGAAACGAGAGAAAAGAACGGAATCGCAATATAACCTCATATGCGTATAGCATTCTCATCTCGCGAGTGAGATTGAAAGGAGATGGACACTCATATCATTAAGTATTAAGTAAATCCCAACCTGATATATTTACATTTTTTACTGTGTAGCAAGGACCACATTGAGGGGGGGGATGGAGGATCATCTAAAAAAATAGGCCTTACCAAACTAGAAGTGCTCTACTTTTTAAATATACGTATTTTTCGTGTTATATTGATCCATGGTCTCAAGCCTGACTATTTTTGAAAGGATTTTTATAATAGCATGGTAAAATAGATCCTCATTATTTTTAGTTCCAGGCCTTCTATCAGGCCCTGTATATATCTACTGCAATATTTCCAGGTAGCGTCAGTATTTAGTTACCACCTATTAGACCAAAGTTTTAAGCTTAAATCTACTGGCTTTATAGCGATTTTATTATAATTCTGATAAGAGAATTTTTTTGGAAGGGGTTGCAACATTTGCAGATTGAAGGGAGCTATTAATCCCCTGCTTCTATTGGAGTCTATACATTTTCTACTAAATCTAAAAATAATTTTTTACTCTCAAAGACTTTTTGAATACTTGTTGTATCCTACGATACAAAATAATAGAATAATTGACCAGGGATTAATATAATAATAGTAATGTTTATATTAGGTTTATTAATTAAGACCTAATTATCACAAATCATTTCAATTATCCTTTGAGATGTTTCTCAATCCGTCGCTGGATTGCAGGATTCTGTTTTCTGTCACTGGTTTGCGAAATAAAAAGTTTGGAAAACACTGATCTGGAAGACCATCATAGTATCGTAGAATCGCAGTTAAATTTGATACAAGCAGTGACGTAGCAAGGGGGGGGGGAGGGGGGCGAGCGGGGCGACCCCCCGGACGCGGAAGCAAAGGGACACCAACAAGCGATTCGTCTGTCGATATTTTGTAAAGATTTCTTTAACTGCAATTTTGATATCACCATAGATCAGTGGTTCCCAACCTTGTTCTTCCCATTACCAATTTTGCCATCGTCTAAAGCAGAGGTCCCCAACCCGCGGACCAAATGCTTCCCCCGAGTGCACTCTACGCGACCCACGAACCTATGATGAAAAGGTGATCGGTAAAATTTGATATAGTCATATTTTTCATTATAATTATCGTCTCAAAACCTTTCCTGGTGGAGCTTTAACACTAGTAATTTATTTAGACTTGATTTTCGCTATTATGGGACTACAGAATCCCTTAGTAACTTCTAATGTAAAGACTCACCCGGCTCGCCGAAGCTCTCGTGGCTTTTAATGCAGCCTTCCGAAGCATTCACAACTACGAATGCGGCCCGCCATGTAAAAAGGTTGGGCGCCACTGATCTAAAGCCATCATCACCCCAATTGCAAATGTCCGAATTAAAGAAAATCTTACGTAACAGTATTCTGTAAATCTCAGGAGCACAGCCTTTCCTTATAAGTTCCACCCTTCCTCAAAAGTGGTAGGGGAATTAAAATTTTCAAACTGAAAAACAATGCTCACTGTAATTTTTTTATTGTAACAACATTAAACTCGGTCAACAGAAGGCTTTATGAAAAACACAAAACAAAAAAATGAATTCAACTTGTTGTTTCATCTTCTAATATTATTGAGACGTAATTAGAAAACAACATTTTCATTCTCATTAACCTACAAAAACAATGAAATAGAACTTCTTAACCACAATCCCCAACCCAACGATCTTTATCTCTCTGTGATGAAAAATATTCAAAGAAAACAAGAAAAACATTCTTTGCTAACACGAAACTGCTGGAACATAAGATCTCCAAAAAATGAACAAAATTTCTGGTATAGCTACGCCAACATGGCTGCAATTTCAATAAGCCTGGGAGTATTAGGGAAGGTAATAAATATGTGCATTCGTTATATATGCCACGCATAGAGATTTTATTAAAAAATAGGTATATACTTGTAAGAAACAGAAGTGTAACTGCAAAAACTCCGAAAAAGTCACGAATCTTTTTAATAGATATCTAAAATTCTATGAAAAATCTTACAGTGACCGATTTATTGATGCCCTTTTCTTAAACATCCATTGTGGCACGCGCAAACTAATATGGTTCTGATTGGCTCACCTATAGGGAATAATCAAATGGCTCAGTCTAACTTCCCCTATTGCCACTCCAAGTAGTTTTTGAGAACTTTACTATCGGTTTCACTGCGTTAAATCCCCACAAATGACCATTACCCCCTCAAAAATCTGAAATTATCCCGAATGGGTAATTACCCATAGGTTGGGAACCACTGCCATAGATGGTCTGTCCTTAGACAGATCCGTGGTCATTTAAACCTGATTCTATACATACTCCTACCTATCTTCTTCATGTCTTGATAGCTCTCTTTCTTTTTCTGTTTCGGTATATACTGCTATAATTTAACATTTTATTATATGGAACATAGTTGCATATAGTGATATTATATATACTAAAATTAGGGAGCGGTGTTTTACAGTTCTATCCCGGGCGCCGATTTTCCTTGCTATGACACTGGATACAAGTAAACTGAGGTGTTTTAAAATTCACCATTGAGGATTTGCAGTAATTGTTCAACGTGCTCGTTCAAATGGCAGAGATGGGAAAACAAAAATTATGAATACTCACAACACGTAGAAGCCCTTCTACTACTGTACGCGGTAACTCCCGGAAGGAGCAAAGGAAAGTTTTATTGACCCTGTCTTGTTTTACAAATAACTACCCTTTAGTTTTCCGAACCATTAAGTCCGCATTCCACTTAAGCACTTGGTGTTTTCATTTATGTGTGCACCCCAACATCAGTCTTCGGGCTAAAGAACTGTGTGTGGTCTTAAATGAATCTTTCCTCAAACACAGGGAACTCCTCCGCTCATTACTTCCGGCACCTTGGCCTCGTTGGGCCGGAAGAAAAAGGAGACGTCTAGACATCCTTTCTATTCCTTTTATTCCTATCCACCTCGTTTCCGCTGGCGCCACCGTCGCTCGAGCCGAGATGGCGCTGCCCTTTCGGCTCGAACCCACCTTTTAAAAAGTATTGAAACACAGGAGTAGGAGGGTACAGCTTCTTTTTTGTCGCTCGGCGACGCATGAAAAACGTTCCCTCCGCTTTCGCTCGATCTAAAAACAACGGAGCTGGTAATTTGGGTGGAGAGGATGGCGAATAAATGGGAGCTTCTGTTTAAACTTTTCCTGGAAAGAGTATGGAAAGAAGAAGAAGAGATAGGTATGTGGAGTCATCTTCCATACTAGGAGAAAGTAATAATCGTCTGAATCGAGGGTTAAAATTAGTCGAATATTCAGGTAATTACGCTGGCGACGGATAAATTGTTAGCAGAATAATCACGCCGATAAAAGTGCATGCTTTTTTAAAAATTATAGATCTTTAAAAATTTTAATGGCTTGTTCCAAAGCACTCTTCTCGCTTCTTTTTTGCTATGTTTTCTGAGAGATAAATCATAATATTCCTCAGAATTTTACCTAAGCAGAGTTAAAATTCCTTAATATCAAAAACAAAATTTACGCTATATATATATATATATATATATATATATATATATATATATATATATATACACATATATATGTATATTGTAAGCTATCATGGCGACAATTCTTTGTCTAAATTATTTTCTTATATAGAATTTTACGCTTAAAAGACGTAATATCCAAAGATGAAAATAAGAATATATATTCTCTTATCCTAATGTAATACATGTACCTATTTAGTCATACATAACATTGTTTTATTAACCACTCCGGGAAAAGCAAATTAATGTCTTTTTTCATGTTTTTCCAATCACAATATTTCCTTATTGAAACTGATACAAAAAGGGACGAAAGCAAGTGAACTGTAGCTGAAATATTATTATTTCAATAAATGTCTCGCGGATTATAGATGTAAAAAAAGTAACTCTTCCCCTTTTTTTCGCAATCTTTAATTGTGAAAAAGTCGATTTGGCATATGTACCTTTTTTAAAACCATATTCACCTGTCTCTCGTTCCGAGAAAATATTTATATTTCCTCTTAGCCAAAACCTACTTCTCTATTTCTCTGCTAATTTTGTTTCTTTTTAGTAAGCTATAAAGGTAACCTCAATGAAATTTGAAGGGCTAGTTAAGCCATAAGTGAGTTTAATATGCAAATTAGTCGTCCTCGGGGACAAATTGCAAATAATTCTTTCATTCTAAATAAAAAATGGTAAGAATAAGATTTTTTACCACAGCAGTTGACTACGATATTTATGAGGCACCAGCCAAAATGTAAACCAAATAGGTATGTATAATTTTTTATCTTCCTTAAGATAGACCGGAAAATATATCAAACCTTTCTTCTGTTCCGGAAATAAAATTTGCCATTGTTTCAATATTTTTCATAATAAACCATTCCTCTACTGCCATAACATTTTAAAATGCAGCTTTTGACCCACAACGTTCGCTATTATTATCTCCAATTGTTTAATTCCCTCCTTCCTCACTAAATAATCTCTATCTCATCTGGCGTCAATGATCCAAATCCAAATCGTTTTAAAACGGCCTGAAGGACCAAAAGTATGCCGTCTTCGTGAGTGTGCCTCACTTTACTGGCAGTAAAAGCAGTGCGATGATTGGAACTTAAGTGCTAATTAATACTATTAACAAAGTGCCTTAGTGCAGAGAAAACATCCATATCAATAGTATTTACTATAAATAGTTCCTTACATACTAGGAATAGATTAATGTAAGAGGAAAAAGGGTATAAACTAAAGAACCCTATAGTATTGAATAGAACAGCAGATAGTAACGCATAGTTATTCAAATTTGATGCGCGATATTTGTTTAAGAAACAGGTGTGATGTAAAATTTTAAGCTAATTAGTCTAGTTATCTAATACTATAGAATAAAAAAAAGGAAATAAGTAAATAACATTCAAATTTTAAAAAATAAGAAAAAATATACGATTTGGTTGGCAGCGTTGTGAGTCGCAGTCAAGGGAAAAAGGGGAGAGGAGTCAACAAACAGCCCTTTTCATAACAATATTTACAGTTTATGGCCAAATAAGAATAGATGAGGAGTGAAGACGTGATAGAGTTGAGGCTCTTTTCAGGGCCATAAGACAAATGCAACTCAAATAGTAATTTTACGTAAAAAGATCGAGAGTCTAGTACAGGGGTTCCCAACCTTTTTCGGTCCCCGTACCCCCTTGGCTTAGTAAACCTTCCCGTACCCCATATTCAATATGAAAGGAAATAAATTCTCGAGTTTACCATACATATGCACATAAGGAATTAAACAAACAGATTCATTAATTTTTCATAAAGAAACTTTATTCGGTGCATAACAACATTTTTTAGTATTATAATGTTGTTAAATGCTTATCAGAACACAGTCAAATTTATTGGTGAGACCCTTGGTTCTGTTTCTTGTCAACCAGCAGTTTCATTCTCGGTATAGTTTTTGAAAGAGATACCCGCATATCATGTTCAACCTCCAGTTTGTTTCTTGCTTTGGATTTGATTGAGAACGGGGCTGAGAATCCTGATTCACAGAGGTGAGTTATTATAAACGGAATTAAAGCCTTGTGAGCACGTTTAGTAAGAATGGAATATGCTTCTCCAAGAGTTCAGCAAAAAGTTTTGTAACTTCATTAATTGGAAATCAATTCGGAGTTTCTGGTTATTGCGGAGATCAATTAGCTCGTCTTTCACTGGGTCGTTGTGGTTGATTTTTTCTAACTCAATATGAAAAGGGTTTTGTACTCAAACCTCATTCATTTGGTCAGTAGGAATTATTCCTTGAACTGTCTCTTTCAAAATTTTCAGATGCACTATAATGCTTCCACGAACTTTTGGTTCTAATTGATTTACTGGATCTGAAGTGATTTCATCAAGAGATTGGAAATTTGCAAAGTTAACAGACTCCACCCTTCTTCCCTAAAGAGCCAATTTTTCTTGAAATGTGATAATGTTTTCTTCTTCCTAGAGAATTACGTCTGTACCTTTCAGTGAAATGTTAACTAAATTAAGAATTACAAAAATATCAGAAAGGTATGATAGAGGAATCACAAAGTTAGGATCATTGAAATGTTAAGCAAAAGTTTATTCTTTTTCACATAAAAATATTTAAATTAAATTTCTAAATTCAAAAATCCTTGCTAAGACATTTCTTCTGGATAGCCATCGTACCTCTGTATGATCCAACCTCTTCACACAAAGATTTATACATACGGTGATTCAGTGCTTTCGCTCTGATAAAATTCACAACTTGAACAACAACATCCAAAACGGCTTTCAAATTATGTGGAAGTGTCTTCGATGCTAAAGCATAAGGATAAAAGATGTAATGGCTGGTAATTACATTTGGGTTCACTTTTTTAACTAGAGCGGTGAAACCTGATTTTTTCCCCAACATAGCAGGAGCACCATCAGTACAAATTGCTTCTACTAGTTCCCATGAAAGACCATTTGAATAGAAAAAATCATTCATTATATCCATAATGTCCACTGCCTTTGTTGTTTCTTTCAAGGGTTTAGAAAAAAGAAATTCCTCTTTAATTTCATTCTGATGCATATATCGAGAAAAAACAAGAAGCTGAGCACAATTGGAAACATCAGTTGATTCATCCAACTGTAAACCAATTTTTGCAGGACTTTTCTTGATTTCCTCCACTACCTGTACAGATGTTATGTCTTCTGACATGTCTCGAATCCGGTCATAAATTGTCTTATTTGATAATGGAATTTGTGCAATTTTCTGTTTTGCTTCTTTACCACACATCAACTCAACCATGTCCATAGCACACGGCTTCACTAATGTCTCAGCAATTGTATGTGGTTTCCTTTTTCTTTGGCGACCCTCAATGCGACGCGATAACTGGCCTCCAGTGCTGGCTTCTTCGGGGTAATAAATCCATGGTCATGAAGTGTGATATTCTTACCAAATCGTGCTCTTTTTATTCTAAATCTTTATCATTAAAACGTGTATACTGTGAGCATATCGAAATAAAGCAGTTGGCGTGTGTACCATACAGTACGTCACGCGCATGCACAGGAGGTGCAGATGCCGCGGAGGCGAGCCTCGAGGGGGCGCCGATCTGGCAATTTCACTAGCTATCTTGAATCTTAACCGGGCATTTTGAGTTATCGGACCCTGCAGTGAGAAAAAAGTCTATGCAATCTCACTGCGTCCGTGTCCGAAAAGAGACCTGAAATGTTGCTGGTGTGGCTGACAGACAGTATCAACGTGGAATAGCCCGGAAATGTTGATAACATAACTATTTTTGGAATATATTAATAGCATAATATACTTATTTATCTGCTATTCACCGTATCCTCTGGACAAACTTCCCGTACCTCCTGGGGGTACGGGTACCCCAGGTTGGAAACCCCTGGTCTAGTAGTTGGCATTGTAGGAGATATGGTGGAAATATAAATAAAATTAGTTAGAAAGTTTGAAAAGTTCGGCTAATAAGAAGATACGGCGCTCTAGGCTGGTTTTTAGAGATCGAAAAGTTGGAAGAATAGAATTAAACCACACGATGTCTTTATTGAGATTAGACGAAGAGTCGGGAGCGGAGTTGGAAGGGATAGGCTGGAAGTGAGGAGGCAGCATATAGGGTTGGTAATGATTAAAATGCTGGTTTGGCAAGGGTTGCGGAAAAGATGGAAACGAAGAAGAGTCGGGAGGATTGGCCGGTGGGGTTATATTAAGAGAAGTTGAACGAGACAAATGGTTGCGTACGTAGGTGGATTTAGCCTCGCGGTAAACTGGGTAGCCACGGTAATTAGCCGTGTGATCTCCTCCGCAGTTAGCGCATTTGCGAGGAAGCGGAGATGCGGGGGTAGAGGGACACATTGAACTGTCGTGGGAGTCACCGCAGTAGACACATTTGGGTAGAAGATTGCAATGATTTCGGGTGTGGCTCAGTTGCTGGCATCGGCGACATTGGGGAGGAGAGAAGGTATGCTTTTATACTGAAATGCGCGCGGAAATACCACACACTTCAGTAAAATTTTCAAAGTCGCATGCGTTTGACGGAAATACCTTTCTGCTCGATATAATGAGCAATAGCATCGACATGAGTATCAGCAGGAATGCCACGTACAACGTATTGCGGCATACGATCGTCTTGGAGAGAATACGTAAAATAGGTCACTTTTAGTTCTTTAAGCATTGCGCAGGCAGCGCGATGGTCTTTAACGGAGGTGCACTTTACGAGTAGAGTTGAGGAGCCGATGAGCCGCGTTATTGGTGCTGCACCGAGAACAGAGTAGAAAGCGGAACGTATTCTTTGCCATTCGGACGTGCCGATAATTTTTATGGAGGGAATAGGAGAGGAATTAGGAGTAACTAATTGTTGAGCGGAAGTAAAATGTGAAATAGGTTTTGCAAGAGGGATGATTATTGGTTTTGGTGCAGAGGTAGGTTTTGACGAAGGAGGTGCTAACGTTGGTTGCGAGTCCATTGGTTCGGACTCGGGGGGGGGGGGGGGGAGTCAGGGGTGTTGGGTGGTTCATCTGTAGGAGCAATAGGTAGAAATGAATTAGAGGTGGGGATGGTGGTGGGGAAGGAGGAACGGGAAGCGGAAGAAGTGGAAATAGTCTAAGAGGATAGTGTGGATGCACATTTGCGTTTGCCAACAGTCACAAATTCGTCGTTAGGGGCTGGAGAGGAGACAATGTTTACAGTAACTGCACTAGTAACTTGTTCACTAAGCACACGGTTATTAGTGGTTGCACATTTAGTGCTGAATATTATCGCACTGCTTTTACTGGAGGAGGAAGTGTAGACATTACTCACCAAAGGTGGCGGACGCAAAGCGGAAGGTGGCAGAGTAAAGGTCAGATGAGCTGGAGGAGCGGCAGTGCGAGGCGATGAGTCGATACGGTGATTCGCAGTGGTGGAAATGGTTTGCGGAGGAGTATTAGAGGCTGCTGCTGCGGCGTACGACGGCGGAGGATAAAGTTGAGGCAAATGTTGTGGGAACGGAAAATGGTAGTATGGATGTGGATAAGGATATTGGGTATAAGGTACTTGAGGATGAAGAGGAGGAATTTGAGAAGAGATGAGGCAGGATGAAGGGCCCAAAGGGGGCTGATGCGGGGTCGGGGGCGGCATGATGCACATCCCCGACGAAACTGGAATGTTGCACTTCGGAGTTAAGGGAACGTGATGACACTAACACAGTTATAATGTCAACCTTGATAGGTAGGTAGATATCTCTTGGCCACAGTTACGCACAAACGGCACACTCCCAAGTGCTCTGGCGTCTATCAAAAAATATGTACCAACTTATAGTCACAGGATGTACTCCGACTCTATCCATTGAACGCGATAAGTTTACGGACAAAGGTATTGTTGAATCCAGTGTTGACTTGATGCGGCGCTATTGCGTAAATAGCACGTTTAACCTACTTTTCCTAAGTTCTGAAACATGCAAAAACGCCTGTAATATACTATTGTAGCGCCCTACATGGTTGCAGTAGAGCTGGGTGGAGGAGGAGCCATCAATTCATTATTCCAGGTAAAGGTCAGCACATGAATTTCATCAACGTTAAGAGAAATGTCACCATAACTCATTCACATACCGTTTGCAGAAACCTTGAATAATTAAGGTGCAGTCATTCACCCACCTAGTTAAGGGAGAAAATAGACCGGATACCATGATGCATCTTTTTCATTACAACCTATAATTACATATTTTTCCCCACAGAATTTCAACATTTCTATTGCTTTAAAATTTCATTAAACATTTTAATATCAGGGCTGATATTTGTTTTCATTTATTTCACAGCCGCATTGGTAAAATGACAGCGTGTGTCTGCCGTCGATTACCAAGGCCGCGAGTTCTAAGTCTAGCATGGATATTTGTTCAAGAACAAGCATTAAAAAAATACTTGTCTCAGGTACCTATTTTCAGGGAATTATCACTGAAGACGGCTGCTTCGTAGCCTAAATGCGCATCTGATTTTTATAATCTTTTTATGGCTGCTGGAGATACACGAGACAGGCATTTTTCAAATGCTTGTTCTTGAATATGTTTCAGCCATAAGAGGAGCTTGGTAGTTCCCTGTTGAATGGACGCTTGCGTTAGTTTATCTAAGCTAGATGTTAGATATTATTCGAAAATATTATTCTCGCTTTAAATAAAGAATGAAAATTTCCATTAGGTAACATATTTATCATTATATATTGTAACGGATATTTAAACTCCTTATAACAATTAAAAATTACCGATCGCGCGATATACTGCCGGAAAAATGAAGATGCCTGCATCCGACACTGTGACCCTATAGAATTTATAAAAAATAATTTCCTTCAAGTCTGGAAAGCTAATTTCTTCCAAGAATCTAATAAAGAAAGATATGGGAACAATCGGATGAGTAAACATTCATCGCAATCTTTGCAACTTGATGATTGTGCCAATGAAAGGTTATAACTCTCGAGAAATAAGTGGATTAAAAATAAAAAGGCACACATATCCCTAAATTTACAGCTGAAATAAGACCTTTAGCCAAAAAAGCTGGTTGGAGGAGAAAACAGCCATTTGGCAAAAACTGAATAAAAATTATGCTGTAAAAAATGTTAACGCGCATAGCTATACCGTGACTCTAGTAATTGTATGTGATCACCGCTGTTTCCCAACAAACAAATCTGAGTTAAAGGAAATTACGCACTTCTAAATATTAAAATTCTACGCTCACAATATACCTTCTTCCGTACTAATTTCTCCATACATAATTTCCAAAAACATGGAAGTCTGTCGTATGATGTTAAACTTATCACCGAGTGTAAAAGTTAGCATACATCTTAAGCAAATACATGCATGTAAATACGTGCTCATTTAAGTGGATATACATACATACATATGAATACACATGCATGGTATGATGAGACTAACAAGAGAAGGCATCGCCAACCAAAGTGAAACCCTGTTCACTATTTTTATTTTTAGACTGTGCATTTAAAAATATTAAAAAATCCACTCAGTGTAATTTCGGAAATGAAATGCCGGGTATGTTTGGGGCGGAAGACGTGAGCTGTGCAGAGGCCGGTGTGAAGGGGTCAGCCCAGGCATTCGTGCAGTTTTTCGGCAGCGAGGGGATTTGCACGGGGGTATGGAGGAGAGGTGGAGGAGATAGAAGGCAGGAGAAGAGGAGAGAGGTGCTTTGGAACACGGGGGATGATACATCCCAAACGGTTGGTGGTGCCGTTTTGCTCCCCATCCCTTGTGAAGTTGCGCACGACTCACTCCCTTCCAGCATCCCTCTTGTGCTTAACTTCACCCCTCTCTCATTTCCTCCCTTTTTCCCCTACTTTTCTCTCCCTCTCTCCTCTATTTTTCAGAGCATCGGTCAATAGAATAGCAGAACAAAAAATGGCGGTGCGATGGAATCTTCGTTTCTCTTTTGGACGTGAAATTCTCCGTATTCGGAGAATGGGAGCTATTTCGGACTTTAAAAAGTCCTCGTCGAGTCTGAAATGGGCAGGGAACTTTTGTTTTGGCATTTTTTCCTAATATTCTCACTGAAGCTTTTACCATTCAAATGAAGACAACTCAAAATACATTATTTAGAAAGTATATGCTAAGTTAATACAGTTTTTATGGAGATAGGCAAAAGAAATATTTATTTTTGTGACTTGTTTAAATCTTAGTTATAAATACCAGAATCAGAAATATAATGGAAACTATTACATGTAAATATTTTTGTGTGCGTTGAATTATGATCAATGACATGTTACAACAAACTGGAAACATTTTGGATGAGAATTAGTTTAAGCATAATTATGTTTTTGTTCCGATAGAAGCAAAAATATATTTAACTCATAATTTTTATACAACTGCTTTCTTTTTAACGAACATGCTTTCAAAGTGATCGCTAATGGTTTTCGGAACGAAGAATTCTCTATTCCCTATACACTTAGTCAAATGTGTTTAAAAACAATATATCCTACCTATTAGTTATTGTAAAACATATTTTCATCAACACAGGGTGGATGGCTTTTTATAGTCATGCTAGGCTAAACGACTAAGAAATCGAGAACTTTTGATAACTCTTAGGCTCCTATTAATCGTGTAATTAAGTTTGAACCTGTGAAAATTAAATGGCATTTCCGTAAAAAAAAAAGAATATTTTATCGGAGTTATTATTACTGTATCTACGTATAAAAACAGTTTTCAAGGTGTCTGTCGAATATGGTGTGAAAAAATAATCAACGCAAATCACGTATTTACATTTCACAAATATGTACTATACTATAAATAATAAATTATGAAATTAAAAAATATTCCTTTTTATATAATTAAAAAAAATACAAAAACACTAAAATTGGAAAATAAATTAAAAGTTTAAAAACTTAAAACAAACAATTATAACACTAAAAAGGGGAACAATTCTATTCATTTAATCTTTCATAAAATCTCTGACTCAAACTTATATCGGGTGTCAAAATATTTTGTTTATGAAAGCGTTTCTCAATCATTTTGATAATAAGGCCCACCTAGGATACAAAAAATTAACCGCGGTCCATCAAAACTACAAAAAATATTCCGCGGATCCCCTTTACATACATATATCTATGCTTGGTAGGATTCGATTTAAATCGAAAAACGTCGATTTTTTAAAAAATTCAAAATCGACGAAAATGAATAATCCTCGATAAGCGTCGATTGCCCCTACAAGATGGAAAAGTATTCATCAAAAAACCCATTTATTCTGAATTATAATATTAAATCGTTTCAATTTACTTTTTTCGCAATATTATTTCCAACCTACGATTTCGTTTCTTTTCTGAGCTTGCATTAACAGTGGAACTTAAAGAAGGGTATTTCCTTACACCCAAATATGCGTCTTTTTGAAAAGCTCACGCTTCTACTCTGAACAATCAGGTAAGGGCAAGGCCTTAGGGCAGTTTTGAGAACACGTGTTTCTTAGTCCTTTTGAGGCTTTGAGATTATATTTGGCGACCTAATATTCCACGACCCTCTATATGCAGCTAAGATCATGGATATGTCCCGCTGAGAGTTCCTTGAAGTTCTGAAGAAAGGAATTTCGGTGGTTGTTTGAAGACGGCCATTGCTACCCATCCCACGCATCTATCCTGTGGAGTGTATTCCTGGAACAAATGTTTCTCGATTGCTTTCTAGCGTTTTTCCGGTATATGGACGTTCTTGTATGCACTTTCACCCCTTCACCATATGCAATGAACCCACTCTTTTGGCAGTCTTTCTCTAAAAGTTATCCAGGAAAGATCATTCCGCTCCCTTGCTTTTGGCTCCTTCATCCTTTGCTACAGGTTAGAAAAATTTGAATTTATATATAATGGTTAATAAAAGGTGAACGTAAATTAGCAATCGTTACTAAAAATTGAAGAGAGATTAAGGATTAATATTTATTTTCTATTTGTTGTAAAATATTTTGCCGATTGGAAAAAAACGCATTTTAATCAGGATTGGGGTAAGACTGGTGATCGAGTGTTGAGTAATTAAGTTTAATTTTTCTCTCTATATATTTTATGTTAAATAGAGAGAATATTTAGTACAATGGCGAAATATATCAAATGATACAAAGTAAAGTATTAAATTGTTCCTTTTTGATAGCTAAAATATTATTATGATAATTATATCATTAATGTTTTTCTTTAATTGGTCCTTAATTGGCATCTATCAATGTCTAATAGCCCTTAATCTGAACTAGCAAATTATTTTCGAAAGAATGTTTCTCGGTCAAAGCAACAGCATATTGTACGGATTTCAAGAGGTAAGGCATAATTTACTATCTACATTCGTGGTATCATATATTTGTCAATGACGCGATTAGAAGAAATATACGAAATCAAAAGACTATCTAGATTTTAAATACCAGCTTACGATATTAGAGATTAAAAATATACTAAGTTTCAGTGTGGTAGAACAACAATAATATTCTCGTTAACGATATGCAAGGTGCTAATTTGGTTTAATCATCAAGACTCAGTAAAAGGCGTGAATTCACTATTAATATATATTTTCTCATATAGGATGATTGTCGAAATCATCACGTTTGGCAAAATTTGTAAAGAAAGGAGTGAAATTACAAGAACAAGAAATATCGTTTAGTTTTCGCACAATGAACTATTCTCTGCACAAAATATTTTTTATTACATAAAGAGGTAATCTATCAAGTGAAGATATTGTTTATATATATTATGTGTGTGTATCATTATATATAGACGTTCCTTACAGAGGAGGAGGATATAACATACTAGTAGTTGGTGCTTGCATACTGCAAGCATTTCATATCACCTTGAAAAAACATTCATTTTTCAGACAGATATTTCATCATTACAAATATTCTTTTAATTCTAAAGATTTCACCTCTGCAGAGATTTTCGTTTTCCCCAAATGTAAAAATTATAGTTTAAAACAATCCCCAAATGTTGCAATTTGAAAATTTTTACACTTTCTACATTATGGGGTATTAATGCTACAGAATTTAGCAAAATTTTAAAGTTGTAGCACTTCTAGAAGTCAAATAATATTTTCTAATTGTTCAAATTTAAATAATATTTAACGGCCGCCGAAAATCATATGTGGTAAAATTGAAATGTTTTTTGTGCTAGTTCACTACTTTGTACATAACATGAAAATTTCAGCTCCATAGCTAGTACTTTTGTGTCTAAACAGTTATCTATTTGTTTAAACTTTAAGAATTTTTAACTACCAAACAAATTAAAATATCAAAATTTGTATAATCTAAATTTCGTTTTTTTATGAATTCTATTTAAAAAAATTTCAACTCCGTAGCACATGCGAAAATACATAAACCATGAAAATTTGTTTAAACAATTGCGATTTTTAGCGGCCGCATTGTTGCACTTTTTCAAGATTTTCGTTTTTTCTAGTCGGTTTTGCACAAAATCCTACATAAGAAAAAAATTTCGAATCTCCAGCACATATGGAAGTGCCTAAACATTAGTACCCTCCTATATGTTATCATTATATATCGACGACTCTTACAGAGGAGGATAGATATAACATATAACATACTAGTAGTTGGTGCTTGCATACTGCAAGCATTTCATCTCACCTTGAAAAAACATTCATTTTTCAGAAAGACATTACATCATTACAAATAGTCTTTTAATTCTAAGGATTTCACCTCCGCAGCGATTTTCGTTTTTCTCACATGTAAAAATAATAGTTTTAAACAATCCCCAAATATTGCAATTTAAACATTTTACACTTTCTCCATTATGGGGTACTAATGCTACACAATTTAGCAAAATTTTAACGTTGTAGCACTTCTAGAAGTCAAATAATATTTTCTAATTGTTAAAATTTCAATAATTTTTAACGGCCGCCGAAATTCATGTATGGTAAATTTGAAATGTTTTTTGTGCTATTTCACTACTTTGTACATAACTTGAAAATTTCAGCTTCATAGCTCATCCCGCAGCACCTAAATAGTTATCTATTTGTTAAAATTATAAGACCTTTTAACTGCCAAACAAATAAAAATATCTAAATTTGCATAATCCATATTTCGTTTTTTTATGAATTCTATTTATAAAAAAAATTTCAACTCCGTAGCACATGCGAAAATACATAAACCCTGAAAAATGGTTAAAACAATTGCCAATTTTTAGCGGCCGCATTGTTGCACTTTCTCATGATTTTCGTTTTTTCTAGTCGGTTTTGCACAACCTCCTACCTAAGAAAAAAAATTCGAGACTCCAGCACATCTGGAAGTGCCTAAACATTAGTATCCTCCTATATGTTATATCCTCCTCTGTAAGAGTCGGCGATATATCATTACTAGTAGAAGGTGCTTGCATACTGCAAGCCTTTCATCTCATCTTGAAAGAACATTAATTATTCAGACAGATATTTCATCATTACAAATATTCTATTAATTATTAACATTTCACCTCACTTAGGTTAGAGCTCTCATTTTATCTGAAGGTTTTTTCATCATATCTACAAAACCTAAAAATTTTAGCTCTCTAGCTCTTGTAGTTTGGTCTGGACATTAGTATCCTCCTATCATTCTATATAGACGTTCCTTACAGAGGAGGAGGAGGAGGATATTACATACTAGTAGTTGGTGCTTGCATACTGCAAGCATTTCATCTCACCTTGAAAAAACATTCATTTTTCAGACAGACATTTAATCATTACAAATATTCTTTTAATTCTAAAGATTTCAACTCCGCAGCGATTTTCGTTTTTCCCAAATGTAAAAACAATAATTTAAAAAAATCCCCAAATGTCGCAATTTTAAAAATTTTACACTTTCTTCATTATAAGGTTCTAATGCTACACAATCTAGCCAAATTTTAAAGTTGTAGCACTTCTAGAAATAAAATAATATTTTTCTAATTGTTTAAATTTAAATAATTTTTAACGGCCGCCGCAAAACATATATGGTAAAATTGAAATGTTTATTTGTGTAAATTTACTATATTGTAAATAATTTGAAAATTTCAGCTTCCTAGCTCATCCCATAGTACCTAAACAGCTATCTATTTGTTTAAACTTTAAGAATTTTTAACTGCCAAACAAACTAAAATATCAAAATTTGTATAATCCCTATTTCGTTTTTTTAAGAATTCTACTTATCAAAAAAATTTCAGCTCCGTAGCACATGCGAAAATATATAAACCTTGAAAATTTGTTTAAACAATTGCGAATTTTTAGCGGCCGCATTGTTGCACTTTTTAAAGATTTTCGCTTTTTCTAGTCGGTTTTGCACATAATTCTACCTATGAAAAAAATTTCGAATCTCCAACTTATCTGGAAGTGCCTAAACATTAGTATCCTCCTGTTATATGTTATATCCTCCTCTGTAAGAGTCGTCGATATATAATGATAGTAGAAGGTACTTGCATACTGCAAGCATTTCATGTCACCTTGAAATAACATTCATTTTTAAGACAGATATTTCATCATTACAAATATTCTATTCATTCTAAAGATTTCACCTCCGCAGCGATTTTTGTTTTTCCCACCTGTAAAAATAATAGTTTTAAACAATCCCCAAATGTTGTAATTTTAAACATTTTACACTTTATCCATTATGGGGTACTAATGCTACACATTTCAGCCAAAATTTTAAAGTTGTAGCACTTCTAGAAGTAAAATAATATTTTTCTAATTGTTTAAAATTTAAACATTTTAAACGGTTGCTGCAATATATATATAGAGAGATTGAAATTTGTGCAAATGCCCTGTTCTGTAAATAATTTGAAAATTGCAGCTTCCTGGCCCATCCCGTAGTACCTAAAAAATTATTAAACTTTAATGTACAAATGAGGTTAAAACAACCCCTTAAATTTACAATTTTAAAATTTTCGATTTTTATAGTTGGCTATGAAAAAAGTTCTATAATCTTACAACATTTCAACTTCCTAAACTTATTAGATTGGTCTACACACTGGATTTCGTATTCCAATGCTAACTTATTGGAGATATGCCGGGGTCTTTGGAGTCGAAACAAAGACACTGCAAGCAAAAGTGACAAAATTACTAAAAGATATTGCGGCTGTCTTGCAACACTGAAAATTTCATTTTTCTAGCTAACCGCATAGTGCCCATAATTAATTTACAAAAATGGCGCAATGCTTTTCTTATGGGAAAAATCGCCATTTTCGGAATTTCTGGAGTCAATCTCATGTCACTTAGGTAAAAAGTCTCATTTTATTTAAAATTTCTTCATAATATCTACAAAAACTAAAACTTTCAGCTTTCTAGCTTATGTAGTTTGGGCTAGACATTAGTATCCTCCTGTTATCATTATATATAGACGTTCCTTACAGAGGAGGAGGAGGAGGAGGAAGATATAACATACTAGTAGTTGGTGCTTGCATACTGCAAGCATTTCATCTCACCTTGAAAAAACATTCATTTTTCAGACAGATATTTCATCATTACAAATATTCTATTAATTCTAAAGATTTCAACTCCGCAGCGATTTTCGTTTGTCCCACATGTAAAAATAATAGTTAAAAAAAATCCCCAAATGTTGAAATTTTAAAAATTTTACACTTTCTACATTATGGGGTACTAATGCTACACATTTTAGCCAAATTTTAAAGTTGTAGCATTTCTATATGTAAAATAATATTTTTCTAATTGTTTAAATTTAAATAATTTTTAACGGCCGCCGCAATTCATATATGGTAAAATTGAAATATGTATTTATGCAAATTCACTACTCTGTAAATAATTTGACAATTCCAGATTCCTAGCTCATCCCGTAGTACCTAAACAGTTATCCATTTGTTTAAATTTTAAGAATTTTTAACTGCCAAACAAATTAAAATATCAAAATTTGTATAATCCCTATTTGTTTTTTTCGGAATTCGACTAAAAAAAATTTCAACCCCGTAGCACATGCGAAATAACATAAACCATGAGAATTTGTTTAAACAATTGCGAATTTTTATCGGCCGCATTGTTGCACTTTTTCATAAATTTCGTTTTTTCTAGTCGATTTCGCACAAACTCCTACCTAATAAAAAAATTTCGAATCTCCAGCACATATGGAAGTGCCTAAACATTAGTATCCTCCTATATGTTATATGTTATCATTCTATATAGACGTTCCTTACAGACGAGGAGGATATAACATACTAGTAGTTGGTGCTTTCATACTGCAAGCATTTCATCTCACCTTGAAAAAACATTCATTTTTCAGAAAGACATTTCATCATTACAAATATTTTTTAATTCTAAAGATTTCACCTCCGCAGCGATTTTCGTTTTTTCCCACATGTAAAAATAATATTTTAAAACAATCCCCAAATGTTGCAATTTGAAAAACTTTACACTTTCTTCATTATGGGGTACTAATGCTACACATTTTAGCAAAATTTTAAAGTTATAGCACTTCTAGAAGTAAAATAATATTTTTGTAATTGTTTAAATTTAAATAATTTTTAACGGCCGCTGCATATCGTATTTGGTAAAATTGAAATGTTTATTTATGCAAATTTACTACTCTGTAAATAATTTGAAAATTTCAGCTTCCTAGCTCATCTCGTAGTACCTAAACAGCTATCTATTTGTTTAAACTTTAAGAATTTTTAAATGCCAAACAAATTAAAATATCAAAATTTGTATATTCCCTATTTCGTTTTTTTAAGAATTCTACTTATAAAAAAAATTTCAACTCTGTAGCACATGCGGAAATACATAAACTATGAAAATTTGTTTAAACAATTGCGAATTTTTATCGGCCACATTGTAGCACTTGTTCAAGATTTTCGTTTTTTCTAGTCGGTGTTGCACAAAATGCTACCTAATAAAAAAATTTCGAATCTCCAGCACATCTGGAAGTGCCTAAACATTAGTATCCTCCTGTTATATATCATTATATATCGACGACTCTTACAGAGGAGGATATAACATACTAGTAGTTGGTGCTTTCATCTCAACATAAAAAACATTCATTATTCATCTTTCATCATTACACATATATTTTTAATTCTAAATATTTCATATATTTCGGAATTTCTGGAGTCGAACTCATGTCACTTAGGTAAGAAGTCTCATTTTATCTGTAGGTTTCTCCACCATATCTACAAAAACTGAAACTTTGAATTCCGAAAGTTGCGTTTTTTCCCACAAGAAAAGCATTGCGCCATTTTTGTAAATTAATTATGGGCACTTACCGGTAAACTAGAAAAATGAAATTATCAGTGTTGCTAGATGGCCGCAATATCTATTAGGAATTATTGTTACTTTTGCTTACAGTGTCTTAGGTTCGACTCCAGAGACCCCGAAATATCTCCCATAAGTTAGCATGGGAAAACGTAATCTAGTGTGTAAACCAATCTAATAAGTTTAGGAAGCTGTAATTTTGCAAGATTATAAAACTTTTCTCATAACCAACTATAAAATGGAAAATTTTAAAATTGTTAATTTTTAGGGGTTGTTTTAACCCCATTTGAACATTAAAGTTTAATAATTTTTTAGGTTCTACGGGATGAGCTAGGAAGCTGCAATTTTCAAATTATTTACAGAACAGTGTATTTGCACAAATAAACATTTCAATCTCTCCATATATATATTGTGGCAACCGTTAAAAATGTTTAAATTTTAAACAATTAGAAAAATATTATTTTACTTCTAGAAGTGCTACAACTTTAAAATTTGGCTCAAATGTGTAGCATTAGTACCCCATAATGGAGAAAATGTATAATGTTTAAAATTGCAACATTTGGGGATTGTTTTAAACTATTATTTTTACATGTAGGAAAAACGAAAATCGCTGCAGAGGTGAAATCTTTAGAATTAATAGAATAAATTTAATGGTGAAATATCTGTCTGAAAAATTAATGTTTTTCCAAGGTGAGATGAAATGCTTGCAGCATGCAAGCACCTTCTACTAGTATGTTATATCCTCCTCCTCTGTAAGAGTCGTCGATATATAATGATATATAACAGGAGGATACTAATGTTTAGGCACTTCCAGATGTGCTGGAGATTCGAAATTTTTTTATTAGGTAGCATTTTGTGCAAAACCGACTAGAAAAAACGAAAATCTTTAAAAAGTGCAACAATACGGCCACTAAAAATTCGCAATTGTTTAAACAAATTTTCAACGTTTAATATTTCCGAATGATCCACGGAGTTGAAATTTTTTTATAAGTAGAATTCTTAAAAAAACGAAATAGGGATTATACAAATTTTGATATTTTTATTTGTTTGGCAGTTAAAAATTCTTAAAGTTTAATCAAATAGATAGCTGTTTCGGTACTACGGTATGAGCTAGGAAGCTGAAATTTTAAAATTATTTACTGAGTAGTAAATTTGCACAAATAAACATTTCAATTTTACCATGTATGAATTTCGGCGGCGGTTAAAAAAAAATATTATTTTACTTCTAGAAGTGCTACAACTTTAATATTTTGCTAAAATGTGTAACATTAGTACTTTATAATGAAGACAGTGTGAAATTTTTAAAATTGCAACATTTGGAGATTGTTTTAAACTATTATTTTTACATCTGGGAAAAACTAAAATCACTGCGCAGGTGAAACTTTTAGAATTAAAAGACTATTTGTAATGATGAAATGTCTGTCTAAAAATTAATGTTTTTTCAAAGTAAGATGAAATGCTTGCAGTATGCAAGCACCAAGTACTTGTATGTTATATCCTCCTCCTCTGTAAGAGTCGTCGATATATAATGATAAATAACAGGAGGATACTAAGGTTTAGGCACTTCCAGATGTGTTGGAGATTCGAAATTTTTTTCTTAGGTAGGATTTTGTGCAAAACCGACTAGTAAAAACCAAAATCTTTAAAAAGCGCAACAATGCGGCCGCTAAAAATTCTCAATTGTTTAAACAAATTTTCAAGGTTTATGTATTTCCGAATGTGCCACGGAGTTGACATTTTTTTAATAAGTAGAATTCCTTAAAAAACGAAATAGGAATTATACAAATTTTGATATTTTAATTTGTTTGGCAGTTAAAAATTCTTAAAGTTTAAACAAAAAGATAACTGTGTAGGTACTACGGTATGAGCTAGGAAGCTGAAATTTTCAAATTATTTACAGAGTAGTAAATTTGCATAAATACATATTTCAATTTTACCATATATGAATTGCGGCGGCCGTTAAAAATTATTTAAATTTAAACAATTAGAAAAATATTATTTTACTTCTAGAAGTGCTACAACTTAAAAATTTGGCTAAAATGTGTAGCATTAGTACTCCATAATGGAGAATGTGTAAAATTTTTAAAATTGCAACATTTGGGGATTGTTTTAAAATATTATTTTTACATGTGGGAAAAAAGAAAATCGCTGCGGAGGTGAAATATTTAGAATTAAAAATATATCTGTAATGATGAAAGATGAATAATGAATGTTTTTTTATGTTGAGATGAAATGCTTGCAGTATGCAAGAACCAACTACTAGTATGTTATATCCTCCTCTGTAAGAGTCGTCGATATATAATGATATATAACAGGAAGATACTAATGTTTAGGCACTTGCAGATAAGCTGGAGATTCGAAATTTTTTTCATAGGTAGAATTTTGTGCAAAACCGACTAGAAAAAGCGAAAATCTTGAAAAAGTGCAACAATGCGGTCGCTAAAAATTCGCAATTGTTTAAACAAATTTTCATGGTTTATGTATTTCCGTATGTGCTACGGAGTTGAAATTTTTTTTATAAGTAGAACTCTTAAAAAAACGAAATAAGGATTATACAAATTTTGATATTTTAATTTGTTTGGCAGTTAAAAATTCTTAAAATTTATATAAATAGATAACTGTTTAGGTACTACGGGATGAGTTAGGAAGCTGAAATTTTCAAATTATTTACAGAGTAGTGAATTTGCATAAATAAACATTTCAATTTTACCATATATGAATTGCCGCGGCTGTTAAAAATTTTTTAAATTTAAACAATTAAAAAAATATTATTTTACTTATAGAAATGCAACAACTTTAAGATTTGGCTAAAATGTGTAGCATTAGTACCCCATAATGGAGAAAGAGTAAAATTTTTAAAATTGCAACATTTGGGGATATTTTTAAACTATTATTTTTACGTGTGGGAAAAACGAAAATCTCTGCGGAGGTGATATATTTTGAATTAAAAATATATGTGTAATGATGAAAGATGAATAATGAATGTTTTTTCAAGGTGAGATGAAATGCTTGCAGTATGCAAGCAACAACTACTAGTATGTTATATCCTCCTCTGTAAGAGTCGTCGATATATAATGATAACAGGAGGATCCTAATGTTTAGGCACTTCCAGATAAGCTGGAGATTCGAAATTTTTTTCTCAGGTAGGATTTTGTGCAAAACCGACTAGAAAAAACGAAAATCTTGAGAAAGTGCAACAAAGCGGCCGATATAAATTCGCAATTGTTTAAACAAATTTTCATGGTTTATGTATTTCCGCATGTGCTACAGAGTTGAAATTTTTTTGTAAGTAGAATTCTTAAAAAAACGAAATACGAAATGTACAAATTTTGATATTTTAATTTGTTTGGCAGTTAAAAATTCTTAAAATTTAAAGAAATAGATAGCTGTTTAGGTACTATGGGATGAGCTAGGAAGCTGAAATATTCAAATTATTTACAGTATAGTAAATTTGCACAAATAAACATTTCAATTTTACCATGTATGTATTGCGGCGGCCGTTAAAAATTATTAAAGTTTAAACAATTAGAAAAATATTATTTTATTTCTAGAAGTGCTACAACTTTAAAATTTGGCTCAAATGTGTAGCATTAGTACCCCATAATGGAGAAAATGTAAAATGTTTAAAATTGCAACATTTGGGGATTTTTTTAAATATAATTTTTACATGTGGGAAAAACGATAATCGCTGCAGAGTTGAAATCTTCATAATTAAAAGAATATTTGTAATGATGAAATGTCTTTCTGAAAAATAATAGTTTTTTCAATGTGAGATGAAATGCTTGCAGTATGCAAGCACCAACTACTAGTATGTTATATATATGTTACTAGAAGAAGGTGCTTGCATACTGCAAGCAATTCATCTCACCTTGAAAAAACAATAATTATTCAGACCGAATTCATTATTACAAATATTCTTTTAATTCTAAATATTTCACCTCCTCAGCGATTTCCGTTTTTTCACATGTAAAAATAATAGTTCTGAAAAATGAATGTTTTTTCAATGTGATATAAAATGCTTGCAGTATGAGTAGGGATAAAAAGCGGCTTTTGGGACAACCTTGACCATGAATTGGCGAATACGTGTGTGAACTGACCTATACGTGGACTGTGTTGTGTTCTGCGTAAGTCATTGACCTTGTCGTAGGTCTGGTTGGGTCATTGGCCTGGTAGTGTGTATGATGTAGGTGGGATTTTGTTAAAAAGCGGGGATTGGGACAACCTAGTCTGTGAATTGGCGAATATTGAATTGGCGAATACGTGTGTGAACTGACCGTGTTGAGTTCTGCGTAAGTCCTTGTCGTAGGTCATTGGTCTGGTTGTGTGTATGATTAAGGTGTGATTCTGTGTGTGTTTAGCGATGATGTAGTGGAATGATGTGATATTGTGTAAGGTAATGGTATTGGTTTTGCGTTAGTGTGGTCATTGGCCTGGTTGTGTGTATGATTCAGGTGTGATTCTGCGTGTGTTTAGCGATGATGTTGTGGAATGATGTGATATTGTGTAAGGTAATGGTACTGGTTTTGCGTTATTGTTGATATTCGCATGGAAGTTGAATGACCCTTTCGCTTCTGCGTCATTCGTTGACCCTAATTTTCGCAATGTTTACATGTTTGAGGTGTGTATGTGTAAAGATGTGGAAGTTGAATGACCCTTTCGCTTCTGCGTCATTCGTTGACCCTAATTTTCGCAATGTTTACATGTTTGAGGTGTGTATGTGTAAAGATGTGATTTTGCAGGGTCATTGACCAAGTGGTAGGTTTGTTTCGGTCATTGGCCTTGTTGTGGGTATGATAGAGGTGCGTGATGAAGTGTAAAGATGTGATTTTGCAGAGTCATTGACCTAGTGATAGGCCTGTTTTGGTCATTGCGTGTTTTTATATTCGAATGGGGGTGATATTGTGTAAGGTAATGGTACTGGTTTTGCGTTATTGTTGATATTCGCAATGTTTACCTGTTTGGTATGAGTTAGTGCGATATGGTGTAGCCAAGTGAAAGTTGAATGACCCTTTCGCTTCTGCGCAAGTCGTTGACCCGTGGAGGGGATAGGGCCTTCCAATATTTACATCTGCGTGTGTTTTGGTTTCTCCTCAGCGCGTGTCTTCGGTCGGTCGTTTACCCTTCTAAGCAGGTTTTCGACGAGCTAAGTAGGTCACCAACTTTTAGGTAAAGAAAAACCGGTTCTGAGTGGGGTGGGGACGGTTGAAATGATTCAAAATGAAACAACATCGAGTAGGCAGATCATGTTTATTGTCGTTCCCTCTCATACCATTCTTCCATTTTTTGTATTTCGTGACATGTAGTCGTCATATCTTCCATATCATGCGGATGATACAATTCAATGTAATCAATAGGTATAAATTTCAGATCTGGTCTCTTGACCCACTTCCAATTATGTTCATGATAGGTCCGAATAACTGACCCAACTTTATGTATAATTGCAAGTTGTTTTAAGTCCTTAACTGAAATGTAATTGTTTTCCAATCAATAATTTCTTAGATTTATAATATACTAATAATATCAAATATTAATTATATCCATTACCTTTGGAGAGCGTTTTGATGCGTAGAAGATTTATGTGCACCTCTGTCCTCTATCGAATCTCAGATCTAAATGATTCAACGTATGAGAAACTCTCTCGAGGAATCAGCAGGTCTTAACTTGTCGAAGGTTGATTGGGAGGTGAAATAAAATGGATAAGGATAGGTTATTGACCTCTACGGTCGGGATGGGTTTTATCAAGTAAATAAAACATGATAAAATTTTAAAAATCGATTTATTTTTTTATTCAATCAATATCATCTTGACAAAAAATGCATTCTTAATCAGTTTCATCACAACATGAAAAACCAAACATGATACAATTGCGTTTTTCTCTTCTGTGATCATCTAGTGGTACATCACCTTCATGCCACTGTGTCATCCGCAATCCGCAGTAAACACATTGAACTGTATCGTATGTTCCGCAGCAGTACACCATTCCGGCTTCGGCGAGATTCTCAGGAGACACCGATGTATTCTTCCATTCCTTGAATGTCTTTATGCGTGCACTTCTTTCCAATAAATTAATGTCACTTAAATTGAGACGACACCATTCAGCGAGAGAAAATGCCCGACTGTGGGAGCAAATATCTGGCATATCTATTCGAAAATGGTAAATACACTCAGTACCAATTCTCTTATTCAGCTTCTCTAGTGCAGGGCAGTCGAAGTCATCTAAGTTATAGACATTTTTAATTTGCGAATGGATGGCCTTTCTTAGAAATTTACACTTTTCCACTCCTTTAGTAAAGATGTAATCGAATGGCCTTGTATATTCCTTCAATATGTATTCTGCCATATCATATTCCACATCGCCAATATGCTCATCTATAGCATGATACTCTTGCGTGGTCCATACATTGACGCTATTTGAATGATTTTCCAACTTAGGCGTTTTAAAAATCCAATGTTGACTTGCAAAGGTGTTTAATGAGATTATGGATAATTCTCGCAACAAAAAACGTCCCGATGCATCTTTGTCAAGATTGAAGTCAACAATAGCTGAATTCATGTTTGCTACTGATGGTGGAAAGTATCATCGCACTATATTTATCATCCTGCAAATTTCACTGAGCCAGTCAGCGGATCATACCAAAATGACTCATCACTGATCACTAAGCAATGAGCGCTAGTTCTAGATAGGAAATTTGTTTCTGATTCGAAGTCTACTCTAACGTCTACAGCACCTGAAGTGATTGATTCATCTTGCTTCGAACAATCAATGACTGCGATAGGTGCGATATTAACGAATTGATCACGTGACAACAAAGGTTTTGGTTCATTTCCATAATATGATTTCTGAAATTTTGCGTACATATTGTAAAGCTCAGCTATCTGCCCCTTGCTAAAATTTAAATCTAATACATCGTAGGGGAAACTTTTATTATTGAGAAAAACTTGAATGCCTCTTAAATTACAGTGGTCGAAAACACTGCTATCCCGCTGTACAATATTATTCCGTGATGTTTGAAATGCGAATATAACATAACGAGGTTTACCAAACTGAGAGGTTGTCTTTACGACCCAAGTCTGTTTTTCACTTCTCGGTAATTCTGGGTAGGATGAAAGTTTCCAGCGTCGATACGTTATCTGAATAGGTTTATTTTGATCAATACGTTTGAGTAAAAGTAATTTCTGCTTATCGGATACTGTAACATATGGAATTCTCCAACAAATTTTATCAATTGTAATTTTAGCTTTCACATTATTGGTAGATACGTAGCAGTTATCATCAGTGCGTGCTCTGATTAAAATGAGTTCATGATTTCCGTTGATAAAAATCTTATCATTATCTTCCATTAACCCAAACATTGTATTCAGCGGGATACAAACGTTAAAATTCCCATCTTCCAATACCTCGCTCGACTTTCCGGGGATTACCCATCCTGCATTTAGTAATCCTTTCGATGTACTATCTGTTAGTGAAACATAACCCTTGAGAGTGCAGGTAACTCCTGGATTTCTCACGCTGTCTATTTCAGCACCATTTAAACAATAACGAGCCTCAGAAAAAAGATGATAGAAAGCATTATTTACAAGCGTGGTGGTTGATGCTATACCGGATCCATCTTCATTAGTAATATGACCTTCTATATAGATGTGACTTTGACTTGGAAGAATAAAATCAGATTGATTTTGAACTACCATACGAATTTCATCATTGTAATCGAACTTTGATTGTGTGTAAGGATGATGAGTATGGTACTCGATGGAAGTTATTGATTCATCATAACGCGCACTGGAGTCTATATTTAATATATCCATTTCGGATGCAGACGGAACCCGAGAGATTCTAGAAACTGTATGTTATTAGATGATAACGGTTTAGCAGTACGTGGTGTACTAATCCATCTCATCGCCGCACCGCGATTATAAGGATTTCGAGTAAAATCAAGACCCATTTTCCTTTAAATGTAATCTAATTGTAATAGTTTCGTTGCGGAAGTCTACTGGATTTCCGTTTTGATCTAACAATCTGAGAGTGATGTTGTTTATCGTTCTGGTATTCACAGGCAAATAAATTATCTCACTAGGTCTTTCTATTATTTTATACCCCGGTGGAACTTCAGGAAAAAACTGATGTAATATATGCACATTCTCACCGTTTTTATACGAACCTTCTACAATGTTACATTCGATAAGAATGTCATTTACGTGAAAAACGTCTACAATATTGTCTGATATGTGTCTTACTTTTGCTTCCAATTTTCTCTTCGCAAATCCGAGAAGTGATGCTATCGAACCATGTTTAGTAAAATCCAACTCAAAGTTACAAGTCAATGCTGAACGTAAAGTATTATTATTTGCTTCGATCTTTATTGCATCTTTTCCTAAAACACTTTGTAAATATTCGTTTAAATCATCAATTTCATATGTTCCTGTTGGTATTACCACAGAATTTCCGCTTCCATAGTGGAAGATATTGTTCCCATCGAACACGTTAGGTATTGTATAATAAGTTTCTAAACTCACACATCCTATGCTATAATTTTTATCAGCATCCAAGGTGATCTCGGGAAAATAATCAGCATTAAGAGTGGATGTTTTACCCGTAAACGTTAACGTCCAAGACATGACTAATTACAATTCCAGATGTTTGCATCTTTATTCAAAAATTTTAAACATAAATGACCGCAATTTACAGCTTTTGTTTTCTGATATCTATCTCTGTTATAATGAATCGTGCTATTTTTAAAATAATTTAGGAGTTCTGTAGGTGGTGGAAGATTTCCAAAACTGTCAAAGTAATCAACATGTTTGCCCGTTTTTCTGTAACACACCCAATGTGTTCCCGCCCCATCAGAGTCATCCAAATTTACAATACCACTCTCATTAGACCACGGCGATCGTAAAGGCAATCCGTCTCTCATAAATACGCCTCGAAAATTTGGAATATTTAACTTCTTAACATAGTGAAGTAGATCAAAATTGGAGAGCGCTCTCTTAGGTAACCTACTTAAAAGTTTTTTTTTTATTCGGTGGTGAAATGTATAAGCCTAATCCCTTCTTATATGGTTTCATATAGAGCCCTTTCCCACGCAACGCTATTGCTTCCATTCTAGCATTATGTCTTTTCGATTCTTCCAATCTCTTTTTTGCGGCATTTGCCTCAGAAGCAGCTTTTATTATACCTGATGCACCACCTGCCAAACCACCTAATGCTGACAACCCTGCAAATAAAGGTATTAGTGGGATAATTCCTCCAGTCTTTGGAATTGGTATAACTCTAGGCGTAGTATATTTACTCCTTTTCTTTTTCACATCCCTTCGAATAACATTAAGTGTTAATTTAGCAGCCTGATTGAGGTTTTTATTTTTCAAGTTTTTCATTGCTACTCGAGCTCTCCGCATGATATTTCTAAAACAGTTAGACTTTCTAGTTCCACTACCCACCTTCACTTTTGCTTTCATTATATTCGTAACTATACCTGCAGATATCTTTTCACCTAAACTCGCGTCTTTTGATTTTACACGTTGCCAAGCCTTTTCGGCTAGATCGAGGTCGGCTTTATGTCTATCAGATAAATCTTTAGATTTAGAGTATGCTATGTCGTGTTGTTTACAATAAGCATCTAGTGGATTTATACCTTGATCTCCTCTTGCAAGACGTTGTTTTAATTTCGTCCCTGGACCACAGAATTGGTACCCTGGTAAATGAAGCTCAAATGGTAACTTATTAATGACACTATTCACCAGTCCTTTTCCAGATGCGTACCGACTCATACTAATGTGGTAGAAAGTTTGTTTTGCTATTTATTTAAACTCACGGTGGAAAGAATATCATTATAATGGAGGTAGAGGAACAGTGCGAAAAGCTCCCGATAGGTACATTCTCGTTTGATGAATGTAAACCGCGCGAGAGGCATGGTCCCTTGCTTCCTGAAAGTATCCGCTGCATTGTTTGCGGTCCATCTAATTCTGGTAAAACAAATGTAATAATTAATCTTCTCACAGAGACAAATGGGCTAAAGTATGAAAACGTGTATTTATACAGTAAGTCGTTGAATCAACCAAAATATTTATTTCTGCAAAATATTCTTTCCTTAGTTCCTGAAATTGGACACTTCTTTTTCAAAGACAACAAAGGAGTTGTAAATATAGATGATGTAAGACCGCACTCTGTATTTATATTTGATGACATTTCTTGTGAAAAGCAAGATAATATGAGAATATATTTTAGCAGTGGTCGGCACAAGATGATTGATTGTTTTTATCTTGCTCAGACTTATTCAAAAGTTCCGAAGCAATTGATACGGGATAATGTAAATTTGATTATACTTTTTAAGCAGGATGAATTAAATCTCAAGCATATTTATGATGATCATGTAAATACGGATATGACCTTTGCGCAATTTAAGAACATATGCATGGAGTGTTGGAGGGATAAATATGGCTTTATGGTAATAGATAAAGAATGTGATATTAATAAGGGACGCTATAGAAAAATGTTTGATTCTTTTATAAAACCACATAACATTTCATAGGTTCATTCAGTGTTTACAGGGTAATTAAACCGATATGTTTCAAGATAAAAGAAAGAGAAAAGCTGAAGAGGATCTGACTCGTGAAATCATTAAAAGAAGTGATAATATCCGAGAGAAATACAATAATTTAAAAAGAGCGCAGAGATCAGAACAAGATTTTTTATCACAGTCATTTAAACCAATTGTTGATCCTTTAAATGACCTCGTGCGACAAACCAAATCTCAAAATATCTCCAAACCTACTGTAAATAAACAGTCCGATGAAAAATCTCCAGACAAAACTCTTTTTAGTAATTACATTAAATTGGTTATGAGCAATGATAAGAGATTAGATCGTACTTTTGGAGTCAGATATAGCGGAACTGATTGGTTTATTGGAGATTCACCTGTTGAAATGGATGATGAAAACCTCATCGTGAGAGATAAGACTTATGTTGAGACACCGGGACTGCTTGAGCTTTTATTTATGACGAAACCAAAAATGGATGAAGTTAAGCCTAAGGATATGGAAAATTATCGTCAAATATTAATAGATACCAATGCTCATAAACGAGGATATAATAGTCGGGAGAAGATAAACAGTAATCGAGGATCTAAGTACGTAAAAATTATATCTAAATTGTTTCCCAATTCTACAGCAGGCCGAGGGATGGATGTTTCACAACCTATCATTGAGTATTGGGATGACCCGAATGAACTTGTGGACAGACTTAAATTAATTCTTTCATCTAAGGCTTCGGGGCATTCAGGTCACGACAATGAAATTGTCGCCATCATAGAAGAGCTTAGAGATAGCGATATCATTATATAAGATATGATAGCGATTTTACTTTCGCAGTAAAATAATGCCTGTGGATAAGTTTGGACGTTCTTTGAGGAGAAGAAGGAGGATGGATTCGTATGATATGCTAGGAAATCGTTTAACAAATTTAGCTTCTCCTATAGACACCAATGATGCTGTCACAAAAGGATATTTGAGAGATAACACACTTTCATTGACTGAACATCAAATAAATGCTGACAATCGTCGCATATCTAATATAGGCAAATCTCTTCAACCTAGAGATGCTGTCTCAAAAGAGTACGTGGACTTTCGAATACCAGGAGCGACGAGACATTATATTTCAGCAGGTGGACGAAGAATCGTAAGTGCGAAAGAACCAATAGATGAGGGTGATGTAGTAAATAAACGTTTTTTGCTTCAAAATGCTATAACAATAGCAAAAGACACTACGAGTGCAAAGAAAACCCGAATAACGGATTTGAATGATCCTCAGGATGAATATGATGCAGTTAATTATAAGACCTTGCTTACAAAATTACAGAATGCTGTTATCATGGATAGCGGTGTGATAGATGTGAAAAGTCATCGGATAACAAACGTATCAAACCCTCAAGATGAAAGTGACGCTGTTAATTTTAAGACTTTGCTTGAAAGCTCAACAGTTCATCTAAATCATGTTGCAAATAACACTATCACGCTAAATAAGAATAAATTTGATGCACGCGGACATGCTCTGACTAATGTGAGAGATCCTGTGGAAGAAACAGACGTTGTCAATTTGGGTTATTTGAGGAGATTGCTTTTAAAACGTCAGTATTAATAGAGGAACATTTCAACGGTCACGGAATAATTATGCAGTCAACCTAGACGTGAAGATGGATATCAGACGTGGAATTGTCAATGAACTTCACAAACCAGCGAGGAAGAATAATGAACGAAGAAAAGTTCTGATAAAAGGTTTGGACGACTTATGGCAAGCTGATTTGGTAGAAATGCTTCCTTATTCAAGTGAAAATCGTGGATACAAATACCTATTAACCATGATAGATGCCTTATCAAAATACGCTTGGGCTGTTCCTGTGAAACGAAAAACCTCAGAAGATGTCTCGCGGGCTGTGAAGATGATTCTCAAACAAAGGAAACCGAGAAATATTCAAACTGATCAAGGGAAATAGTTTTACAACAATAAATTCATTGGTTTGATGAAAAAACATGGAATTAACCATTACAGCACATTTAGCACAATGAAAGCTTCAATAGTAGAACGATGGAACCGTACTCTTAAAACTGAAATGTGGAAACGATTTAGTTTACAAGGTAACCACAAATGGTTAACAATATTACCTATTTTAGTTCAAGAGTATAATAATAGGGTACATAGAACGATCAAGATGAAACCTGCTGATGTCACTAAGGAGAATGAAAAGGATATATTATCAAGAATTTATCAAAGGAAAATAAGAAAAGGCGCTAAAAAGGTCAAATTTAGTGAAGGGGACAATGTACGCATATCAAAAAGCAAGGCAATATTTGAAAAAGGTTTTACGCCTTCTTGGTCTACAGAGATATTTGTCATAGAGGAAGTAAAAAATACGGTTCCACCAACTTATATTCTCAGAGACCAAAATAATCAACCTATTAAAGGCGGCTTTTATCAAGAGGAATTGCAGAAAACAAAGTTCCAGGATGTTTACTTAGTGGAAAAGATTTTGAAGAGACGTGGTGATAAGGCGTACGTTAAATGGTTGGGATTCGACAATTGTTATAACACATGGGAAGATGTAAATCAAATGTTGAAATAAATAAAAGATTTATGTTTCATATTCAATTGTTTTTATTCCAATTTAGGAAATAATTTTCCATCACCAATAGAATAAAGCGCAATTCAATTGCGCACACATTTCACATAAAAAGTACAGAAATATCAATACTAAAAACTAAATAGAAAAAAATTATTTCAATTGCGCACACACAACACATAAAAAGTACAGAAATATCAATACTAAAAACTAAATAGAAAAAAAAATATTTCAATTGCACGCACATTTCACTTAAAAAGTACAGAAATATCAATACTAAAAACTAAATAGAAAAAAAAATTATTTTCATTCGTCATTCGGAGTTAAGTAATGACCATGAGCTAATGTATTGATTCCATCACATAAAATGTACCTCTTGTCATCAAAAGGTGATAACGATAGTTTGTTCACTTCTACAGAATATAACTCATGTTTTTTAGATCTTATCTGTCTAAATGATGTCATTTTTTCTTTACTTTCATTCAAACAGTCCAAATAATCTTTGAATTTTATTTTACTGTTAACGGCGCATTTTTTAACGCCTTTGGCACGCTTTTTTTCCTCACCGTCGATGATAATGGAATACATCTTTGCTCTCAATCCTACAAATTCAGAGATTGATTTTGCACAGGCTTCATCTTTAAATTTACCCAACACTTTCTTATTTGCCAAAGAATAACATTTGTGATCAGTTGGATAGTCTGAAGTATCAAAGAAAGAAATATTTTTTATCAAGTCTTCATAAAAATCATCCGTTTTTACCTCGTAAATAAATGAATCTGTATCCATATACAACAATTTTAGATTTTCTTTATCATACATGGACTTCATTACGTTGTAATGAAAATCATACATTAAAATTTTAGATAAATCTAAAATTGCCATTCCTACATAAATGGGTTTATCAAAAACAATTTTTTCTTTCGCCATATGTACTGCGACCAGATTTTCCGAATATATGGTTCGATCTAGAAAATTACTTTTTGCTATTACTTTTTGCAATCTTTTCATGTCACAGATCAATTCAATATTTATTCTTTTACGTACGTTCTCCATAGATTTCCCAAAAACTGAATTGTTCATTAATTTAAAGAATTCCTTTTCGAAATCGTTAGTAGCCAATTTCCGCTTCTCAGTATTATTTAATATATATGACTCAAGCCAATTAGATTGTTGAAATTCTATTATTCTATTAATATTTTTTAATTTTAACCCTAGCTGTAATGCTTGTTTCAACAGAGAAATGTGAATTACATAGCGTTTCTTATTGAATAATGTTGTTAGAAGTTTTTTCTGATCTGAACCTGGCGGGTTATCATTTTCAGGTAGAAGGGGAAATTCGTTATGCTGATCGTGAAGGTAACTTGGGTATTCCAAATCTACATCTAACAAATACCCTACGGTGCCTTCATCATCAATCTCTTCAATGTCTCCTATATCTTTTGGATCAACCCATCTAAATCCCGAATAAGGCATTTTTTTACACATACTATACCCATACAAGTTATTTGCGTCTATATATGCTATATATGAACTTTCTTCTCTAGGATTATATTCATTCATGTACTTATTGTTTGCTTTCGAATATCGTTTAACACATTGAGCCAAACCTCCCCTGATTCCACGTTCTATCATAATAATCATATCGTAATCAGTCAGTAGATCTAATTTTGCTTTACTATGTTTGAGGGCGGCTTCCCAAGCAAGTCCGGGGGATGTGAAATAGTAACTAGGATCCAAACCATATGATTGCAAACATTCACTGCGGAAATTCTCAAATACATCGACGAGTCCCACAACGTCACCCGTCAGATATATATCGCTGTACTCCCCTAAGTTTTTAACATTGAAAGTCTCCCACACTTTTTTAGCATGCTCATAGTCAGAAATAGAAAGCTCAGTTTCATTTAATTTATTTACAAAAGAATCCATCGGAGGAAGAAATGGCAATTCTAATTTTTCAAAACAATCGATGAAATCATATGGAAAAACACCTTTCTTTGTAATTAATTTAAATTGTTCACCATGAAAGTGTTTTGATGTCTCTACGAATTTTGACGCTGGGAGAATTGACATTAAATACTCTAAGCTATAGGGCATAAATCTATATGTATCCACAAATCTTAACTGTATGTTCCCAATATACTTTATAAAGCTAATATATCGCTCCTCTGTATTGGGAATCACTCCTATCCTCCCTGGAATATTTCCCAGTTCTTTTATAATAAAATGTGAATCATAACCACTCAAATTGTGTATGTACACAGGAATGAAATTCGGATTCTTAAAATTTAAATTACATATTCGATGAGCAGCTCCTCTAAACTCCCCACTCAAATGACAATGATCTTTAACTTTATAATTTTTGCTATTTTCTTCAATTTTTCCTCCGCAAATATGACAATCAGCACAGTTTTTGTAATTTTCTTCTTGTATTGACGTTAATTCTATCATTCCAATTTTCCTTGCATAAATATCTGAAATTTTGTTTGCTAGATAAGCTAAGTACTCTACTAATTTATATGCTGCATCTACTCCTCGATATATGTATGGTTTCTGTGGAATAATATCTGCCGCAAAAGATGATTTAACATAAACGCAAAAGCTCATTGCTTCATGTTTCTGATATGAAGATGTGTGGGAACTTGTCGGATCTCCAGGACAACCTTGAATGGGTAGTAATATTGATTCGATATCAGCATAAATTACAAAGGGAACTCGAAGTTTGTTTTGATAATTTTTAAATTCTATATGCGGTACTTTACCATCTTTAATTTCAGGCAGAACAATTCTTGTTGGATGATTAAATTTACATAATTCTAAATGATTTCTTAATCGAATTTCACGGTCATTACCTGTGTAGTAATTAAAACATCGTTTACAAATCGATATTGAACGTTTACTTTTAATAAGTTGACGGGAAATTAGTCTATTGAAGTTCTTTATCCAAACATAGTGAATTTCATTGCCCTCAGTCAATAGCAACAGATCGCGATGATCCACTAATTCTTCATCAACAACTTTCAACGGATACACATTAGAGTCATTATCAATACCGAATACGTTGATGCTAATGTTATTTCGACGTTCAAATAATTTTATCTGATTCAAAGGTGTGGGAAAATTTATACAGTCAAAATCGTAAGAATGAGTTATATTTCTGTAGGAACTTACTCTCTCAGGATGGTGAATGGTAACTAATTTTCCAAGAATAGAATATCGAAAACAATTATTGTCTAAATTTTGCACATTTACACATGCTCTAGTTGATGCTATGCACTTTGGTAGATTAATATATTTTCTTCCTCTTAAAGGTTTAAACACGTTAATTCTAAGTAATATGTGAACAATTTCATTTAACATCCACCCACTTTTTTTTGTTCCACTCTCTTCCATCTCACATGTGATTTTTTTTAGGGCTGAATCTACCATCTCACCTACATTTGAATCCATATAAACAGCTACATTTTTAGTTTTGAAAGCTCGCTTCTGTTCTTCACCAGCAATATTGACGAAGTTACATTCTAAAAATATGTTAAATTTTAATGTTTTATCTACTATTAAATTTTTTCTAATTTTATCAACCAAATATATTCTTTTATTTTCTAGAAATGTTTCTACACTCTTACAATCCTTAATATTACTAAATTTATAGGTTCTCAAAGAACCATTAAATGCTACTTCTACTTCGTCTTCTTCAACTCTTCTTTTTTTATCGCCGATCACCGACGTGTCTCTTTCACTTTCTAAATCATTACCCACGATCGGACTGTTTGTATAACTGTCTAAATATTCACTCAATTTTCTTTTTTTCCAGTGTTTTTCCATCGTTACACTATTGTCACATCATGAACATTCCCAAGTTTTCCCTTATATATTAAATTATGTTTTTCTTCCCCAATATTATATTCTTCTAGCTCTTTTGAGGAGAACTGACTAGGGTCGAATCTCTTCGGCAGGAAAACTTTCCAAGACTCACCGTTCCTTTCAATGTATGCTCTTAGTGTCGGACCGTATTTGGCGTCAACCACATCAAATCTCAAAATCCGGTATTCGACGTGCTTTTCGAGCTCACCAATTGGTTTGTAGGCTACTATTTGCGATTGATCGTTCAATTTTTTCATGAATGCCATCTGAAAAGACAAAAGAAAAAGAACAAAGAATAGTTTTTGTCCACAATAACCTCACTGGAGTTAAAATTACCATTAATTCATACATCATTAAATAATTTATCAGTAGGTACTTACTTTTTATATTGAAACGCTTCTGAACTGTTGAGTAATCTGCAACTGACAACTGTATCTTCACTCGAATGAAAATAAAACGTTGCTTTACATCAGCGCGGAAAAAGACGAGTGTCTTCGAAGGTTGATCTTTGATTTCTGCTAGATTTCTACCATTTCCTTCGATATATATATATATATATATATATATATATATAATACCCCACGCTCCCGGTGACGTAATAGAAAACTCATTGCCATGGGTTTCTAAAATGGGAAATAAAAATTTAACTTCGGTTTCTAAAGCCTCATACCGGGTTTCATAATACTTTCACTTTTACCTCGGGCTACGTAATAGAAAACTCGTTCCCATGGATTTTTAAATTGGGAAATAAAAATTTAAAAATTTGTGACGTGATAAATTATCATCTATCACAAGTCCTCCATCCATGGTTCTAATACGATATTCTTGACGGTTACGTAATAGAAAACTCGTTCCCATGGGTTTCTAAATTGGGAAATAAAAATTTGATTTCGGTTTTAAAAGCCTCGTACCGGGTTTCATAATACTTTCACTTTTACCTCGGAAGAGTGTGAGTTTGACTCCTTTTTTATGTTAACGAAATTCCGCTTAGAATGTCTCCTGATTTGAGACGTAATAAATTTGGGAAATAAAAATTTAGCTCCGGTTTCAAAAGCCTCGTACCAAGATTCATGGAAATAAAACACATGTTTGAGATAATCAGTTTATTTATTTATTTAAAAAAAGTACAGCAACTACTTCCAGAATTCAATATGATTATCCCTTTTAATCGTTTTAAAATATTCATCGTCTTCTCTCCACCAGCAGAATTCTTCAATCGCTTGATTTCTCACGTCTTCAATCATATCCTCTCTATCGTCTGCTTTAATATCAGTACTGTTCGTTCTTCCACTTTGCACATTCACCACGGTGTTGGCTCGATTTTTCAACTCCTGTTGCGCCTCACAATGTGCTCGTCTTATCTTATCCATACCTTCCTTGAATTTGAGTTCTTCAGCAAAGCTTTACTCTAAAGTGAGTCTTGATTTGATATTACCTCGATATATATAACACATCCCGAATTGTATTAATTATGTCAAGCACATCGATGGTTTTTGTTTATTTTCTATGACGATTACAATAAATTTTTAAATTGTTTTTGTACATAATTTATGATAGTGAATTTTCTATGACGAGTTCAAATAAATTAATTTTTAATTCGTTTATGCATATTCATTTTGTTTCCGAAAATATATTTTCTATGATGGATCACAAAATATTTTTTGTTAATCGAAATCTTTCTGTCTCTAGCGAAGTTCTCCCAATTCGTTTCTGCACATTCATTCTGTGCGTTTCCGAAAGAATACTTTCTATGATAGGTCCTAAATAATTAATTTTTAATCTAAATCTTTCTCTGTCTCTAGCAATGGTCTCCCAGTAACATTTTCTTGCTTCTCTGCTAGCAAACGAATATACATACAAAACTTTCACGCTTATATTATCTCCAAACCTTACAGATTTCTCGGATACTATTGGCTCTCTCTTCTCCTCATGAATCGAGGTCAGCTTCTGTGAATCCATTTCTTTTTTTTTGTCGGATATAAATGGACTCGTCAAGCGACCACGATGGTACTGCGCTAACGGCTGGTGTGTGGTAAACTACTACCGTGTCTAGAGTTATACCGAGACAACCATGAGTGGAAAATACGCAATATTGCTTACAGCCGTTAAGATTACAACTCAGGGTGACGAGAAGTGTACCTCTCAGATATTAAGTGAAACTCACGAAATTCAAAATTTAGATTATTTACGTCTCCGCAGCTATGATTTCACTTTAGCAACATTGGAATTGCCAGGTGAATATTTGTTGCAGCTTTCCCTTGGAACTCGTGCGTCTTTTGAAGATGTGTTGACAGAAGATAATCTCTCTGATGTGAAAGAAGACATTTTAAGTTTCGTGTTAATCATAGAAAGGAAGATATGTGGCAATGTTTTACCACCTCTTCTTATGCAGTGTGAAGATGGTAAAAAGTCTTCATCAAAGTGTAAAATAAATGAAAATATTGACGTGATAATAACATTAAGACTCATTCAATTATTGGATAATGGATTCAGAAAAGAACTTATCGAAGCAAAGAAAGACGATTTAGTAAAAAGTGGACTGGTGAAGTCGTTATTAAAAGAGGCCATAACAAATGAAGCGACATGGAGGTTATTTAATAATAAATATAGAATGAGTATGGAGCAATGTTTGTAAAAAACTAACTTTGTATATTATTTTTGTTAAATAAATCGATTTTTAACTTTTCTCGTGTTTTATTTACTTGATAAAACCTGCCCCGACCGTAGGTTTTTAAAACAACTAGAGGTCAATATCCTATCCTACCCAGGTATTAAACATAACTTTCTCTTCCGACACGCTGGAGCAACCGCAGGTCTTTTAATTTCCCTTTCTTAATTTGAGGTCCCAATTCTTCTCCCCTCCCCACCCCACTCAGAACCGGTTTTTCTTTACCTAAAAGTTGGTGACCTACTTAGCTCGTCGAAAACCTGCTTAGAAGGGTAAACGACCGACCGAAGACACGCGCTGAGGAGAAACCAAAACACACGCAGATGTAAATATTGGAAGGCCCTATCCCCTCCACGGGTCAACGACTTGCGCAGAAGCGAAAGGGTCATTCAACTTTCACTTGGCTACACCATATCGCACTAACTCATACCAAACAGGTAAACATTGCGAATATCAACAATAACGCAAAACCAGTACCATTACCTTACACAATATCACCCCCATTCGAATATAAAAACACGCAATGACCGAAACAGGCCTATCACTAGGTCAATGACTCTGCAAAATCACATCTTTACACTTCATCACGCACCTCTATCATACCCACAACAAGGCCAATGACCGAAACAAACCTACCACTTGGTCAATGACCCTGCAAAATCACATCTTTACACATACACACCTCAAACATGTAAACATTGCGAAAATTAGGGTCAACGAATGACGCAGAAGCGAAAGGGTCATTCAACTTCCACATCTTTACACATACACACCTCAAACATGTAAACATTGCGAAAATTAGGGTCAACGAATGACGCAGAAGCGAAAGGGTCATTCAACTTCCATGCGAATATCAACAATAACGCAAAACCAGTACCATGACCTTACACAATATCACATCATTCCACAACATCATCGCTAAACACACGCAGAATCACACCTGAATCATACACACAACCAGACCAATGACCACACTAACGCAAAACCAATACCATTACCTTACACAATATCACATCATTCCACTACATCATCGCTAAACACACACAGAATCACACCTTAATCATACACACAACCAGACCAATGACCTACGACAAGGACTTACGCAGAACTCAACACGGTCAGTTCACACACGTATTCGCCAATTCAATATTCGCCAATTCACAGACTAGGTTGTCCCAATCCCCGCTTTTTAACAAAATCCCACCTACATCATACACACTACCAGGCCAATGACCCAACCAGACCTACGACAAGGTCAATGACTTACGCAGAACACAACACAGTCCACGTATAGGTCAGTTCACACACGTATTCGCCAATTCATGGTCAAGGTTGTCCCAAAAGCCGCTTTTTATCCCTACTAGTATGCAAGCACCAACTACTAGTATGTTATATCCTCCTCCTCCTCCTCCTCTGTAAGTATAACAGGAGGATACTAATGTCCAGCCCAAACTACAAGTCCTAGATAGCTGAAAGTTTTAGTTTTTGTTGATTTGACGGCAAAACCTACAGATAAGATGAGACTTCTTACCTAAGTGACATGAGTTCGACTCCAGAAATTCCGAAATTTGCGTTTTTTCCCATAAGAAAAGCATTGCGCCATTTTTTGTAAATTAATTATGGGCACTTGCCGGTAAGGTAGAAAGATGAAATTTTTAGTGTTGCTATATGGCCGCAATATCTATTAGGAATTTTTGTCACTCTCGCTTACAGTGTCTCGGGTTTGACTCCAGAGACGCCGGAATGTCTCCCATAAGTTAGCATGGGAAAACACAATCCAGTGTTTAGAATAATCTAATAAGTTTAGGAAGCTGAAATTTTGCAAGATTATAGAACTTTTCTCATAACCAACTATAAAAATGGAAAATTTTAAAAAATTGTAAATTTTAGGGGTTGTTTTAACTCCAATTGAACATTAAAGTTTAATAATTTTTTAGGTACTATGGGAATAAACAAATAGATAGCTGTTTAGGTACTAAGGAATGAGCTAGAAAGCTGCAATTTTCAAATTATTTACAGAACAGTGCATTTGCACAAATAAAAATTTCAATTTTACCATATATGAATTGCGGCAGCCGTTAAAAATTATTTAAATTTAAACAATTAGAAAAATATTATTTTACTTCTAGAAGTGCTACAACTTAAAAATTTGGCTAAAATGTGTAGCATTAGTACTCCATAATGGAGAATGTGTAAAATTTTTAAAATTGCAACATTTGGGGATTGTTTTAAAATATTATTTTTACATGTGGGAAAAAAGAAAATCGCTGCGGAGGTGAAATATTTAGAATTAAAAATATATCTGTAATGATGAAAGATGAATAATGAATGTTTTTTTATGTTGAGATGAAATGCTTGCAGTATGCAAGAACCAACTACTAGTATGTTATATCCTCCTCTGTAAGAGTCGTCGATATATAATGATATATAACAGGAAGATACTAATGTTTAGGCACTTGCAGATAAGCTGGAGATTCGAAATTTTTTTCATAGGTAGAATTTTGTGCAAAACCGACTAGAAAAAGCGAAAATCTTGAAAAAGTGCAACAATGCGGTCGCTAAAAATTCGCAATTGTTTAAACAAATTTTCATGGTTTATGTATTTCCGTATGTGCTACGGAGTTGAAATTTTTTTTATAAGTAGAACTCTTAAAAAAACGAAATAAGGATTATACAAATTTTGATATTTTAATTTGTTTGGCAGTTAAAAATTCTTAAAATTTATATAAATAGATAACTGTTTAGGTACTACGGGATGAGTTAGGAAGCTGAAATTTTCAAATTATTTACAGAGTAGTGAATTTGCATAAATAAACATTTCAATTTTACCATATATGAATTGCCGCGGCTGTTAAAAATTTTTTAAATTTAAACAATTAAAAAAATATTATTTTACTTATAGAAATGCAACAACTTTAAAATTTGGCTAAAATGTGTAGCATTAGTACCCCATAATGGAGAAAGAGTAAAATTTTTAAAATTGCAACATTTGGGGATATTTTTAAACTATTATTTTTACGTGTGGGAAAAACGAAAATCTCTGCGGAGGTGATATATTTTGAATTAAAAATATATGTGTAATGATGAAAGATGAATAATGAATGTTTTTTCAAGGTGAGATGAAATGCTTGCAGTATGCAAGCAACAACTACTAGTATGTTATATCCTCCTCTGTAAGAGTCGTCGATATATAATGATAACAGGAGGATCCTAATGTTTAGGCACTTCCAGATAAGCTGGAGATTCGAAATTTTTTTCTCAGGTAGGATTTTGTGCAAAACCGACTAGAAAAAACGAAAATCTTGAGAAAGTGCAACAAAGCGGCCGATATAAATTCGCAATTGTTTAAACAAATTTTCATGGTTTATGTATTTCCGCATGTGCTACATAGTTGAAATTTTTTTTGTAAGTAGAATTCTTAAAAAAACGAAATACGAAATGTACAAATTTTGATATTTTAATTTGTTTGGCAGTTAAAAATTCTTAAAATTTAAAGAAATAGATAGCTGTTTAGGTACTATGGGATGAGCTAGGAAGCTGAAATATTCAAATTATTTACAGTATAGTAAATTTGCACAAATAAACATTTCAATTTTACCATGTATGTATTGCGGCGGCCGTTAAAAATTATTAAAGTTTAAACAATTAGAAAAATATTATTTTATTTCTAGAAGTGCTACAACTTTAAAATTTGGCTCAAATGTGTAGCATTAGTACCCCATAATGGAGAAAATGTAAAATGTTTAAAATTGCAACATTTGGGGATTTTTTTAAATATAATTTTTACATGTGGGAAAAACGATAATCGCTGCAGAGTTGAAATCTTCATAATTAAAAGAATATTTGTAATGATGAAATGTCTTTCTGAAAAATAATAGTTTTTTCAATGTGAGATGAAATGCTTGCAGTATGCAAGCACCAACTACTAGTATGTTATATATATGTTACTAGAAGAAGGTGCTTGCATACTGCAAGCAATTCATCTCACCTTGAAAAAACAATAATTATTCAGACCGAATTCATTATTACAAATATTCTTTTAATTCTAAATATTTCACCTCCTCAGCGATTTCCGTTTTTTCACATGTAAAAATAATAGTTCTGAAAAATGAATGTTTTTTCAATGTGATATAAAATGCTTGCAGTATGCAAGCACCAACTACTAGTATGTTATATCCTCCTCCTCCTCCTCCTCTGTAAGTATAACAGGAGGATACTAATGTCCAGCCCAAACTACAAGTCCTAGATAGCTGAAAGTTTTAGTTTTTGTTGATTTGACGGCAAAACCTACAGATAAGATGAGACTTCTTACCTAAGTGACATGAGTTCGACTCCAGAAATTCCGAAATTTGCGTTTTTTCCCATAAGAAAAGCATTGCGCCATTTTTTGTAAATTAATTATGGGCACTTGCCGGTAAGGTAGAAAGATGAAATTTTTAGTGTTGCTATATGGCCGCAATATCTATTAGGAATTTTTGTCACTCTCGCTTACAGTGTCTCGGGTTTGACTCCAGAGACGCCGGAATGTCTCCCATAAGTTAGCATGGGAAAACACAATCCAGTGTTTAGAATAATCTAATAAGTTTAGGAAGCTGAAATTTTGCAAGATTATAGAACTTTTCTCATAACCAACTATAAAAATGGAAAATTTTAAAAAATTGTAAATTTTAGGGGTTGTTTTAACTCCAATTGAACATTAAAGTTTAATAATTTTTTAGGTACTATGGGAATAAACAAATAGATAGCTGTTTAGGTACTAAGGAATGAGCTAGAAAGCTGCAATTTTCAAATTATTTACAGAACAGTGCATTTGCACAAATAAAAATTTCAATTTTACCATATATGAATTGCGGCAGCCGTTAAAAATTATTTAAATTTAAACAATTAGAAAAATATTATTTTACTTCTAGAAGTGCTACAACTTAAAAATTTGGCTAAAATGTGTAGCATTAGTACTCCATAATGGAGAATGTGTAAAATTTTTAAAATTGCAACATTTGGGGATTGTTTTAAAATATTATTTTTACATGTGGGAAAAAAGAAAATCGCTGCGGAGGTGAAATATTTAGAATTAAAAATATATCTGTAATGATGAAAGATGAATAATGAATGTTTTTTTATGTTGAGATGAAATGCTTGCAGTATGCAAGAACCAACTACTAGTATGTTATATCCTCCTCTGTAAGAGTCGTCGATATATAATGATATATAACAGGAAGATACTAATGTTTAGGCACTTGCAGATAAGCTGGAGATTCGAATTTTTTTCATAGGTAGAATTTTGTGCAAAACCGACTAGAAAAAGCGAAAATCTTGAAAAAGTGCAACAATGCGGTCGCTAAAAATTCGCAATTGTTTAAACAAATTTTCATGGTTTATGTATTTCCGTATGTGCTACGGAGTTGAAATTTTTTTTATAAGTAGAACTCTTAAAAAAACGAAATAAGGATTATACAAATTTTGATATTTTAATTTGTTTGGCAGTTAAAAATTCTTAAAATTTATATAAATAGATAACTGTTTAGGTACTACGGGATGAGTTAGGAAGCTGAAATTTTCAAATTATTTACAGAGTAGTGAATTTGCATAAATAAACATTTCAATTTTACCATATATGAATTGCCGCGGCTGTTAAAAATTTTTTAAATTTAAACAATTAAAAAAATATTATTTTACTTATAGAAATGCAACAACTTTAAGATTTGGCTAAAATGTGTAGCATTAGTACCCCATAATGGAGAAAGAGTAAAATTTTTAAAATTGCAACATTTGGGGATATTTTTAAACTATTATTTTTACGTGTGGGAAAAACGAAAATCTCTGCGGAGGTGATATATTTTGAATTAAAAATATATGTGTAATGATGAAAGATGAATAATGAATGTTTTTTCAAGGTGAGATGAAATGCTTGCAGTATGCAAGCAACAACTACTAGTATGTTATATCCTCCTCTGTAAGAGTCGTCGATATATAATGATAACAGGAGGATCCTAATGTTTAGGCACTTCCAGATAAGCTGGAGATTCGAAATTTTTTTCTCAGGTAGGATTTTGTGCAAAACCGACTAGAAAAAACGAAAATCTTGAGAAAGTGCAACAAAGCGGCCGATATAAATTCGCAATTGTTTAAACAAATTTTCATGGTTTATGTATTTCCGCATGTGCTACATAGTTGAAATTTTTTTTGTAAGTAGAATTCTTAAAAAAACGAAATACGAAATGTACAAATTTTGATATTTTAATTTGTTTGGCAGTTAAAAATTCTTAAAATTTAAAGAAATAGATAGCTGTTTAGGTACTATGGGATGAGCTAGGAAGCTGAAATATTCAAATTATTTACAGTATAGTAAATTTGCACAAATAAACATTTCAATTTTACCATGTATGTATTGCGGCGGCCGTTAAAAATTATTAAAGTTTAAACAATTAGAAAAATATTATTTTATTTCTAGAAGTGCTACAACTTTAAAATTTGGCTCAAATGTGTAGCATTAGTACCCCATAATGGAGAAAATGTAAAATGTTTAAAATTGCAACATTTGGGGATTTTTTTAAATATAATTTTTACATGTGGGAAAAACGATAATCGCTGCAGAGTTGAAATCTTCATAATTAAAAGAATATTTGTAATGATGAAATGTCTTTCTGAAAAATAATAGTTTTTTCAATGTGAGATGAAATGCTTGCAGTATGCAAGCACCAACTACTAGTATGTTATATATATGTTACTAGAAGAAGGTGCTTGCATACTGCAAGCAATTCATCTCACCTTGAAAAAACAATAATTATTCAGACCGAATTCATTATTACAAATATTCTTTTAATTCTAAATATTTCACCTCCTCAGCGATTTCCGTTTTTTCACATGTAAAAATAATAGTTCTGAAAAATGAATGTTTTTTCAATGTGATATAAAATGCTTGCAGTATGCAAGCACCAACTACTAGTATGTTATATCCTCCTCCTCCTCCTCCTCTGTAAGTATAACAGGAGGATACTAATGTCCAGCCCAAACTACAAGTCCTAGATAGCTGAAAGTTTTAGTTTTTGTTGATTTGACGGCAAAACCTACAGATAAGATGAGACTTCTTACCTAAGTGACATGAGTTCGACTCCAGAAATTCCGAAATTTGCGTTTTTTCCCATAAGAAAAGCATTGCGCCATTTTTTGTAAATTAATTATGGGCACTTGCCGGTAAGGTAGAAAGATGAAATTTTTAGTGTTGCTATATGGCCGCAATATCTATTAGGAATTTTTGTCACTCTCGCTTACAGTGTCTCGGGTTTGACTCCAGAGACGCCGGAATGTCTCCCATAAGTTAGCATGGGAAAACACAATCCAGTGTTTAGAATAATCTAATAAGTTTAGGAAGCTGAAATTTTGCAAGATTATAGAACTTTTCTCATAACCAACTATAAAAATGGAAAATTTTAAAAAATTGTAAATTTTAGGGGTTGTTTTAACTCCAATTGAACATTAAAGTTTAATAATTTTTTAGGTACTATGGGAATAAACAAATAGATAGCTGTTTAGGTACTAAGGAATGAGCTAGAAAGCTGCAATTTTCAAATTATTTACAGAACAGTGCATTTGCACAAATAAAAATTTCAATTTTACCATATATGAATTGCGGCAGCCGTTAAAAATTATTTAAATTTAAACAATTAGAAAAATATTATTTTACTTCTAGAAGTGCTACAACTTAAAAATTTGGCTAAAATGTGTAGCATTAGTACTCCATAATGGAGAATGTGTAAAATTTTTAAAATTGCAACATTTGGGGATTGTTTTAAAATATTATTTTTACATGTGGGAAAAAAGAAAATCGCTGCGGAGGTGAAATATTTAGAATTAAAAATATATCTGTAATGATGAAAGATGAATAATGAATGTTTTTTTATGTTGAGATGAAATGCTTGCAGTATGCAAGAACCAACTACTAGTATGTTATATCCTCCTCTGTAAGAGTCGTCGATATATAATGATATATAACAGGAAGATACTAATGTTTAGGCACTTGCAGATAAGCTGGAGATTCGAATTTTTTTCATAGGTAGAATTTTGTGCAAAACCGACTAGAAAAAGCGAAAATCTTGAAAAAGTGCAACAATGCGGTCGCTAAAAATTCGCAATTGTTTAAACAAATTTTCATGGTTTATGTATTTCCGTATGTGCTACGGAGTTGAAATTTTTTTTATAAGTAGAACTCTTAAAAAAACGAAATAAGGATTATACAAATTTTGATATTTTAATTTGTTTGGCAGTTAAAAATTCTTAAAATTTATATAAATAGATAACTGTTTAGGTACTACGGGATGAGTTAGGAAGCTGAAATTTTCAAATTATTTACAGAGTAGTGAATTTGCATAAATAAACATTTCAATTTTACCATATATGAATTGCCGCGGCTGTTAAAAATTTTTTAAATTTAAACAATTAAAAAAATATTATTTTACTTATAGAAATGCAACAACTTTAAGATTTGGCTAAAATGTGTAGCATTAGTACCCCATAATGGAGAAAGAGTAAAATTTTTAAAATTGCAACATTTGGGGATATTTTTAAACTATTATTTTTACGTGTGGGAAAAACGAAAATCTCTGCGGAGGTGATATATTTTGAATTAAAAATATATGTGTAATGATGAAAGATGAATAATGAATGTTTTTTCAAGGTGAGATGAAATGCTTGCAGTATGCAAGCAACAACTACTAGTATGTTATATCCTCCTCTGTAAGAGTCGTCGATATATAATGATAACAGGAGGATCCTAATGTTTAGGCACTTCCAGATAAGCTGGAGATTCGAAATTTTTTTCTCAGGTAGGATTTTGTGCAAAACCGACTAGAAAAAACGAAAATCTTGAGAAAGTGCAACAAAGCGGCCGATATAAATTCGCAATTGTTTAAACAAATTTTCATGGTTTATGTATTTCCGCATGTGCTACATAGTTGAAATTTTTTTTGTAAGTAGAATTCTTAAAAAAACGAAATACGAAATGTACAAATTTTGATATTTTAATTTGTTTGGCAGTTAAAAATTCTTAAAATTTAAAGAAATAGATAGCTGTTTAGGTACTATGGGATGAGCTAGGAAGCTGAAATATTCAAATTATTTACAGTATAGTAAATTTGCACAAATAAACATTTCAATTTTACCATGTATGTATTGCGGCGGCCGTTAAAAATTATTAAAGTTTAAACAATTAGAAAAATATTATTTTATTTCTAGAAGTGCTACAACTTTAAAATTTGGCTCAAATGTGTAGCATTAGTACCCCATAATGGAGAAAATGTAAAATGTTTAAAATTGCAACATTTGGGGATTGTTTTAAACTATTATTTTTACATGTAGGAAAAACGAAAATCGCTGCAGAGGTGAAATCTTTAGAATTAATAGAATAAATTTAATGGTGAAATATCTGTCTGAAAAATTAATGTTTTTCCAAGGTGAGATGAAATGCTTGCAGCATGCAAGCACCTTCTACTAGTATGTTATATCCTCCTCCTCTGTAAGAGTCGTCGATATATAATGATATATAACAGGAGGATACTAATGTTTAGGCACTTCCAGATGTGCTGGAGATTCGAAATTTTTTTATTAGGTAGCATTTTGTGCAAAACCGACTAGAAAAAACGAAAATCTTTAAAAAGTGCAACAATACGGCCACTAAAAATTCGCAATTGTTTAAACAAATTTTCAACGTTTAATATTTCCGAATGATCCACGGAGTTGAAATTTTTTTATAAGTAGAATTCTTAAAAAAACGAAATAGGGATTATACAAATTTTGATATTTTTATTTGTTTGGCAGTTAAAAATTCTTAAAGTTTAATCAAATAGATAGCTGTTTCGGTACTACGGTATGAGCTAGGAAGCTGAAATTTTAAAATTATTTACTGAGTAGTAAATTTGCACAAATAAACATTTCAATTTTACCATGTATGAATTTCGGCGGCGGTTAAAAAAAAATATTATTTTACTTCTAGAAGTGCTACAACTTTAATATTTTGCTAAAATGTGTAACATTAGTACTTTATAATGAAGACAGTGTGAAATTTTTAAAATTGCAACATTTGGAGATTGTTTTAAACTATTATTTTTACATCTGGGAAAAACTAAAATCACTGCGCAGGTGAAACTTTTAGAATTAAAAGACTATTTGTAATGATGAAATGTCTGTCTAAAAATTAATGTTTTTTCAAAGTAAGATGAAATGCTTGCAGTATGCAAGCACCAAGTACTTGTATGTTATATCCTCCTCCTCTGTAAGAGTCGTCGATATATAATGATAAATAACAGGAGGATACTAAGGTTTAGGCACTTCCAGATGTGTTGGAGATTCGAAATTTTTTTCTTAGGTAGGATTTTGTGCAAAACCGACTAGTAAAAACCAAAATCTTTAAAAAGCGCAACAATGCGGCCGCTAAAAATTCTCAATTGTTTAAACAAATTTTCAAGGTTTATGTATTTCCGAATGTGCCACGGAGTTGACATTTTTTTAATAAGTAGAATTCCTTAAAAAACGAAATAGGAATTATACAAATTTTGATATTTTAATTTGTTTGGCAGTTAAAAATTCTTAAAGTTTAAACAAAAAGATAACTGTGTAGGTACTACGGTATGAGCTAGGAAGCTGAAATTTTCAAATTATTTACAGAGTAGTAAATTTGCATAAATACATATTTCAATTTTACCATATATGAATTGCGGCGGCCGTTAAAAATTATTTAAATTTAAACAATTAGAAAAATATTATTTTACTTCTAGAAGTGCTACAACTTAAAAATTTGGCTAAAATGTGTAGCATTAGTACTCCATAATGGAGAATGTGTAAAATTTTTAAAATTGCAACATTTGGGGATTGTTTTAAAATATTATTTTTACATGTGGGAAAAAAGAAAATCGCTGCGGAGGTGAAATATTTAGAATTAAAAATATATCTGTAATGATGAAAGATGAATAATGAATGTTTTTTTATGTTGAGATGAAATGCTTGCAGTATGCAAGAACCAACTACTAGTATGTTATATCCTCCTCTGTAAGAGTCGTCGATATATAATGATATATAACAGGTAGATACTAATGTTTAGGCACTTGCAGATAAGCTGGAGATTCGAAATTTTTTTCATAGGTAGAATTTTGTGCAAAACCGACTAGAAAAAGCGAAAATCTTGAAAAAGTGCAACAATGCGGTCGCTAAAAATTCGCAATTGTTTAAACAAATTTTCATGGTTTATGTATTTCCGTATGTGCTACGGAGTTGAAATTTTTTTTATAAGTAGAACTCTTAAAAAAACGAAATAAGGATTATACAAATTTTGATATTTTAATTTGTTTGGCAGTTAAAAATTCTTAAAATTTATATAAATAGATAACTGTTTAGGTACTACGGGATGAGTTAGGAAGCTGAAATTTTCAAATTATTTACAGAGTAGTGAATTTGCATAAATAAACATTTCAATTTTACCATATATGAATTGCCGCGGCTGTTAAAAATTTTTTAAATTTAAACAATTAAAAAAATATTATTTTACTTATAGAAATGCAACAACTTTAAAATTTGGCTAAAATGTGTAGCATTAGTACCCCATAATGGAGAAAGAGTAAAATTTTTAAAATTGCAACATTTGGGGATATTTTTAAACTATTATTTTTACGTGTGGGAAAAACGAAAATCTCTGCGGAGGTGATATATTTTGAATTAAAAATATATGTGTAATGATGAAAGATGAATAATGAATGTTTTTTCAAGGTGAGATGAAATGCTTGCAGTATGCAAGCAACAACTACTAGTATGTTATATCCTCCTCTGTAAGAGTCGTCGATATATAATGATAACAGGAGGATCCTAATGTTTAGGCACTTCCAGATAAGCTGGAGATTCGAAATTTTTTTCTCAGGTAGGATTTTGTGCAAAACCGACTAGAAAAAACGAAAATCTTGAGAAAGTGCAACAAAGCGGCCGATATAAATTCGCAATTGTTTAAACAAATTTTCATGGTTTATGTATTTCCGCATGTGCTACAGAGTTGAAATTTTTTTTGTAAGTAGAATTCTTAAAAAAACGAAATACGAAATGTACAAATTTTGATATTTTAATTTGTTTGGCAGTTAAAAATTCTTAAAATTTAAAGAAATAGATAGCTGTTTAGGTACTATGGGATGAGCTAGGAAGCTGAAATATTCAAATTATTTACAGTATAGTAAATTTGCACAAATAAACATTTCAATTTTACCATGTATGTATTGCGGCGGCCGTTAAAAATTATTAAAGTTTAAACAATTAGAAAAATATTATTTTATTTCTAGAAGTGCTACAACTTTAAAATTTGGCTCAAATGTGTAGCATTAGTACCCCATAATGGAGAAAATGTAAAATGTTTAAAATTGCAACATTTGGGGATTTTTTTAAATATAATTTTTACATGTGGGAAAAACGATAATCGCTGCAGAGTTGAAATCTTCATAATTAAAAGAATATTTGTAATGATGAAATGTCTTTCTGAAAAATAATAGTTTTTTCAATGTGAGATGAAATGCTTGCAGTATGCAAGCACCAACTACTAGTATGTTATATATATGTTACTAGAAGAAGGTGCTTGCATACTGCAAGCAATTCATCTCACCTTGAAAAAACAATAATTATTCAGACCGAATTCATTATTACAAATATTCTTTTAATTCTAAATATTTCACCTCCTCAGCGATTTCCGTTTTTTCACATGTAAAAATAATAGTTCTGAAAAATGAATGTTTTTTCAATGTGATATAAAATGCTTGCAGTATGCAAGCACCAACTACTAGTATGTTATATCCTCCTCCTCCTCCTCCTCTGTAAGTATAACAGGAGGATACTAATGTCCAGCCCAAACTACAAGTCCTAGATAGCTGAAAGTTTTAGTTTTTGTTGATTTGACGGCAAAACCTACAGATAAGATGAGACTTCTTACCTAAGTGACATGAGTTCGACTCCAGAAATTCCGAAATTTGCGTTTTTTCCCATAAGAAAAGCATTGCGCCATTTTTTGTAAATTAATTATGGGCACTTGCCGGTAAGGTAGAAAGATGAAATTTTTAGTGTTGCTATATGGCCGCAATATCTATTAGGAATTTTTGTCACTCTCGCTTACAGTGTCTCGGGTTTGACTCCAGAGACGCCGGAATGTCTCCCATAAGTTAGCATGGGAAAACACAATCCAGTGTTTAGAATAATCTAATAAGTTTAGGAAGCTGAAATTTTGCAAGATTATAGAACTTTTCTCATAACCAACTATAAAAATGGAAAATTTTAAAAAATTGTAAATTTTAGGGGTTGTTTTAACTCCAATTGAACATTAAAGTTTAATAATTTTTTAGGTACTATGGGAATAAACAAATAGATAGCTGTTTAGGTACTAAGGAATGAGCTAGAAAGCTGCAATTTTCAAATTAATTACAGAACAGTGCATTTGCACAAATAAAAATTTCAATCTCTCCATATATATATTGCGGCAACCGTTAAAAATGTTTAAATTTTAAACAATTAGAAAAATATTACTTTACTTCTAGAAGTGCTACAACTTTAAAATTTAGCTCAAATGTTTAGCAATATTACCCCATAATGGAAAAAGTGTAAAATGTTTTAAATTGCATAGTTCGGGGATTGTTTTAATTACTTTTACATAAGGGAAAATAGAAAATCGCTGAGGAGGTGAAATCTTAAAATTAAAAAAAAATTTTAATGATGAAATATCTCTCTGAAAATGAATGTTTTTTTCAATGTGAGATGATTTGCTTGCAGTATGCAAGCACCTTCTACTAGTATATATATATATATATATATATATATATATATATATATATATATATATATATATATATGGATGTCAACAAGGTGTTGGGATGAGGAAACCCAGTGAGCACTCACCAATCAGACGACTTCAGGTTGGCGAGGCTCCGGGGATGTCGAAGCGACACACGTAAAATAACACAAAAACACAGAAACATCACAAACGTAAAGCTTTCGGAACTACTCCTTCTTCAGCTACAGAGAGAGAACTCTCTCTCTCTCTCTGTAGCTGAAGAAGGAGTAGTTCCGAAAGCTTTACGTTTGTGATGTTTCTGTGTTTTTGTGTTATTTTACGTGTGTCGCTTCGACATCCCCGGAGCCTCGCCAACCTGAAGTCGTCTGATTGGTGAGTGCTCACTGGGTTTCCTCATCCCAACACCTTGTTGACATCCATATATTCATTTTACCTTTCCTTTTCCGTAAGTTGTTATATATATATATATATATATATATATATATATATACAGGGTGTCCGGTGACATTATGTCATAACTTCGGGATCATATTACTTAAGTGATTTTGAGTAAAAAATTTCATATGATTATGGGTCCGATTCTCATTTGTTACCGAGTTACGGGCAATTGAAATTATCTCGTCCTTTGATTTGTACAACTCAATGCATGAAAAATGCATTGTTTAAATAATTATTCGTATACATTTTTAATTTTTGAAAAATGTATTATATAATTAATCATCTGTTTACATTGATACTTAATCCATTGTTACAACAGTGAGAAGCATGACACTTGCAGAACAAACGTGGAGATAATTTGTAAGCTCGCAGGCAGCATGTCAGTAGAACGTAAGCTAGCGTTCAGTGTAGTGGGCTGTGACACGTGTGGTATCATTAGCTTTTAATAATGCCGTTTACATTTTCAAATTAATAGTATGCGGATATGTACTTCGTGTACGTGTTTTGCGATGGAAACTCCATTTTACCCGTTTACGAATACTGACGACGATTTCCACAAAGAAGAACACCAGATCGAGCTACTTTTATTCAAGTTCACCGATATTTACGAGAAAATGGCTCATTACCGTGTCTTTGAGAGCTGAACGTCCAGTACAAGTTAATGTGGATGAGGAGGAAAACATTATTCAAATGGTTCAGCGAAGTCCACGTCTTAGTACACGAGGAACGTCCGCCCGCCTCAACGTTCCGCGAATGAGAATCTGGCAAACGATGAGGGACTTTATCCATACCATATCCAGCAAGTTCGGGATCTTCAACCCGGGGATATGGCTAGTCGGTTGAAATTCTGCCGTTGGTTAAATGCACACCCCCGCCTGAACCGTTACATCTTGTTCACGGACGAGGCACAGTTTACTCGTGATGGAATAAACAACACGAGAAACTACTATTTATGGGCTCGTGAAAATTCTCACTGAACAGTTAAAAGCTACTTCCAACTCCGTTTTTCTGTGAACGTGTGGTGTGTTGTCATTGGGAACCAGCTGGTTGTACCCTACTTCTTCCCGCCAGGTCTGACAGGTGCCATTTATACTGATGTTTTGGAAAATGAAATGCCGGGTCTCTTAGAAGATATTTCTCTGCAAAAACGACTTCAGATGTACTACCGGCATGACGGGGAACTCCCCCATTTTAATAGGAACGGTACGCTGTATCTTAACAAGAAGTTCCCTAACCGATGGATCGGTCGTGGCGGTGCGCAGGATTGGCCACCGAGGTTTCCGGATCTCACTCCGTTGGATTTCCATGTGCGGGAGTAAATGAAAAACATTGTGTATGAAGCCAAAGTGAGCACGAAGGAAGAACTTACTCAGCTAATTCTTGATGCTGCGAGGCGCGTTAATAACGCTGCAGTTCTTCGTGCTGTTTCACGTTCCATACTCAAACGGGCCAGATTGTGCATCCAAGCTGAAGACGGCCATTTTGAACAATTGTTGTAACAATGGATTAAGTATCAATGTAAACGAATGATTATTTAAATAGTTCATTTTCAACAATTAATGTTCACGAATAATTATTTAAACAATGCATTTTTCAGCCATTGAGTTGTACAAATCAAAGTACGAGATAATTTCAATTGCCCGTAGCTCTGTAACAAATGAGAATCGGACCCATAATCATATGACATTTTTTACTCAAAATCACTTAAGGAATAAGATACCGAAGTTATGACACAAAGTCACCGGACACCATGTATATATTAGGTTGGTACTTATTTTTAAGTTTTGGAATACTGGAGGGGGCACGTTTTGAATGTTTCATTATGAAAAAAAATAATTTTGGTAAAATTAGGTTAGTTTTGAATAATATTTAGGGGTCACTACCAAGATCTGAAAAATCACAATATATCATAATGCTAAACATAGGTGCACTCATTTTTAAATTAGTTTAAATTTTAAACTTATTTGAATTGAATTGTGAATTGTAGATACTTAGTATTTAAAATTGTGATGCAGCACCCATTGGTCAATGTTACGCAATACTGCAATAGGTATAACCTTTCAGATGTACCCCTCAGAAATCCTGCGTAAGTCCACTTGCAGGAGCTCTCTTTGTGTTATGTAATAGTCATATCAGGTCTTTTGGAACAATCTAGAACTGTCCAGAACGTTATAGAACCTTCATAAACAATCGTAAATCGTTCCTCAATTTGTGTAAGTCGCATTCAGCAAAAGGAAGCAACAGCTAAACAAATAATCTCTCAATTTAATCCAACAGTTCCGCTAGTTGTGCATTGGGATGGCAAGCTGCTGCCAGTTCTTATTGGAAAGGAAGTAGTTGATCGTCTTCCTATTTTAGTCACAGGTGATGGAGTAGAACAACTGCTCGGTGTTCCAAAAATTGCGGCTGAAACTGGATTGGAAATGGGTAAGGCTGTTGTTGAAACTTTGGAACTGTGGAATCTAGCAGAGAAAGTGAAAGGAATGTGTTTTGACACTGGAAGAAAAAATGGAGCATGTCTTTGGATTGAACAGAAATTAGACAAAAACCTTTTCTACATTCCCTGCAGGCACCACCTATTGGAGCTGGTACTGGAAGCTGTCTTCTCTGTCATCGTAAGTCCATCAGCGAGCCCAGAAATACTAATCTTCAAGCGATTTCAAGCTCATTGGGTGTCACTGGATAAGTCCGAATACAGAACTGCACTTGATGATGAGTTCACTGCCAGGTGCTGTTTCCGATATTAAAGACGAAATTATCTCTTTTGCTACAGACAAACTGAACCAGCAGCAACCTCGCGATGATTACAGAGAACTCCTGGAAATCTCTGTCACCTTTCTTTGAAGTAAACCTTCTCGTGGAATTAGATTTCTTGCTCCTGGTGCAATGCATAAGGCTCCTTGGATGGCCAAAGCCATGCTATCAAACTGTGGATGTTTAAAGTACAGTTTCCATTGAAGACAAAAGAGGAAGCTGGGATAAGGGACATAGTAATTTTTGTTATGAGATTCTATTTGAAGGCGTGGTTTCAAGCTGCACTTCCAACTGCTGTGCCTTTAAATGACCTGATACTGTTGAAGAACCTCCAACAGTACAAGACTGCAAACTCAATAGTTGCCAACGCTGATCTGAAGAAGCTTACTCGTCATGTGGTACCTCAGTGAAGAGCTGGTTGTCCTTCCTTTCTTTGATAAAAAAGTATCAATTGATACCAAAGCCAAATTGATTCAAGCTCTCCAAAATGATGGTAATGAGGACCACTCAAAGAGAGTGTCTGTCGATCTGGATAGCATCTTGGAGAAAAATTTGGAATATTTTGTGACAGCCAACACTTGGAGGTTTTTCGACATACTTGGTCTTGACTCGAAATTCACAGAATTGGATCCCGAACTCTGGGCTTCTGATGGGAACTACATTGCCACAGAAAAGTGCATCAGGTCCATCAATTGCATTAACGATACGGCAGAACGTGGAGTTGCCCTGATCGAGGAATACAATTGATTACACACCCAGGGTGAACAGCAAAAGCAATTTCTTCTGCAGGTTTTCAGCGATCATCGGAGGAGATATCCAGACTTTGCGAAGGGAACACTTGCCACAAATAAATAATATACCACTGTGTCAGTATTGTTATGTTCACCATGTGACAATGTAGCATGGAAATTACTAACTATAAATTTTATATGCTTTGTACTGTATTGCATTTTTTTTAATAAAGAAAACTTAATGTTTCAAACTTTGGTAGCAACCTCTAAATTTCATCTAAAATTTACCAAATTTTGGGAATATTATTTTTTTAAATATTGGAACAAGATAGACTGGTGCCCCTATTCAAAATAAAACGTTTGTTTTTTCCCTTTTTTAAAAGGATCACACACACACACACACACACATATATATATATATATATATATATATATATATATATATATATATATATATATATATATATATATATAATCATAGGTAGTCTGTCCGTGATTATTCATGGTTAAACCTGGTTCTCCATATACTCCTATTTTCCGCTGTCCTCTTCATATCTTGATAACTCTCTTTCCCTTTCAAATCTTTTATCTGCTGAAACCTTTTACTACCTCTTTCCCTATTTGCATCTAGTTTTCCTTCTAACACGTCTTTAATCATGCCCTCTCTTCTCAGGTAATGTCCAACCCAGTTTGCCTTCCTCTTTCTAATAGTCTGTATAATCATTCACTACTCTCCTACTCTTCGTAGCACTTCATCGTTTTTCATCCTATGCGTCCATTATATCTTTAGCATTCTCCTCCATGTCCACATTTTAAAGCTTTCCAAGTATTTGATGTCATTTTTCTTTAGCACCCATGTTTCTGCACCGTACAAAGCTATACTCCATACATAGCATTTTATGGACTTCTTTAGGATATCTTCCCTTATATTCCCCGTAAGTAAGTGTTTCTTTCTTCTGAAAGCCGCTTTTGCTTTTCCTACTACTGATCACATCCGTACATTTTGCTTCTCTTTTTATGATGCTTCCAAGGTATTTATAGTCTGAAACTTGTTCTAAAGGCTTTCCTCCAATACTTATGTTTAGATTCTCTTCTTCGCCCGAAACGCTATACTCATCCTTCTCTTGCCATATCGTAGCAGCTAATAACTTCTCTCAACCATTTTATCCGTAATCTTTTTGTAATTAATTTATAGTAGCTTATTACCTTTTCCGTTCTTAACTATTTGTCCCTGCGTTCGTATTTCTTTAGTTCCTAGATCTATGTTGCTCTTCTGCTTAACATTCTTGACTGTTTACTAACGTTGTTTGCGTAGTGAATCACTCTATCCCTTTCACTTTTTACCTGCTTTCGACCCTAGATTTTAACCTTGAGGCCAGTCAACGAAGTAAATAACCGCGTATTTACGTTATTTTAAATAAAATTTATAGATAGTACAGATGAGTTAAGAGGATAGGATGGCTGCTCCGAGGACTCCTGTTTCCCCCTTCTTGTGCGACTCTTGTTGCGAGGCGATGAGGCTCGGATCACGGAGCTGGAGAGGGTGGTTGTGGACCTCCTTCATAGGGTGGAAAGGTCGGAGGCAGCCTTGGCGCGTGGCAGGGGTGCGGGTTCTTCCCTGAGAGCAAACCGCGCCAAAACGGCGGCTCGGGTTCACCTGGGTGCGGAAGCCGGCAGAGCGATTGGGGAGGCTCCTGGCTCCTCTTCACGGATCGAGGGCCCTCCGGTCCGGAATCCCGATGACTGGTGTGTGGTGTCCATTCGGAGGGATAGTGGGGTGGTGCTGCGGAGGCAGGGAGTTGGGAACGCTTCGGTGGACCCTCTTCCTGTTAGTAATAGGTTTGCGGTGTTATCGGAGGACGACTCTACTGCCGTTACGTCCACACCCGCCCCCGTCTCTTCGGTGGTGACCGGGCCCAAGGGGAGCTCGGGGGGAAAGAGGGAGCCATTAGTGATAGGGAGCTCCAACGTCCGGCGTGTGGTAGCGCCTTTACTGTCAAAGGCCCGCCGGGAGGGAGTTCATGAGCGGGTGTTCTCCAGGTGTATACTAGGAGGTTCGGTGTCCCAGGTGACGAAGGAGTTCAGGGCGTCGGTATTGGGCACGGGTTGCTCCTCGCTGCGGGTGGTGGCCCATGTTGGCACTAACGACGCTTCGAAGCGCGGGTCCGAGAAGGTTTTAAGTTCTTTTAAGGACTTGGCCACTGAGGCTGCTCGTGTACGAGAGGAGTTGGGTGCTGATGTGCGACTAACTATCTGTAGCATTGTTCCTCGAACGGACTGCGGCACTACGGGTTGGATACGGGTGATCGGGCTGAATTGTAGGCTGTGGGATTTCTGTAGGGGCAATGGAGTGGACTTCGTTGACCTGAGATCGGTCCTGGACTCATGTAGGGCATCCCTAAACGGTTCTGGTGTGCACTACACTGCCGAGGCTGCGGAGGCGGTAGCGCGTAGGGTGTTTGAGCATGCTAGGGCTTTTTTTAGGTTAGATTTAAGGAATGGTAATTATTCACCAAGCGTTGAGATGCACGTCAATAGTAGTAATACATCCAACCGTCATACCACTATAGACGCGATGTTAATTAGCAGTAGAATACATTCTAAGCGTAGAAATAGTCGACGTAATAGGGAGGACAAGGAGGCAGTAAATAATAAAAATAATTCAGTAGCGCGCGAGGCACCGTTACGTAGTAATAGCGATAAACTAAAAATCATCACGGCTAACTGTCGCAGCATTTGCAGGAAGGAGGCCGAACTTGAACATCTTATTCTTAGTCTGCGTGCTGATGTAGTGATAGGTACAGAAAGTTGGCTAACGGCGGGCATAGCCAGTCAGGAGATCTTTCCTCGTGACTATAGCGTTTTTAGAAAAGATCGATGTATCCGGTCGGGAGGTGGAGTCTTTATAGCAGTTAGCAATAAATACGAAAGTTACCCAATACAGATTAATGACGACGAAGTCGAAAGTGTTTGGTGTAGTGTGAAAGGGAGCGAATGTAAAACTGTAAATATATGCGCCTTTTATAGACAACCGAATGCGAGCGTGGAAACTATTTATTATCTAAAGAAACAAGTGGCGACGCTATGTTCGATTAATAAGGATAAAGCCATTATAATCAGGGGCGATTTCAATCTTCCGTCAATTGATTGGAGGCATTATTGCTTTTATCCCGGTGGTAGAGAGCGTGAATCTTGCCAGGCTCTACTTGAAACTTTCGGCAAACACTCATTGTGTCAGTTAGTGAGATTTCCCACGAGATTTAATAATATATTAGATTTATTGGCTACTAATCTTCGTGAGCGTATGAATAGGGTAGCTGATGCTGAGGGAATAAGCGATCACAAGGCAGTGTACGTGGAGTTTCAGCTAAACATTGAGAAACAGGTTAAGGCTAAAAGAAAGCTTTATGTATTCGCCAAAGCCGATTTCACTAGATTTAGGTCTTTTCTGCGAAATATACTAATTTCTGCGAGGTAACAGATATTGCCGACGCGGAAGAATCCTGGTGCATGTTTAGAGATATGATGCGAGACTGTACAGATAAATTTATTCCAAGCAAACTGAAGCGTGAAAATGCAGAACCTAGATGGTACAACCAGGAAGTTAGGAGCGCCCTCCGACGGCAAAGAAAACTGCACTCTCGCGTAAATAACACATCCTCAACAGCTACGGTCGAACAGATTGCAACGTTAAGGCAGCAATACAAAGAGGCGCGCTCCATAGCCAGAGTGTCAATGCGTAATGCGTTTAAAAATTACAAAAAGCAGGTCTTACATGATAACTTGAAAGAGAACCCGAAAGCATTTTGGTCTTATATCAGAGAAATCCAAGGCCCCACTATTGCGTCACTGAGATCGGAAACGGGAAATGTAGTTCACGATAGTGCGGAGAAAGCAAACCTTTTAAATCAACACTTTCAGAAAGCTTTTACTCCTAATGACGATGAATGTGAAACCATTATTCCTATGCATCAGGGCGACTCGATGGAAAATTTGATATTTTCCGAAAATGGTATCGCGCTCCAGCTTCATTCAGTTAAACCAAGTAAATCTCCTGTACTGGAGGAAATACTCGCGCGTGTATTGAAAGAGTTAGCTTATGAAATCGCGCCGTATTAAAAAATTATATTCGAGAAATCCATTACGGAAGGTGTAGTTCCTAAAGATTGGAAGATGGCACACATTACGCCCATCCATAAGGGCGGCGACAAAGAGTTCCCCGAAAATTATAGGCCAATTTCCCTAACATTATCGTGCAAGATACTTGAGCACATAATCTTTAGTTCTATAATGCGCTATTTAGATAGTCACTCATTGCTTAGCGGATGCCAGCACGGATTCCGGAGAGGTAGATCATGCGAAACGCAGCTCGGCTTGTTCGTGGATGATTTGTTGCGATGCGGAGAGAAAAATACTCAGGTCGATGCCATATTCATTGACTTCAAAAATACGTTTGATAAAGTATCTCATAAGAAATTAATTGCGAAGTTAGGACTATATAGTATCAATCCAAAAGTTGTCAGTTGGGTGAGAGATTTCCTCTCAAATGGAGAACAGATAGTTGACGTCGATAGGAAATACTCGTCCCCCGTTAAAGTTGAGTCGGGCGTTCCTCAGGGAAGTGTATTGAGCCCTCTACTATTCTTAATCTATGTGAATGATATCTACTCGGTAGTTCGTAGTAAAATTAGACTTTTTGCTGATGATACCGTTCTATATAAAGAAATAAAAAAAACCAGGAGGTCCATCAGTCGCTGCGTGAAGACTTAAGAGCCATTTCAACGTGGTGCAAAGAATGGCAAATTGAAATTAATTACAATAAATGTGCCGCAGTTACGTTCTGGAAAAGTAAGAACATAGAAGTAGGTTTCGAGTATAAAATAGATGGAATAAATATTCCAGCAGCCGAGTATATAAAATATTTAGGAGTAACCATTGGTCGAGATCTTTCGTGGGACATGCACATTCGTCGAGTTATAGGCGCGGCGACAAGAAACTGGCTTTCATAGGTAGAATAGTACGAAACACTATATAAAAAGTACGCGAAACATGTTACTTATCACTGGTTAGACCACAAGTGAAATACGTCTCATGCATATGGGATCCGTACGAGAAGGGACATATAATTCAATTAGAAAGAGTTCAGCGCAGAGCAGCCAGATTCGTAAAACAAAAGTACGAACATAAGGAAAGCGTCACCTCATTATTGAGGGATTTGAACTGGGCACCACTGAAGGATCGTAGATTGAACTCAAGGTTGCGGCTTCCAGAGAAATATAGATCGGAATATCTAAAAGACGAGGTTGTAGGAATAATTAAAACTCCAACGTATATAGGTAGAAACGACCGTGACGATAAGATACGTGATATCGATTGTAGGACGGAGCGTTATGTCGGCTCGTTCTTTCCGAGGACAATACGAGATCACAATAGAAAATTTCAACCTATATATATATATATATATAATAGTACGCTGTGCACACGTCACATTAACACGTTGTGTAACGGATTTAGACTCCCGTACTACACTCTGTTCCTGGCCATTTTGACAAATGTGGTGATTTTCATGGTTAAAAGTTCGATTTCATTATTAAAAGATCAAATTAACGATTTATATGTTTCTTACTTTGTTGGTATTGTACACTGTTTTTACTCTAATTAAAACAAAATAATATTAGAATAAATTCGTTATCGAGTGTTTTCCTTAATATTAACAATTAAAAATTTAAGAATTTCGAAATAAAAAATTCATTTAAATCATCAAATTGAAAGGCCGAAAACTGTCAGCCATATATGTAAGCAGTAATTTTAAGCTTAGATATTCGTCGAAAATCTCCCGGGAAAATAAACGTCGATTTAAATCTTCGATTAAAAAAATAAAGGTCGAATTCTACCATGCATACATATATTAATAGGTGAATATATACGCAGGAGAATATTCTCTATTATTGACTTAAGTAGCGAGTTGTTAAGAAATTATAAATCAATTTATTAAAATTTGCATTACTTCTTTATAACGTTTGATTTTTACAAAATATTAAGTTTTCGGTATGCTTTTGCGACAGTTTTTAAATATTGTTAACCTTTCTTAAATTTTTTCAAATTTTCGCGACCCACCTCAACTCCTATTTCGGCTCACCAGGGGGGTCACGGTCCACCGGTTGAGATACACTGCCCCAGTGGACTCTACGGATTAACCAAAGATGCGTTCAGCTACTTCTCCAATGGTAACACTATTTATAGCCTAGTAATAGCCGCAAAATAGGGTTCCTAACGAATAAATTGTCCTACAAACGTCTATCATGGTTTTATTCCTCCACTCGACGTAACTTATACGCCATTGGTTTTCCCGCCGTTCCAGAGCGTTTATTTTTTGGCACTCGCGACCGTGGTAAACTCCAATCAAAGTCCGTTCGAGGACTGCGTTACAAAAAAATAAAGAGAGAAGCAATTTAATTCACAGCTCACGTCTTCGTGGCTAATATCTGCTCATGCGCATGTTTGACGACCCATAACGATGCATTTCGCAATACCTGTCCCGCGTCAATACCCTCTTTTTTGCTTAATGTACTTCGCGTAGGGCAACCCCTTATTTCCGACTCCTTTGATCGGAGCGTTTCCACATCCCCTCTTCATTCTATCCCTGCACCTCTTTTCCTACGGCTACCTCCTTCTCCTCTCCCTTCCGCCTTCTTTTTTTTATTCTGCCATTATCTCCGTTCCCTCCCTTCACTCTCTCTCCGCAGAGCCCCCTTCCTCCTTTTTAGTCCCACGGGAGTCCGCCGAGGTGTCGCTGCATTTACGCGGCGAGAGGACGAGGAGGCGGGGCAGCGGGGGATTGTGGGACACATTAGAAGCGTCATACGCTCGAGAACAACATGGCGAGCGGCGTGAGAGGATAGGGAAGGGGGAGGAGGATAAGAGGTCTATCGCGGGGAGAGGGCAGAGAGAGAGGAGGAGGAGGAGGGATGGAACCTGTTTTACGCCAGATTGGAGTGGTTGTGTGGATGACTCTGTTTGTGGCGTACGGAGGCAAGGGGGAGAGAGTTGCAGTCCGCAACACCACAATGTGTCCACCTACTTTCTTTCCCTTGGGACGTGCACGTTTCCTCTCTCTCTCGTCCATCTTCTGTCCTCCCTCTCTCTCCCTCTCCTGCTGTGCCAAACGACGAAGCTGCTCCCCATCTCTCCGATTCCGGACATACTTCATCCGGAACCGCCATTTTGACTTACTGGACCCTCGACGCAGAATAGTTCCATCAACTAACCGGTCGGTTTTAAGGAGCTGATGACTTGCGCGCCGTGGATAAATACGTCTAGGAACGGAAACGTCATCTAAATAGCTTTTCCGTCAAGTAAAAGCTATTTAGTTTCGCAGAAGAGAGATTAAAGGGGGTTCTAATACCGTCCCTTTCTAAAGAGCAAGTTTATTTAAAATATGACGCGAAATAACTTCGTTGAAGTTATTTTCTTTTTACTATATATCTTTTTGCAAATTATATTGGAAGGTCTGAGGAGAAACAAAAATTATTTCCTTAAGTTTGGGTCATTTAAAGCAGGTGTCCCCAAACTACGGCTCGCGGGCCGGATCCGGCCCGCGAAAGGGTTTTATCCGGCCCGCCGAAATTTTATTAAACATCATAAAATCAGTGTTTCCAATTTAAATTTAGAATTTTTTCTTACATTTATTCACGTTTACTTATAGTTATATATGCATGTATGCTTAGGTAGGAAATTATAGAATAAAATATTTAAATTTTTGAAATGGTTTTTCTCGATCCGGCCCGCCTAGCACTTTCAATATTCCTATGTGGCCCTCCTATCAAAAAGTTTGGGGACCCCTGATTTAGAGAGTTCCGCTCACCAAGCTCCTCAATATCTATAAATCGCAACCTTAGCAGGCATAAAAATATTTGATCTATTTAAAAGAAAAAGACCTGCTTCAAGTGAATCGTTTTCCTAGATAAGCTATATAGCGAAAGTATCCGTTTATTATGATAAAAGTCAGCTGTCAAAACATTATTTTGCTAATTTTAATTCTATTGTAACGTTCATCTCGATATATACATTTTTAATTTACCCGATAGCTGTAATTAATTACCTCCTACTTTAACAAAGAATACTTATCCGATGGTTTTCACTAGTGAGTATGGCGTCAATATAGCATCTTTTTTGCCTCAGAAAAACGTACATGAAATGAGAAATAACAAGGTAATTTATAAAATTCCCCAAATCCTCCCAGAATATCTATCCAAAATGCATGCACCTTAGGTTTTTGAAATAGCCAATGCACAGAAGTTTAATAATTTTAAAATTATTAGTTAAATTTAACACGTGTCGATGTAATTCAATGTGAATTACTGCGCGGGCCACCTTTGTAAACTATACCTGAATGAATTATGAAAAGGAATAGCAATTCTTCACGGAAGAATAAAGATAAAATTGCTAGTATTCGTGGTAGTTACACCCAACGCTATTCTTCCTTAGATCAACGCATCACACGCCAGAATCTCTTCCGCTGTCCACTTTCTTCTCTCACCCAATGCCACTCGTTTCAATTCCCTCTAGCCTTTCCGAAAAATAAACTCATCTGCGCCACATCGGAAATTTTGCGGAAGGGGGAGTGTTCTAGAAATACGGAAGTAGATAGGTGGGACGGAAAGAGGAGGGAGCTAGAGAGAGGAATCTCCCTCGTGTTACAAAATCTGTGTCCATTTCGGTTTTTTTTTCATCCTGCTCTCACCGAAACAGGCCATATTCCTCACCAAACTCTTCTTCCCACCTTTCCATCCAAAATCCGCCCACTCACCCGCACATCTCCCCTCTCCTCTCCTTGTCCCTTTCTCTCTCTCACTCGCTTTTTTCTCCCTTTGAGATTTAGTGTAACCAACCTCACAGTGCCCATTGTTGGAAAAGTCCGCGGAGAAGAGGACAAAAGTCAAGCCGAAACCAAAAGGGAGTGGGATGCGGAGTGAGTGAGAAAATGAGAGTGGGAGAAGGATATAGGGAGATACAGAGGGAGAGAGTAGAGATATGGAGGGAGGGAGATAAAAAAGTGAGTGAGGAGGAGGGAGAGAGAGAGGGGGAGAGAAAGAAGATGGAGAGAGAGAGAGGGAGAAAGTGGGGAGAGAGAGAGGAAGAGAGAGGTAGGGAGAGAGAGAGGGACGGGGGAAGAGGGAGGGGGAGAGAGGGGGAGATGGTGAGGGAGAGAGGGCGGGGAGATGGAGTGGGGAGAGGAAGGATGAGATAAGGAGGGAAGAGGGATAGAAAGATGTACATACCTAAGGGGAGAGAGAGAGATGACGGGGGAGAAAGAGAGAAAAGTGGGAGAAAGGAAAGAGAGGTATGCGGGGGAGAGAAACCGCCGGAGAGTGTCCACTTCCCAGATAGGGCTCATCCTCAACAGCCCTCCTTCCGGGTAAGCGAACTCCGGGAAAGAGAAGAAATACTAGAAGGATGGGAATGGGTGGAGAGGGATGGGGGAAATTCTCTTCCCCCTGAGGCGGCCGCTAAAAAAGGAAGAGGAGGGAGGTAGTGGGTAGGGTAAGGGAGCAGCAGAAAGGAGCTCGGAAATAGAGGGAGGTAGAGAAAGGGGATCATCAGAAGAGTCATCAGAGGACAGAAAGGGCGAAAAAAGGAGCGGCCGGTTGATTTACTGAAAGGGAAGGAATAAACCGGAGTTTTCGGAATGGTGGTGGTGTGTGCGTGGGTGTGTGTGTGTATGTATGTATGTATGTGTGTGTATATATATATATGTATATGTATGTATGTGTGTGTGTATATATATATATATATATACACACACACACACACACACACATATATATATAGGAAAAGAGAGAGAGAGAGAGACGAGGTTGGTTGGAGGAGTGATAGGAGATTAGGATGGAGGCGAGGAGAGTGGGTTGCTCAGAGGAGAGGGGAAGAAGGGGGCGTTCGTTCGTGGCGTTCTTTTGGTTTTCTCGTATCGCAAGAGCGGCGGATGGACAGGAGGGCGCGGCCGCAGAAGCACACACGAAGCACTCAATGCTCTATCCCACTACACACAAGTGAGATCTCAATTTGGTAAAGTGGTCGCGAGTGGGAGAGAAAAGGGAGGGAGAGGGAGGAAGGAGATTGTCGGGAGAGAGATATGAGGAAGCGGAGGTGGGAGTGAGCGGTGAAATCGGGTCGAATGAGTGAGAGAGCGATCGGAAGGGGGAGAGGTGAAAAAAAGGTTGTAGGGCAAGACCCTTTAGGAATTACTGCGAAAGAGGTGTAGTTATAAAAGAGACACGAGGAAAGACGGGAATGAGAGGTCAGAGAAGATCCGGAAGTGAAGAAGGGATGTGATGAAGGGAGGTGTGCACGTATGGAGGGGTGGTGAGGCGGGAGAGGATATAGACAGCCCGAAGAGATGTTACGGGCTATGATACAATGGGCGTGAGTTGAAAAAGCCAGATAAAGAATAGAAGAAATATTATCCGAAAGCGCTCCATTATTTTCGTGTCGGTGGGGTTTATCTTAAGTCCTTAAAATTAACCTTGCGTGTTTACGCAACGGCTGACCTAGTGTGACTGAAGACAACTGATCTCAGGGGTGACCACACTTGTGGCCATCAGGGCGTAATATTCGCCGCATGATACAAATACAGGGTGTACCATTTAAAACGCAACCCCAACTTCAATATTGTTCACAAGCGCAAATATTGCATCAAGTCTTTCCCTCTTTGTTGATTCCCCTCACACTACTGCACACGCGCATGTCAACATGATCTTGACTATCTCATAGCTGGCGTCCTCAGTTGTTGAAGAGCGTTGGAGGTGCAAACATGATTTTTATCCAAAGAGAACGTGTTTATTGTTGAGCATTATTTTTATTTGAAATCTTTTACTGCAGTTCGTGAGGCATTCAGAAATGCATATCCAGCAAAGGAAGTACCGGACAAGACATCAATATACCGTATAATAAAAGAATTTCGTGAAACATGAACACGGTGAAAAGGGTTGAAGCATGTCATCGACAAGGAGGTGGACATTTTCAGCCCCTCCTGTAAAGTGGCTGACACTATTTATAACAAACAGCTAACTATATACAGTGTATATTTAATGAAACTTGTGATAAATGATACTTCCTTTCTGTGGGTTGGGTTTTAAATGGTACAGTCTGTATATGCAATGTTAACAAATAAGATGAGCAATTTTTTATAAGTTGGTTTGATGTTGAAAATCTATATCGATCAAGACTGATATTGTACAAGGTAAACCATAGTAAATAATGTCTTGAAATGCTGACATAAAATAAGCATTTGCCACTCCTCATAAATCAAACATAGACGGTAAATAAAACTAATGGTTAATGTTATACTCTAAGTTGCTTATAATTGAATACATTTTCCACAAATACCAAAAGATATTTAAAATATTTTTTCAAAATTAGAAAAAATATAACTGGCGAACGACATCAATTCGTCACATTTATATGGCCGATTCGCTTCATGTGACTAGTGGCGAAAGTATACCCATGATCTATAGTAAACGAATGCCTTGTATTGGAGGTTTACGAAGATTAGATTCTGCTATCGACTAGAATTTCTATCGACGAGTTACTTCAAAAAGAAGCTAAGTCATCCTTTTTCGCTCTTCAGAAAATTCAATGCCATGACCCTTCCTCTAGCAAGAAAATTTTAAACTGGGGTTGAAGTTGTTAAAGGGACCTAACTCTACGTTCACAGAGATTTCCAGGAATTTTTACAAGGACAGTATAAGATGGCAGCCCATAGATAGAGAACAAATAAACACTGCTAAACACCATGTCTTCTCTCTTGAAAGGATTTGTACCTGGCCATACAAATTTGCGCACCCTTTCTTTTTAAAAGATCGCTAGTATGCGTTCTCTCTAAAATTCTTTCAAAATAGTATTACAATTATTATTTCACAAATTATTTTATAAATTTTACTCTTCTTATTCTACTAGTGGTTGCTATACCTCTGTCTGTTTCATGCATTTCCGATAATATCAATTCTCACTTACTGTATTTAATTTGTGTTCCATAACGCATATTTATATCTAGTTTTTACATATTTCTCTACTCCTAATACTTTTCTTGTTTCTTATTTTACTTTTGACTGTATCATGTAAGCACATATTTTTACAATGTGGAATAGCTTCCATTTTCATTATTCCTGTATTTATATTATTCTGATTTTGGTTTAAGATAGCTTAGCTGAAGAAATGACGTAAAGCAACAATGTTCAGAATATATTTTCCAAGTTTGAAAACTTTCATTTGATAAACTGATTTTCGACAAACTTGCCCTTCGATGAATTGATCGTTCGAGGAATTTGTTTTCGAAGAATTTGCTTTCAACAAATTCACCTATAACCGGCGGTGGTGGAGTGGTTCAAGTTTTGGCCTTCTACGCAGCGGTCCCATATTTGAATCCGGTGGAGGTCGAATTTTTCAACCTGGAATCGTCCCGTCCCCAACTTATGTGATTTGAGGAGACCGTGCAACTCAGCGCTCCGTCCTTCGGAAGGGACGTTAAGCAGTTGGCCTCCTTGGTGATCTTCGTAAAGAATAGGCTAGGTAGAAAAATCCGACCTCCGCCGGATTCAAACCTGGGACCGCTGCGTGGAAGGCCAACGCTCTAACCACTCCGCCACCGCCACCAAGATATTGGTGCACCCTATAGCCGTTGGCATATCGATATATCGGCCTAACTACGTTATTCGATATTGTCACTGTTTTTATTTCATATTTAATCATTTTTAGCCTACTTTCGAAAAAATGGAATGTAGACTTATGAGATCGCCCGGGTGTCCGTGTGTGTGTGTTTGTCCACCTAACACTTCTTGATGAATTGATCGATTTCAACCACATTTATAATATAGAATATGCACATATATTAATGACCAAATGACATATTTGGACCGGATCGACTAAGCAGAGGTGCCACAATTGCAAAAATATAAAATCGCTGTAGGGATTTTAATTAAAACTCATTCAATCGTACAGTCTGATGTCACAAATAATACAAACTAAGCGATATGTCCCAAAAAATTTACAATATATCGTCCAGTGGCATTATTTCTGTACAAGACGCTCAGCGCACGCGTCAGAGGGAAGAGTTAATTTCGGGGAAAAAAATGTAGTGAGATCAAACGTGTATACGTATATGAGAAAGTTTGTGCAATGTATATTACGCCGTTTATTTGTTTATCAGATTCGATAGCTTTTTGTAGTGCATCATCGATACATTCTCCGCTCAATAATTGTTTTTGTAGGGATGTCCATTTACAGAAATTTTCACGATCATTGGTTGAATTTTCATGCTCTACAACATGGTTTAAATTTTTCCAGTCATTAAATCCTGTTTTCTGATTTGCAATAATCGACTTGGAAAAGCGCCGACTGAATAATATGCATGAAAAACAAAAAATGGATTTACTAGTTTCAAAGTAAATAAGCCAGTTGAGCTCTTTATGGTTTCACCATTAGAAAGCGTTTTAAAGAACCAGACCCCTGAAAATTTTCTTCCATCTACCGATGTTGATTCACAAAAATCCGCAGCTTTTCCCAGGTCAAGTCCATGCTCAATACGGTGGTATCTAATTTTGTCGTTTATACAGGGCCAAGATGGTGGATCGTTAAAATTGGTTTGCATTGCAGTTGAATTTTGTTGCCGGTCGCGGCCATTCTTAAATTCAACAATCGTAATCGGTGACGAAGTTGAAACCACGAGATCAGTGTGTTAGTCAATCTCTGTAACGGTACTAACAATGGGTGCTTTAGTCGTGATATCGAAGATGTCGAGTTTCAGATCATTGTCAGTAATCGATACTGAAGTTGTAACGTCAAGCTCCAATTGCTGGTCGATAGTAACAATACACGCTGAAGTTGTATAATAATTGTTATTCTCACTATTAGACTCCGGTGCCGAGCTTATGACGCCGGAAAGGTCAGCCATTGGCGTATTTCCAGCGTTCGATACATTTTTCACTAGCCATTTCCCCATTTCCTTCGACATCTTTTCATTTTTTACTGTGGCGTCTTTTCGTCGTTTACGATACTCTGCCCCAGAATTCATTATTCATTTGAATTCATGATGCAGAGACTTGTTATGATAGTCTGAAATAAAATAAATAATAAATAGATGAAATTGGTCAACTATTAAACAAAAATAGATGTCTTAGAAAGAAAATATTTAACAAAAACCAATCTAACAACCAAACAACTAGAAATAAACTGATGTGGGCAACACTTGACTTTCTCCATATTTATATGGCAAATTACACGTTGTTAGCTCTGGGATCGTTGTCAATATTTACTTCCGGTTGACAATTAAGAAAAGAAAAAGGAGCGTTACTAAGACGTAACTAAGCGTCAATTGTTAACAATAGTCTTCGGTAGGTGGCGTGGTGGTGGTAGCTAAAAATATAAGATATCTCTTAAACAATGCATTATATGGAAAAATGTATCAAACAAAGGTTGTAGAAAATAAAATTTCCTACGACATTTATTCCTATACATTTATCAAATATTAAAGCAAATATTTCAAAATAACAGATAAGTGACGAGAGCAAACACCCACTTCCGCTCGACCGATTTTTACCAAAAATTAATCAGTTCTTATAACTTTTATAAAAATGTTAAATATAAAATTTCGCGTTGACTTGATTAATAGTTTTTGAGTTAGAGCGCCCACAAAAATCTATCACATACAGACTGACTGACTGACAGACATCATCGAGAAAATAGTCAAAACGTGTTCAGGGGACCTTAAAACATGTATTTCCGTTGAAATCTCGAATTCGATTTTTTTCATTAAAATAATACTTTCTCTATACTTCGTATATGGAGAAAGTAAAAACGAAACGCAGATCGTAACTCGGCAACTCTTGCTAAAATACGTAACAACAATGAATGACCACTATTCTCGGAGAGAGCGGAAAGAGTGGGGGACCCGGCAGGCCTGTATCCCCCTTTGGCCTCGGGTGAACATATACCGCGCCTCGTGATGATCACGATGAACATATACGATATCACGCGAAGTTTGAAATTGCAACGCTCGGCTCAATTTGATTTTATAAAAATGCGCCCTTTTCTTAATGGCGTGCTAGGGATAGTAGATGTATAACAATTTTTTATGCGGCCCTCAGCTTTGCGCCAGAGGCAAGTGCCTCACTCGCCTATCATATCATATTTTCATCGGGTCGACTAAACAGAGCTACCACAATATCAAGGTTAGAATTTTTCTGTAACTATGAATTAGGAAAGTATTGGTTGAACGTATTTCAAAGAAATTTCGTTTGTAGGGAATGGTAAAACGAGATGAATGTGTTTAGAACGGATTAAAAAAGCAGGGCTACCACAGCATATGGAAAAATAATTTTCTGATTTCAAAACTAACACATTAGTATACGATTATACTACGGCGAATTTGACGAAGAGCACTTCTGAGCCACGGAAAACCTGTGTACACTCCTACTTGTTATATATTAAAATTGTACTGAAAGGGAAGTAGGCGGATTAGTTCTTTCCAGAACTACTTGTTATTTATTGCACATTACAGGTAAAATGTAAACCCGTTTACGTATAAATTTTGCGTTGTTGAGACGGAATTTTGAAGGAAGGCGTTACTTTACCAATTATTCATCTATTGAAAGCAGGAGTTCCCGGAATTTTTAATGTGACGAGCTCCGAGAAATTATCTAGAATAAACCTAACCAAGTGTAACTTGAAAAAAATATATTTAAGGAGCCACAGAAAAAAATTATTAAAAAAGGTATACATAGATCTGACAATAAGAAAATTGGTCGTCCATACTTATGCTGAGATATTCAAGGTTGGCATCAATTTTGGATGTTGCAATTCTTAATTGATTTCCCAAATTTGTATCAGTTATCCAAGCTTTGGTTTTATTTTTTGCAAATTTTAATTTAAAAATAAATTTCTTCCGAAAAGTACGTTTTCTTGAAACTGACTATGAGTATTTTTCAGCTGTTATGAAGTTGTTGTAAAACTCTATTTTATTCTCCATTACTGAAGAAAAGTTCTGCAACTCATTATTGCATTGCAAATCTATTAATTCTAATTGACATTCTTCAGGAACTGAACTCGCATCAATGTAAAGTGGGTTTGCTAAAATTTCAAAAAATTTATCCTTTAGAGAAATTTCTTCAAATCGTTGGAAAGCTGGTAAACGAAGTGGACGGAATTATGCTGGTGTTTAAGAGAGTAAGGAGAAGTGGAAGTATCGGAATGTGTCTTTAGTTACTGTATTATAATGTATTTGATCGTTCTGCCGTTCTCCCACCGTTTGGCTCTTCTTTTCCTTTATTCGTTGTCATTGCTGTTATTGTTGTCTGCTCTTCATTGTCGTTGCTTTTCAAATAACTTATTTTGGATTTTCTCATTTTGTTTTATTTAAACCAAAAGCGCCACATTATATGGCCAAATAGAAAGAACACAAGAGTCACAAATAATTATGAAAAGAGCCACGGGTTGTCACGATCTGGTCTAGAATATCAATCTATCACTGCTGTGATTTTTCAAAACTTAAGAATAATGATAAATGAAAACAAAGCACATAAACGTAACTAATAATGTGTTACGATACATTTATTAAGAACAAAAAACTAAAAAAAATAAGTTTCTAGTGTTGGGGACCGCGGTTTTAAGCATTGTAGAAGGGCACCGTCAAACTGTACAAAACATACAGCGGTGCTTGCGAGCCCCAGGTAGGGCAGACCTGATTTAGTGAGATAAATCTCGGTGTCCACGGCCGGGACTTGGGTAATCTAAATTCAGAGGTCAGAGAGAGAATGGAACTAATCTTTATTGCGAGGGACTGAAGATAAATATCTCTTTAGGTACAGTTTACTCTCTTACAATTTCATATCGGTATAAGGTAATTGTTATGCGCATGCAAAAATTTTCACGTGAATTAATAACTCCGAAACGGAAAGGTCTTAAATGTAGTACGAAGGAGGTATAGTAATTTATGCGAGACTATTGAACTTATATCTATCACTTTTCTTTCACATTATTAAATCTAACATTCTTTTAAAGCAATGCCTTTTTAAAACAACTGAGATTAAATTCACTTAAACAATGCGCTGTAGCACTTTTACCGAGAACTTTCTATAAATTTGTATTGGGAATAAAGATGCAGGATATATATGCATCAGAGAATGAATTCTATAAACAAATCTAACGTTATAAAGGAGTTTTACAGTTCATCCTTATTGGTAGTAAAGCCTTACATTTCCTTACCAACTAAAATAAACAATTTCAAATTATCGTTGAAATGTATATAGTTTCATATTTTGAATTTCGTTAGCTCCGACGTTTTGGAGGAAGGGAATGCTAAATATCCAAGAATTCAAGAAAACTTTTGAAAATTTTAAGGGGAATGACAAACGAATTTACAATAATATTTTTTTAGATTCAGCAAACGCTGAAATTATACAACGACATTATCTTTTATTTGATTAATAACTTAATCTATTCTGCTCAGTTGTTTGGAAAACGACTTATGAAAGTCATGATCCATGGTGTTTTGTTTACTAAAGTTGTAACGAAAGTGAGAAATTCTGTATAATTCCTTTGTTCCTGTGCACATAATGTTACTAATTTTTATATTTCATGCGTGCACATTTAAACTGAATACTCCAACAAAGATTATATTATTACTATGAATATGACAATCAAAGAGGTATGGCCCACATGATGATCATGGTGAGTTATCTTTATTCTAACAAATTGCTTGAATAAATTGAAATGGCTGTTTGTATCGGCTCATGAAAACACCATTTGAGGTATCTAGATGGAATTTTATTGTGGGTATGGGATGTCGCCAGAAGCTAAGCGAGGTCACCGGGCCATCATAAAAGCTCACCTACCCCGATAGTAGATTTTGAGGAGGTAGATTGGCGTGTAAACCGAGGCTTGTCAATGCGTATGGCGCGGAATGATTGGCACCTAACGGCTGACACCTCAGCAGGTTTGAGAAAGATCTTCAGATACCTGGCGAGAGCTGAGGAGGCTGATGGAAGCGGCGGCAGAGACCAAAAAGGATGACGCTTGCGTGGGTGGGAGGTGGGCGAATGGAATGGAAGGAAGGGGCGGTTGCGGATGGTTCCAGTGTTGTTTCGAAGAGAGAAAAGCGTCCAACTCAATTAGGGTTCTTGCTGGGAGCTGCAGAACGGTAGAAGGAGAGGAGGGAGAACGTACATGTGGGTTGGTAGAAAGAAGAGATGAGAGTTGGAGGAGAGCGGAGAAGGGATGGAGAGAGAGAGAGAGAGATGGAGGGAACGCTAGAGAGGGATGGAGAGGGGGAGAAGGGGAGGTCAGAGTGAGAAAAGGTTCCGCGGCTTTAGAGGTTTTACACTCAACGGCCGGCTATCTAAACTACATTTGCCTCCCTCCCTCACCCCATTTTACCTTTCACCTCTCACGGGAACTCTCCGAATCCAGATCACCTCCCCTCTTCTTCCTCTCGCCGAAAAATCACCCCATTAACCACCCACTCCCTGTCCCCCCATCCGCACACACGAACCAAATCCTCGAAAAGCATAGCGCAAATCCTAGGAGAGTATAAAAAGTGGAAATCATTCGCGAATGAAGCACCTATTTCGGTTGATGGAGATTGCGAAGCGTCGGTCGTTCGTATAGGCGATAATTTCGAACGCTATTTACCTTGCTAGGAATACGATCTATCTCGAATAGAGATAGTGTTTTCCGCTAGGCTATATTCTCCCTTCCGCTGTATTTGTCTACGTGAATGTGTACGTGTGCATATATATATATATATATATATATATATATATATATATATATATATATATATATATATATATATATATATATGTAGGTATGTGTGTGTGTGTGTGTGTGAAGAGGGGGTGGGATATGTTTGGCAAAGAGGGTGCGGAGGATAAAATGTTGGTGAGGGGATTACGGGGGGCAAAAGTGAGGGAATGGCCTGGAGCAAACGACATTATCCCTTTCCTCCCTTTCTGTCTTCGGACCCCCCTCCCATCTCTCCCTCACCTGCTCTCTCCTCCCTTTTTGTCCACCCTCCCACCTCTCGCTACCAAACAACCCCGAGGCTGCCTGGCTCATCACTTTAACAAGCCCCAGCTCTATCTCTCTCTTTCTCTTCCTCCCTCCCTCCCTTTTACGCTTCTTTCTCTTTCCTCCCGATCCCTATTCTCCTCCCATCCCCTTTTCCCCACATCCTCCTCCTCTCACCCTATCTCTCTTTCTCTCTCTCTCTCTATTTGGCTCATTAAATGGCTTTTAGCGCCGGCCAGATAGGCTTTCAGCCGTCTATTACGGAGAGGATAAGGGTGTGGGAGTAATGGGTTGGTTTCGGGAGAGAGGAGGGGTAGAGAGGGGCGAAAGGAGGGAGGGAGAGAGAAAGAGGGGGCTTGTGTGTGTAGGAGGACATTAGCTGGTGTCGTAGCCGGACCCTAACTGTGGCGTTCTTTCCCAAGGATGGAGGGAGGAAGAGGGATGAGAGATTGGAGGTGGAGGGAGGGAAGGGTGGAGATAGGGGAAGGTGGGGGGAGGAGGCTTTCGGAGAGGTGGTGGCACAGAACTCTGCGAAAGAGGACCGGAATGGGTGAGGTAAGAGAGGGTGTGTGGCGGTAGTTAGGGAAGGGGTGGTTAAGAGGGATGCGTTGATTGGGTCAGGGTCATCCTGGAGAAAGAGGAGGAGGCGGTGATGGGTAAGTATGGAGGAGTGGGAGTGGGCTCCATCGCTCTCGTATAATGCCTTTAGCTGTTTCTCCGCAAACCATTAGCGTTTCCTTCTATCGTATTTTAGCGGTTATGGCACACACCCAAGGAGACTTCAACGGGAGGGGGGCGAAGAGGGCGGAAGGGGGAGGAAATTTCTCGTCTCAGCTTTATGCTGCTGTTCGGTATTTCGCTTCCTCGTAGTTTATTTTTACCCCCACCCACCACTGCGGCGAGAGTGCGCGCATGCTTTCAGAGTGCGTTGTACGTGCGCGATGTGGTATCGAGGGGCGGAAACATTGGCGTCTCGCATAAGTCTAACGGGATTCCGAAGTTTGTTGTTGCCGTTGATTATCGCTGGACAGTATTGTTCTTAATTCAACTCGATGAAAGCGTTCTATAAAAATTTTGCTCGGTATATTGTGTAGCATTTATGTTGAGGTGACGAGGAAATTTGAAGGTTTTTCATCGAGATCAATCTTTTGAAGCATAGTTGTTAAAATTAGTCAACAGCTTCAGCATGTTTGGAAGGTTTTTTTACTTTGTGTGCAGTAAATTAGGTCGATTGAATGTATAAAGATCACAGACTGAAAATTACATATGAAGATCTATTGAGTCCGATGTTTTGTGCATACTCCAACATTATCTTCACATTTTTAACAGTTTCTACCGTAGTGAAAAAGTCTATTCGATGACACTAACTCACAGATAATAAGAAATTTGAATTCGCAATGTGATTCTCAATGGAGTCCAATTTCATTAACATAACCAAGTACAAAATGGATGAAATAGCTAGGCGGAATCGTACTTTGTTGTGAGGTAAAAATTTATAAAAATATAAAACACAAGCAGATTAAATAATTTAAGTGATTCGTTGTATGTAATAATTTTCTAGCAGTTTAGTCGAGCAAAATTGGCGTACTCATTCGATTTACTCAGAAACTTTCTGAGATCGATATTTTATAATATTCGTTAAAGCTAATCGACAACATAAATTAGCCGCTATAGATTATATTATCTTGAGAAAGCATTAGGAATACCAATTTGAATGTAACTAGCCTTGACAATATCTAATAATAAATACCATACATCCACGATTACATTTTCGATTGCGCCTTAATATCATGGAACCTTTGCATCTCGATTTCATACTGTACGAATTCTTTATCTTCTATAGGCATACAAAATCAACAGACAACTTAATAAAAACTGCTGAATCAGGATTCCGTGGTTAAAGGTTATCTCGAAGAAAGATTAATTTATACTAAAAAATTGCGTTTAGTTTATTTTTAACATCAGAATTTTAAATTTATCCAGGTACTGGATATATTAAATTCTGGGGGGAGGCCCGTGAACAAGTCAAAGGCATACTTGAACAAAAACGGCGCATTTTTTCCAAATACATCATTGAATGGTACAAAGTCCATATTTGATGCGTAAAATCGGAAAAAAATAAGGTTCCTTTCCAAATAGTATGGTTAAAGATACTTGGAGCAAAAATAAAATTTCTTCGAATCAAGCACCGTAATACGGGCGCTCGAGAAGAAAAGGAATGAAAAAAAAACACTTTTTCACTAAGTCTTTGCATCCTCCACGGCCTTTGTGTGCGGCATCACCGAGCGGGGCAAAATACCGGCAAAAATTACTACTTCTTTATACCTGCTCACTTTGGAAATTGGTCGGGTCGACGCCAAGGAATCTTCCTCATAAGAGATCTCATGGAACAAAGCCCGAGAGAGGGCTTTTTTTGCTTCTATCAGATAGAGGGGGCGAGAGAGTGTATAAAATGTTTCCGCAGTCATGAATTCTCGAGAGGTTTGTTTGTTATTCGATGGAGAGAGATGGCTACGAAAATGTTTTGAAGTCCGAATATTACGCATTATGGTATAATTCTCCCTTCCTTAAAACTCTTCTTCGCTCTCTGCGGCAATTGTTCGACGTTCGTAAGAGTTTGATTGAAAAACAAAACCCTCGTTGAACAGTTTAATAGTGCTCATTTTGCTTGTTTGATTCATGCATCTTCTGGGCCGTTCTTTAATCTCAAAAATACAGTTAGAACTAATAATAATAAAACCAGTATTTTCCCGTCGTGCGGTGTTTTTTTGAGTAAATAGATTCAAAGTTTAATTCGAGTGCAATAGATTTATTAAGAATATGAACCGCAGCGGAAAATTCTCGGAAGAAAAATATGACATGATAAAAATTTGTTCAATTATTATTTTAATACTATATATATATATATATATATATATATATATTATAATAGTATTATTATAATATTCAATTATTATATAATTACCACTAAAGCTGGGAATAAGAGATATTAGAAAAGTTACTTTCTCGCAGTATGTTAATTTTGGGCGAAATTTGTGTTTTTCTCTATTTTATAACCTAAGTAAATAAAACCATTTAAAATATTGTAATTGCTATTTTTCGTTCTAAGGATCCCGTTTATTTTCAAATGATATGTATTTATTTTGCCATACTAGCCATGAAAATTTTATGTGATAAGTTGAAGCTAACGAACAAACATACTCGATATTTTCTTGGATAAAAATTGCGAAAGTAACAACCGTACTATGATATGTGGCACAAGAGTTGTTTCATTACGGAATCGGACAAAAATTCAATAATTCTCTATTCTTCATTCTCCTACCTTAGGATAAATATAGTCTTTTAGTAGGTTTTAAATCAATTTATCAAAACTATATACATAGTGTATTGTATTAATGAGACATTAGAGACTCATTCCTATTCATAGGTTTGTTCTACTATAAGAAACTGGTACTTCTGTTCATGTTCCTAGGAAGTAATAAGTTTAATTTAGTTAAGAAATATTTCATTTTTGTTGATGTTAAGCCAAAACTGGTTCGACTCTCTGATGCATTAACTGCATTTTATAAAAACTGTAATTTATAAAGCACTTTAGTTCACTTTACACTATATTGTGCTTTGTCATAAATAATTATCATCAATGCATACACCAATTAAAGATATTAAATACTAAAATGTCGCCATATAAACTCCTCCTACTCATCATCGTATATGCTTAACCTCTCGTTAGGTTTTTAATCATGCCAAACCTAATCTGTTCCATTCAAGGTCTTTCTCTTCGTCTTCTCATAATCTTGCCGTTCTTTTAATAGATCTAATGTATCTTATCTCTTCCAACCATTTTGTCTCTTCTCTAGTATGAATAGTTTCATCAAGTCGTTGCTTCCAACCATTTTGTCTCTTCTCTAGTATGAATAGTTTCATCAAGTCGTTGCTTCCAACCATTTTGTCTCTTCTCTAGTATGAATAGTTTCATCAAGTCGTTGCTTCTCAAAATTTTACCCAACCATTTCTTCCATGCTTCCCTTAATACTCTTATTAAGCTCCTCTCTCCCCCACTCTATTTAAAACATCCTCATCTTTTTTCACCAAACCCACACGTCAAAAGCCTCTAATCCTCTCACATCATCTTTCCTCATGTCTCACACTCATGCAATGCTACATTCCATTCATAAAGTTTTACCTAAAAAATATTTACTAACGTGTCATTCGGATCTTAATACACAAAACTCGCAAAAGTTGTAAATACTGGATCACTTAGGATTAAAGCAAACGAGTGGCCCTGCAGATGAATAGGAGCTACTCTCAATTCCTCTATTGTTCCGTCTCCTTGGTTACGCCCGCCCGTGGACGAAGGAGAAAATGACTTCGCCGCCATTTCATCCGATCCTCCGTTTGCACCCTAAGAGGCACACCTACTTTATCTCCTCTCTATATATTCTCTCCCCCCATCATCCCACTTTACCTCACACCGTCCCCCATGTTACTATCAAAAGATAATGTTTCGCGGCGTGTAGGAGGCGGAGGATGAAAGAGATCAGAGGGAGAATTAGCGGCGTTTTGATGATGCGGTTCCGAGTTTGATATCGTGTATTAAATAGTTTTTGAAGTCCTCGGTTTAAGCATCAGCATGCGGTGAAGATCAAGACCGAAGGGATTGACAGAATATCGCGTGACTGTTAATTCGGCGTGGAGAAAGATGAGAGAGAGAGAGAGATAGGAAGGCGTTAAGGGTTGAAACAAATGCATCTCAAGACACCACACCTAAAAGGTTATATGCGGCGACATTTCGAAGAGGGGGAGGGATATAAAATCCAAGTGAATAAGGAGGTGTTAAGTAATGGATGTGATTCTGGAAGAGGGGAAGATTGAAAGAGGAAACGGTATTAAATACGTGCGAGGCCGAAGATATAGGAAAATTAGGAATCGACGGTTGGGAGGGCAAGGAAGAGAATATGAGAGGAGAGAGAAAGAGAGAGCGGAGAATTTGAAATTGTAATGACTGAATAAGTCTTAGTAAATGTTTATGAAGAGGGGTGTATGGTTTGAATATTATAGCCATGAAGTAAAAATAGCTTTTGCAGAGTTACGATCAAGAATTTCTACCGTTCATTTCTTTTATAAATCTAAATGCCTATTTTAATTTATCTGACTACAATGATTTTATTTAGCAAATCACCCTATTTCTGAGGCATATAAACTTTCTTTTAATTTAAATTATAATAAAAATTCAGTAGTTATTTGTAAGATGATTTTTTAGCTAGGATATTTTTTGCGTTAAATTGTGATAAAAATCATAAGAAAAGTACCATGTCTTCAATAACATTTACAGTCGGTTTCTTTTTGCGCCTGATGGCCATTTCTTCATTCAGTGACAATATGAGTTACTTTCACATCGTTACCGATTATGGCATTCAAATATAGTCTGGATAAGTAAAATATATTGCTGAGTAGTTTTAAACAGTGGAAGAATCCATTACATTCATCAATGTGGTTATTCAAATTGGCAAATGGATTAATAAATTTGGAGAACAAAAGAATTTCGCCTAAAATCGAAAATATCAATTAGTGGTTCAGCTACCACATTAATTGTCATTAAATTATTACGGGCACACGGTCTGAAAAGGTATAATCATGGGGAACTTTTTTGATAAAAACGCGCCCAGAAGTCGAAGCTTGGAAGAAATTGCGTGAAGAAATAAAGGAAAAGGAGGCTACAAGGGAAAAAGGACGGTAACTATGAAATCTGACCGAAGGAGATCCAGAGGAAGAGAGACAAGGGACAAAGATGCAGGAACGTTGCTAGGTGAAATAAGAGAAAGAAGGAAAGAAAACGAAAGAGAGGGAAAATAGGGGAAAAGAGAGGAGGGGGTGGAGAGACGGAGAGAGGGGGAGATACAGGGTTATAGGAAAAGAGAAGGGGACAGCAGGACAGTAGGATACAGGGAGCTATAACAGAGAAAGAAGGTAGCATAAAGCGCAGGAGAGAGGGAAGGAATGACGGAAGAGGAAGGTAGAGTGTGGGTGGGATGGGATAGGGGAAGGATTGGCGTGGTGACCGTCCTGAAAGAGATGCGTCAGAAGAGTAAGCAGGCGGAGGGTAGAGAGGTGGAGAGAGAGGAGTAAGAGTTGGAGACAGGGAAGTTGGGATGAGGAGGGACGGGAAGAGTTGGAGAAAGGAAAAGGAAGGAGAGAGTGGGAGAGAGAGAAGGGTAACCTCGGCCGAAGTCCAGCAAGAGCTGAAACCTGGTAATCCGGAGACCACTCTAAGCTCTGTGGAGAGTTAGTGAGGCGTACAGTTTTTTCAGGGAAGGGGGAGTGAGAAGATGAGAGAGAGTAAGAGAGGGCGAGTGGAGGGAGAGTAAGGCGAGGTAGAGAGCAGGGAATCGGCGGCGGGTGGATAGCGTGTAGTTTTCTAGTGAAGAGAAGAGGGAGGAGACCGTACATCTTGCAGGATAGGGTAGAAATGGTCAAGGAGTGAGAGAAGAGGGAGAAAGATGAGAGAGGTAGAGAGTATAGAAAAAGGTGGATTTCATGTGCGGGACGGAAGGAGTTGTTTTGTGGACGGAAGGGGTCAGTAAAACAATTAGTGTCAGAGTTCTTCATGAATGACGGAAACGCCTTAAACTGCGTTAACCTTTCTTTTTCTTCGAATCCCTATCCCACGCGAAGACGCGGCTAGATAACGCGTACATAGTCATCACGAAACGACGATCGTGGGCGGAAGACGCTCGCAGAGGAAAAAGAAAAAATTTAGGGATTGGATGATGAGAGTTGGGAAAGTGAGTTTGGAGTGAGCGCGTACGTGGCGCGCGGGTGAGTGGCCCTTTTTGGCCAAAACGTGAGTGGAAAGTGGAAGGCATGAGAGAGGAGAGAGGTTTCTGCCTCTTGTGGAAATGGCTAGTGTACTATATATAAGTAGATACAGTGAGAAGAGGGGTTTGCGAAGGTAAAAGGTAGGTGGAGGGGAAAGGGTTGAGCGAGGATTAGGACTAAGGGCAGTGGGTGGTGGAAGTAGATTAGACGAAAGAAACAAAAATGGTTGGAAACGAGACGAAAGACTCTCATGAAAAGAGAGAGAGAGAGGTTTTTAACTCATCACTAGGCGTAATCCGCTTTTAACCGAACCAAATGAACTCTTAAGGACTCCATGAAGTTGTTTGCGACTTTCTTCCGTCCTTGTTTAAACCCTCCGATAATGCACAACCCTTCGCCTCGTTTCCTTTTCGCATTTGGAGGACGTTGTTTCAAAAATACCCTCGCACTTGTTCGATCATTATTTCTAAACTGAGCAATATTTTTCGAAACGGAACGCTAATGGCGACGCCAAAAATATTTTTAAAATATCTCTTGAAAGGCATACATAATATCCATATCAACAGATAATTTTAAAGTTAAATTTATCATGTGAAAAATTAGTTTTAGTTGAAATTAACAGCGACGGATAAATATATTTTAACATCCTGAATGCTTTCTAAGCAAGCATTGAGATGGCAAATAAAAATTAGGTATATGTTATTGTTCTCCGTCTGAAATTTTTATGCGCATTTATTTGAACAGATACAGGTTTTTGTGATTTAGATGCAATGGAACGCAAATAGAAACGATAACGTGGTGCGTTCACTTATATTTATCGATCAATTTTTCGCGCATGAAAAGGGTCACCACTCAATTTACGAACAATTTTACATTCTCTGCCAATTCCTCGAGTCTCTAATAAAATATTGCTCTTTAGATTTGATTAATACTTTGCATGAATTGAGTTTATTTTCAGATGTTTAAAAACAAAATATCTGAGTAGACGGAAATTTTCTGCTAAAAGATTTAGGAAAGTTCAGATCACGGAGAAAATAGTTAATTCATAAAATTATCGACAAATAAAAAAATCACAAATTAAAAAAACCTGTGCTGTTACAAGAAAAACAATTTTGTAAGGTAAGTTTATTTTTTAACTGAAACAGCCGTAACGTAGTTTATTTTATAATTATGTGATTATATTTTAAGGATAATTTTCCTGAAATTAATTAGTCTTTCCTCACATTACATGCATTAGCTGTAATCCGTCGAAGGTATGCGCCATCATGGAATAGCGCAAAAAACAATTCGATTGCTTATGAATAGTTAAGCGATGAAGTGACTCCATTAACTCTTTTAGTGACATTCAACAGTAAATACACTCGATATTTAAAGACCGCAACTCTTTCCGAATTACGTGCGTGTTCGGAACAACTCCATCAACTTTCGAAACCCACTGTTATAAAGGCCTAGTCGATAAAATCTCCCACCGTTTCATCACGAGAAAATTTCGCCGATAAAACCCGTTTTGAAATACCTCACCGAACGTCATTTTAGCGAGTCCTTACAGCCATCAGAAGGGATGGCGTCCAGCCCTTTATTCAAAGGAAACGAATCGAGACAACTAGCGCACCACCATTAGTATACATCCAGTGGAATTTTGCAAGCATGAATTCGACGAATTCACTCCTCACATCCTGAAATACTCAAGTTTCGGGATGACGTGATTTCACGAAGCAGACGAAAATAAAATAAAATCCACCGGAGACCAAAAATAAGACAAAATTGTGCCTCCATTTTGTGAAACGAGGTACATGCTCGTACACAAAGGGAGGAAGGTAGAAAGAGAGAGAGAGAGAGAGAAGGGTAGGTAGATTGGACATTTCGCGAATGGTCAAGATCGACGCGGACGCCGAGCGGAGAGACTTATTTTCGGGTGGTGTGAGAGAAAAGGACACCGTAAGCGGTGTCGTGGAAAGGGCGTTTAGGACTGGAAGAGAGAGGGGAGAGAAAGAAATCGATATAAGAGGCTAGCGGTGGAGAATGAAGGGAAGAGGTGGAGAAAGAGGGAGGGAAAGAGGGGAGGGAGAGAGGGGATGGAGAGAGGGGAGAGAGAGAGAAGTTCCGCTATGGAGAGGATGTGGACGTGTGTGGTTGGGAGTGGAAGGAAGGATGGAGAGAGAGAGAGGGAGGAGGCTCAATGTGAGGTCAGGCGAGGGAAAAAGCTTTGCGGAGTAATTACTGGAGACGACATCAGAGGGCAGAAGTGGGATTAGTGTTTGAGAGAGAGTGGGAGAAGGAATGAGAGGAAGAAAGAGAGTTGGAAGGGGCGAAAATATAGGGAGTAGGAGAAAGAGGAGGAAGGAGTTTGTCCGACAACGAACACGTGTGTGACTTTGTGTGTGTGTTTGGACGAGAGGAAGGAACAGAAAGGGAAAGAGAGGCGCGCACACACGCGCAGAAAGATGTTAAAGCGATAGAAAAAAACCTCATTAATACGTTGGAAAACTGATGAAAAGGATATGTCGCTTTCGGAGTCGGACTGCACGATGAGGTTGGCGCCGGGGTTATTACGCGGAGGGAGTGAGGTAAGAGAGGAGAGGGAGAAAATGGACCCTAGGAGATATAAATTTCTCGATGCTCTTCGTCGCCGTAATAAATGATGTAGCGCGCCGTATCCCGGAGAATTTCAGGCGAATGGAAAGTGAGTCTAATCGGCTCTAAAAACGCTCCTCTGACGGAAATATCACGGAAGATCCTTTTTTTATAACCTGGAGAATTTTGCGATTCGCTTGCTTTGTCGATGGATGAAGAGACATTAAAATAAATACAAAAATACCAATAATTAGTTATGTATTATTGAAATAATGTTTTACTCACATATAGCAATTTTTATTTAGAAAGTCATATTAATGTATTTAGTATGTATTCACCGTAAACTTTTTTCACGATTCGCAAGCGTAACATGAGGGGAAATTTTATCTTTCTGTCGTAGTAGAACCCTACACCTCATTTTTCAATATCCCTGCTGCTAATTTAATACTGGTACTCGTTTTCATGTAACCCGTTTAAAGAGTGGTTGGACAAAGTTTATAAAACGCCAAAAACGCCGAGCCCTGCACACAAATGGTTTTACGTAAGCACGAGGAGCACACATATTTATATTACGATTTGGATAATTTTTCATCATTCCCAAAATGCTCCCGATCGATAAACATTAATATTTTTCCGGGGAAAGCTTTTACGCGCATGAAAAAAGCAAAATCCGGCCACCCAATCACTTCTCATCCGAAAAAAATGCGAAAAACTTGAGGCGTAATCCAATTTTGGACGTTCGGCTCCATCCTTTTAAAAAAATCCAGGGTCGTGCACGAGTAAAAAAACTTTCATCGACGATTTTTCCCAAAAAATGGATGAATGTTTATTTTTTTATCGCATCGTGATGAGGGAAAATGCGGACGGAAGAGATCGCGTCGGTTTTCGATATTTTTGTATACCTCCAATTCGGACGAGAGTAGCGGCATCTGGCAGAATTCACTGCATGCGTATATATAAACACAAACACACGGTTGTACGGAATCGTGTAACTTAGATAGGTTAGAATGATATTCGTAGGTTAGGCTAATTTAAGTGGGCATTTATATTTACATTTTCAAATTTGTTTATACATTTGCATTTACACAATTAGTTTTACGCATTTACATTTACGCATTTACATATTTACTTTTACGGATTCACGTTTACACATTTATATTTACATGCATACATTTACATTTGCATATTTACAATTACACTATAAGATTACCCTGTAGCCCACCGAAGGTGTTTGGAAAGGGGCGCTATTTCACCGTACTTGCACTGCATTAAATCTCCCCCACCCTGTAATAACAAAGTGGGGCCTTATCCTAGTTGATTAGGGTTAACAGACGTCCGGCAAAAGGAGGGCGTCCTCCTTTTTCACATTCTGTCCTCCCGACATTTCAAATCTTAGGATTTTATCCGGCTTTTTATAGGAAGTGAGACTGTGACTCCCTTGTCACACATACGACAATTATGCGCACGTGTCAACCTCTTCTTTTACCTCTTCATTTGGAACTCTTGATTAGGTAAATCAGCTGTAGGACTTTTATGGGCTGCCATGATAAAAACATTTATAAACTGTAGAAGCGATTAACTTTTAATGGAGGACAGCTACGTAAGTAAGCGTCTCGCGGCCTACTCTACAGGAGCGCTTCTTGTATTCATAGATATAAAGGTAACTTGTAACAAAGGTGTGTGCGCGCAATTTTGATTTTGAAATGAAACACTCCCTTTCTGTTCTTGCCATATCGTTTAACTCCTAAGTGCACCGCGCTTCTTTTTTTTAAGCAACGGTGAAACGTTACTTTGTAAATGAAATGTATACTTCCAGCGTTAATTTTCAAATGAGGCACTTGATTTGTCTTAGAAAAATCGTTTAACTCTGAATTGAACCGTTTATATTGATTTTTTGGTTTTAATAACCGATTTGTTTAACTTCGAAATCGTTTAAGGCGAATTCGTTTAAAGCAAGGGAGACCTGTAACAGTAAATTTTGGATGCTTCTCAGTTCTCAGTTAGTTAGTGCACTGAAGAGTCTAATCCTATCTTGTTCCCATTTTTAGTTGGAAAAAGATCCTCAAACTGAATTACTGTGGTACGTATGTTACTGCTATGTAGATAATCGAAAATTACGATATTTATATATCTAATATGATTACTAACGAGTAAAATAATTTCTTTTATTTTTTGAATCGTGGTGGCTCTTAAACATTCCAGAAACACCCCTCATTAAAAATGGCATCACTTAAAAGGAAGTGTAAATTCTCCAGTAATCTAAAATAAAAATTTCCTTTTTTCGATATCAGGCGTAATGAAAATGAGGCGAAGTTTTGTTTGTGATTGATACGTTTCTGTTGCAAATAAGGGATCCTTTGATTTGGAGAGTCACATTCAAAGTGAAAAACAGAAAAATGGTACGAATTTCGTCTTCGTGTGGAAAAGTGACATCCTTCTGTATCCAAAACAATTCGTTCAATAAAGAAGCTGAGGGAACCATGGCTTTCCATACGGTGAAACATCATCAGTCTTTCAAATCTATGAACTGCACTGCAAGTCTGTTAAGAGAATTATGTAAAGACTCGGAAACTGCTCTCAACACAACATGCGCAAGAACGAAAACTGAAGCATTAATGAAAAAAGTGTTCGCTCCCCATACTATCGATTTGATTTTGAAGACAATGAGCGAAATATCTTGTTTCGGAGTTGCAACGGATGCCAGCAATCATGGTCTACTTAACCCTTGAAATACCAAGGGGTGACCATTTTGGTCCAAGCATCGGTTTAGGAATGTTTTTTTGGGATATCGAAATCATAGATACTGGTTTTTTTCTGTCTTTTATACATTATATTTTACAAATAAATATCCTTTTCTCATATCTATATGCTCAGATTTTTTCTTTTTTTACTCATATTCATAGATAGGTCAAAGTTGGACCAAAATGGTCACCCCTTGGTCTTACTTGTCACAATATTTTAAAACTGGCAACATTTATTTTTTTCTTTTTAAGGTTTTTTGCATTCCGAAACATCTAGTGATAACACAGAATATTGATTTGACTTGACACATATATCATTCGTGTACGAACTTAAAGTAAAAGTTTTTTGTTTCAGATCAGGATTTTTCAGACGAGTACCTCTGGGGTACTTTAATAGGTCGAAGGGAGTACTTTATTTACTTATGTAATAGTGAAAACCTTCTCTCACCTTTCTCATACGGTCATGGCCTTTTATTGTACTTTTGTCACCCCTAAGGTGACGATTTTAGTTCATGTGTGTGGCGGTAAATTTCTATAAGAACTTAGTCTATTAGAAAATGAAGTTTTCAAAAATGAAGAGGGAATAGGGAGGCAGGTTTTAATTTTCCCCAAAAAACACTCTCTTCCTTGGGTATACCACCTCCATTGTTTTGATATATATCGACAAGTATCGGTAAACTGTGATTAATATATGTCCACATTGCTTTGGCTTTGCCAATTGGGATTGCCGAGCAGCAAAGCCCCGGGATGCGCCTTTAGTGATCTACAGGGGTCTGCCTGAGCAATTTTGAAATAAAATGAATGTTTTGTGAGTAATGAATAGATAGTGTTTTATTTCATTTATGTCTATAATATGTAATGAAAACATACAAGTGAAGTATAGACCAAAATGGTCCCCCCTTGGTACTTAATGGTAGTGTTGGACCTTGGTATTTCAAAGGTTAAGATCTTCTTAATCCTTGTGCAGTATTTTGATTGGAAAGAGGGTGGAATACAAAAAAGTGCTAGAATTAACTGCTACTCCCAATGAAAAGAAAAGATTATATCAGAGTATGTGTTGACAACTCTGGAGAGATTTGGTTTATCTTTGAAGTGTGTTTCCTTTACAGGTGACAATGCAAACGTAAATTTTGGAGGGGTGAATAGAGAGAAGGGAAGCAATGTTTTCTCATGCCTTATGCTGAATAGGAAAATTGTTGGTATCGGGTGTTCCTGCTCATATTCTCCACAACGGTATTCAACATAGTGCAGATATGTTAAGAATTGATGTGGAATCTCTCGTTTTCAAGATATTTAATTATTTTTCTGTATATACTTTTCGAACTAAGGCATTGAAATAAATTTGTGAATTCATAGAAATTAACTATCAACTACTGTTATCTTCAACTAAGACCAGATGGCTTAGTTTAGCATCAGCTTTAGAAAGACTATTGAGATTGTTTCCTGCTCTAAAACAGTATATCCTGTCCCTTACTCGACCGCCAATACTGATAAAACCCTTTTTTGAAAGTGAAATTTTTGAACTGTACCTTCGTTTCTTGGTCTCGCTTATGTGTGTTTTCCGAAACAAAATTGAGGTCGTAGAAAGAGAAAATAACTCTGTTTAAAATTTGTCGCTTTGCTTAAAACAACATTAGTTTCTTTAAAAATAAGGATTCGGGAAAATGTTTTGCCATTATCAGTCAGGGAAATTATTGAAACGTTACAGGCAAAGGGTATGGGTTAAGAATGTCAGAGTTTTGTTGAAGAAACGTAGCTTGTTTATGCATTCTTTGCTTAGAAAAATCATTTTGAGGAATTTCAATGTTTTGAGTGGATGGAATTAAAGAACACAAATTTCAGATATGAAGATATGATACCGTGTCTGAGTTATCTCAAGGAAAAGGAAACTATCATTGATGACGAGAAGTTACTTGATCAATATAATAATCTTAAGTTATTCATTGCAGCGAAATATAATTTTCGGTGCAAAAACATCCACTGATGTGCTAAATGCTAATGACAAACTATAAATAGAACATAGAAATATAGACATATAACAATCCAACAGTTGAATTTGAATAGATTTAAGTAATACCACAAAACACAATACACCTCGTAGGTGAAGGCGTTTCGAAACGAAACTTAGTTAAAGTCAGTTAAATCACATCCAATAGTTACTATCCTCTTCCGGCTCCCGGTAGGTCAATGTCCATTCCACACGATGTTTTCCTGCCGGTTAGGAGGGGACTCTAGAGTGGGACACCTGCGTCGACTTCACTCGTTGCTCTCCTGTTCGTCTCGTCGCTCGGAAGGCCACTATCGGAATGGACTGTCACGTGACGCCGGTGGTGAAGGAGGGAGGTCATGACGTCAGGCGGGTAATTCAAAATGGTTGAATTATTCCCGGTAATTGGTCGATTTCCACTGTTCTTGCATAACCAGGGGAAAGAGGGAAGGTTAAAGAGGCGAGGGGTAATTAGGGTATATAAAGCAGAGAGGCACCACGGGAGGGCGTGTCGACCGTGGCGTGGCGTCCGTGGGCGTGGTGTTCAGTCCGGCGATATCACGAATATCGGCTATCGTATAAGTGCGGGAGTAAAGGGGGGGGGGAGGAAAAAATCGCCACATCATAGAAAACAAAGACGATCGTTTCTTTGATGTCCTATTTCATGAACAGTGGAGCTCATTTTTGAGAAGCTGCAATAATAAAGATTGTTATTCTGAGTTTTTAAAAATATGCGAATTTGTTTTTTACATTCAAGGATATAATGCCAACGTAGAAAGGGTATTTTCTTTAATAAATGATCACTGGACCCCGGAAAGAAATAGATTGTCCGTGAAAACAATAAAGGGAATTATTATGATCAAGTACAATATGAAAAACTTTTCTTTTATAGATTTCCATTCTTACCTTCTTCAGAATGAAGATCTTCTTAAAAAGATAATTTCTTCTGAGAAGTATATTAGTGAATAAAATTCATTCTTATTACACTATATAAGCATTTCGAGTATTTTCGTTATTTCTATTGGTTCCTTGGTGAATTAATTTGTTGCTCCTTCACCTTTATTATTGCCCTTTTCCCTCGGAAGTGAATGTCTTTTTACTCCTTTACTCCTTTATCCTCCATTTTTTCTGCATATGTCCTCCATTCTACCTTTGGACATCTGGTAACCCTACAGTTGATGTGCGGAGCACAAAAATACATTTCGTTATATTCAGCAGATATGTCTCCGTAAATATTAAATTATACGTATAATTATATTAAATTTTAAAAAAACGGGTTCTATAATGTTATCTCCAGTTTCTTCGAGCTACACCATGCTATCAGACAGATATTAAGTCAACCGTGATCGTGAACGATTTTACGCTAAATCACGATAATAAATGAGCTGTTTGATACGTTACTTCGAGGAGTTCTTTAACATTTAACAGATGCGAAACGGGCCGTGATCAAAAAAATAGTGTTTTAAGTTAAATAGTTATATTTTCATCGTTTTTCATCGGGGTTGTCGTATAAAACGACGACTCAATAACCGAGTCATGCCGTGTGCGTTTATATTAAATGCGAGGGAGGGAGCCAATCGTTGATTTGGATTATGAGGCATGCATTAAAGGGATGGACCGTCTGTCACCTCAAATTTACCCACTAATCATCCCCTCCACTCTCTCCTTTCACCTTCCCTTCCCTCCTTATACCTACCTCCCGCGCACGTTACGCCGCCTCGCTCCTTTTATCGCGGCAGACCACGAAAATCGGATTATCCGTCGATGAAATGGAGTGGTGGTGTAGGAGGAGGAACGTACATTAGGGGAGGGAGACGGAGGAGGAGAGGGGGGTCGAAGACGATGGGAGGAGGAGATAAAAGACGGGGGGTGGAAGCGATGGCGGGATGAGGACATTGAGAAGAAGAAAAAAAGAATCGACGAGAATAAGGTGGACATAATGGCGATCGGGAAATCTTGGAAGAACGGACGAGTAATCTCGGGCGGGCGGAGTGTGTGTGTGTATTGAGGGTCAGGGGAATGGTCGGTCAATTCCGAGTTTGACCGCTCTTTGGATGGAGGCAATCTGGCAACGTCCGCTTACCTTCCCTCCCCCCTTATTCCAATCTCTCCCTCGTACTCCCCCGTCCCAAAATCACGTCTCTCACTCCACTCCCGCTCATCATCCCCAAAACTACCGATAACTTCCAATTTTCTCTATCCGTCCACCGGAATACCCCCCTGCGCTTCGAAAAAAATCTTTCTTTTTCCGCCGACCTATACCTCTCTCCGTCTACCCCACTCCCTCCCTCCTCTCTCTCTCTCTCCTATTTAACCCAATCAATTCCACACGTCTCCCGTCTTTCTATACTCCACCCCATCTTCGTTACCGCTGTACTTCACTATTTCCCCTCCCCATTCCCATCGCTCGCAGCGAATTACCCGAAAATCTTTTTTTTCCCCTTCTCCTGTCATTAAGCCGTTCAATTCATAGCCTCGAGGGATTCATCCGTTCATTAATTCTCCAAATTACCCTTCATACTTACGTATATTGATTAAGGTGGCAGTCTCAATCATTTATCAGCGGCACGTTTTGGAAGAGCTTTTTCGGATCCGTTCGCTGACCTGGTTTCTTTGCCATATTTGTGCTTGTCCGTCTGTCGCGGCGGCTATCCTTGTCAGCGGGAGTGGAAACTTAAGAAAATCACACTGAAGTAGAGACGTTGTTAAACTCCTAACGAGAAAGAAAATTTTAAAATTAGCTTTACATGCAAATGCATTAACGATGGGGTATCAACAATAAGGCGGAATTAGAGCAATATTTTCAGGCAAAAATTTGTGGAATTTTTTGATAGAATGCTCTGAAACAAAGCGAAAACTACATTTGCTGCATGTTAACATAAAGTGGGAACTTACAACTTTAACCTCTTATTTTTTACTGACAAAGTAAAATATTACCGGAATATCTTCGACAAATTTAGTAGCCTTCAATTCATGAAAGACGTGCGAAATGGTCCCTTATGTCGCCAGAGAGTTTATGGGGTCGACTATAATGTGTACAATTTGGAAAATATGTTGAAATAATTCCTGCAAGCGAGAGATATCACAGATCTTTTTATTTCGATTAGCTATTAGCCACATGCAACTAGAAATGCTCGTTAGAGTGTCGGAGTATATTATTCTCCTTGCTAAATGCCTTTGTTGACCAGCTGGGTAATACCGTAAATGTGATGAGAAGATTTAGAGAAAAGTTCATGTAATATGCGTGATAAAAGATAAGTAGATGATTAGCTCGGCTCCAACTAAGAAAGCACGCGTTCTGCCACAATATTTCAGTGACATAACATCCGTTCGGCAGGCGGAAGACCCAGGCTCGATTCCCGGTCATAGCGGATTTTATTCTCCTGTTTTCAAATTATCGCGAAAAAAGATGTAGTATAAGGGGCCCCATATTCGTTCATCCGAATTGTAACTTAGCGATTAATTACGCTTTTTATTCCTTTTTAAAGTCTTTATTTCGCACGCTCAACGTGCTTTATAAAAATTTCATTGAAATTTTTTAATGAATGAGTTTAGTTTTCGTCTTCGTTGCTATTTTTACTTAACAATAAAATTGTTATTTTTTACGAAATTTTAATTTGCGATTTAACGGTCGAAGAAATCGTTTTAAGATAATTTACGAAATGCATGATCTAAATATTTATTCAAGTTACTTAGCTAATTTTCATTTTGCAACAGGGCAGCAGCACTGATGCTAGCAGAATTAATGAAATAAATTATAGCGAGGCTCGTGTCAGAATGAGAAATGTTCGATTTTTACTTTTATCCGACATCGTTATAATTCACTGAAGAGGCTAATATATGGCGGAACTCTATAATAGGGGAACGGGCGTAATTGGAAATGAAAAAATGCACACGGTTTTTTAAACATTGAAATGCTTCTACAAAGTTCAATTACGCGACCGGTTTCGACGAACGATCGTCATCATCAGGTGTCGAATTCTCTGGCCGCAAGGACTGTAAGCAAGAGAGAGCAAGAGAGATTCTAAGAGGGTAGGGGTTAGGGATGGGTGAAGGAGTAAAAGGTCTTGGAAATTCTATGAGTGGGAGCCGTCTACGACGAGTGTGCCGGGAAGGGTTAATGTAAGATGGGAAGGGGAGAGAAAAGGTGTGGGAAACGTATGCAAACTCGAGGGGTGGCAAGTGGAAGTTGGCACTGAACAAAATAAGGAAGGGCCGAGAGAAGCAGTGGGGAATGGGATGCAAAGAGATGATGGTTTATTAACATGAATTTTTGAGACTGAAAATGACGGAAAATTTTATATCCTTCTAAATTTTTAACCTGCATCCTTTTTAATGTATGAAGAATTTTTAGTATAAAGTTGGAATTATATTGGTTACCTATCCAAAAGATGTTTTGCGAAATGTGAGGTGGGGGGATTGTTTTTAAAGCAACCTTTGTGTTCCTTGATTCTAGAAGTGAAACTTCTTTCGGTTTGTCCAACTGAGGTCTATTTACAATCGCTGCACTCCAGCTTGTAAAGACCTGGTTTATGAAATTTATCTATTTTATCTTCTTTCCCGTCGCGGAGAAGTTTCTATAGAATTGAGGCCAATGTAAAACACGGGTTTAAAAAAGGATTACAATAAAAATAATTTAAAATAATTTATTTTAAAATAATTTTTATATATTGCAATAAAAAGTAAAAAATAAATTTTGATTTAATAGACTTGATTTAATACTTTTGTAAAATTTATATGGCTTTTAACCTTCTTACATTAAAAAAAGCCATATAACATTTACAAAAGTATTAAATAAAGTCTAGTAAATCAAAATTTATTTTTCACTTTTTATATGGTCTAGTAATTCAATTTTTATTGCAATATATATGTTATTTTTTAAAATTTATTTTTAATTATATTATTTTTTACTTTTTAGTCTCAAGAAATAAAACGATATGTTTTTCAAACAATTAATGATGTTGTAAGTAATCTTCAATAGAAATTCTTATTACTCCACATTTTCACTGGTGAGCCCCTAGGCGGTGCCTGCTCTCTTATTGATAGCAAATAATTAGATGTTTATCAGTAAAGGCCGGCTAACATGGAATGATCTGTGCTGGCGACTATGGTCGTTCGACCCAGGCAGAAAGCTCGAACTGTTTTGACGGTTCAACCAGAGGGAAATCGACAATTATACAGGAAATTGAGTCAAGTGCGTTACTTGGTGCAGGTGTGAAACTAATTTGTGATGTTATACGTGAGGAACTCCGGAACATTTTGAAAAAACAACTAAAAAGAAAAGAAGGGCTTGCTCGAGAACAAAAGAAGAGGAAAGGGAGTTATGCGGGGTGACCAGCTCAAAACCGCTGGTTATCGGCTGACCCATCAGCCGAAATATAAACAAATACATATGCGGGTGAGGTTTATATAAAAACTACTAAAAATCCTCTTATCCAACTCCCAGATTTCCGATAATACTAGGTAGCGGACGTTTTAGTCTCCACGGAAACATGATGTATAAATCCGCAATAATTTAGATGTTTTCTGCGAGTTTCTAAGTGGGGTGCTTTTAAGTTTAATCCTGGGGTCAAACCTGATCCCAAAACTAAAAAAACGCTGCCTATGATACACAAATAACTTTATTGTTCTGTTTATTGTAACTTTGTCCTATATGATACCTATATTTAAATAGGTTGTATAAATATTTTTAAAATATGGACTTTTCTCCTAAATTTTGACCATTTTTCAGCATTGGGTTAGATTTGACTCCACAGTAGTATTTGCATTATGTATTTCGTATCACCAAATAATTAATCGAGTAAGTAGTTGCCTATTTCAGGAAACACTTAATATAATACAATATAATATAATACTAGGGGCCCATTGCAGTACTTCCTACAAACATTTAGAGAACTTTGATTGAAGTGACCCAGTGCGATAGTTCCTATGACAAAAAAATGTTACACAGGGTATTATTAGTTGAACCACTTTTATTGCCCCTCTCAAAATAATCATATAGTGCACACCATTTGTAACCAAAAACATAGACCAACATGATTTAGTCTAACACTTCACTTCACTTCACTTTTGTTCACTATTTATGATGATACAGCAAATCATATGTTCTGTGGTTCATTTAATATCAAGTAATCACTATAGATGCACCGTCTACGCGTCAGAGATCTTGCTTGCCTGAGTCCAACAATGCAAAAATCTGAGATCAACAATGAAAAATCGGAGAAAATTTAATCTAAACTTAAAATATGAGCAAACGCGAATTAAAAAACTGAATCAAAGGTAAGAATAAGAATCTTTGTTTATTTCTACGTGAAATAGTGTAAATATAGAATTAAAGTCTCGATCGTAAGTTACTTTAAAATTTTAAAGAATAAAGGTCTACACATCGTATTCCAGCCGATTATGTGTTAATCAAATGCAAAAACGAAAACTTTCCTGATATCGTACCCATGCCTTTTCGGGAGACGACTTCCCACTTAAAACCTGCAAGAGTTCGCACCAAGTAGTCAAGCGGAAGATTTGTAGAAATCGAGCCGACCGTTCTTGATTTATTTGCGTTTATACTGGGAGTTGACGTCACTCGAGGCTTAATCTGTTTTTGTCCTTCATGCGTTTCATTGTAAGCTTAGTGCAAATGCACTTGAAGCCCGATCTAATAATGCAAAAATCCAAGATGAACAATGCCGGCTACCCTCCTTTTTGAAATGTCGAAAAACCGGAGAAAATCGAATATAAAATTAAAATATGAGCAAACACGAATTAAACAACAGAATCGGCGGTAAGAATAAGAATCTTCATTTCTTTCTGCGTGAAATGGTATAAATATCGAGTCAAAGTTTCGATCGTTCTCGGTTTATTTGCGTTCTCGCCGGAAGGTGACGTCACTCGAAACTTCAGACGCACGCAGAGACGGAGGCAGAGACACCGGTATATAATAGATAATATATATATATATTATATATATATAATATTAATAGATAATATAATATATATAGGTAATTATATGATATGAAGTAATATCCAGTTAAATTGGTGCCACATGTGTGACAGAAAAAAGACTGTAAAACGCCTTACATGTTTACAAAATTTCCAAATTAGTATGCTTGCAAAAACTATATGAATCTTACAATTTTATGCAAGTGTTGTAAGCAAATTGAATACAGTGATATATCAGAATAAAAGTAGTTTTTCCGTTTACTGAGGGTTTATTAACTATATTTACAACTTGATTTGTAATTTAGTTATCTGCAAGTTTTATTATTATTTTCATAGCTTTGTATATTGAGCCTCAGAAGAGATTAACATTATTACTTTTTACATTCCTTTCATTATAAGTACATAAAATGTAATAAATAAAGAATTGAAAATTATAGTTCGTGATAGATAGATTTATATCAGTAACTACCCAAATCAAGCTTAAAAGTCCACCAATCCCATGAAAATTACATGCTTTGGCAATGGAACGCATTTATAATATGAAAAGTAAAAAATCGCCTAAAATAAAACAAATAAAAAATTTGGTCTGACCCCACAATAGTACTTATGTAACTTTCCGACAGGGTAGTATTCTAGGATTAAACAAAATGCTTTGTCTATTCACTATGACGTGCTCTCCGCCATATACGTTAAACTTGTCATATACGGGTCGCCACAATAACGAACGCCAAAATATGGTCCACGAAGTGGCAATCAAAGGTAGTTTCAATAGCTTCAATAGTACAATAGTTTTCACTTACAAGTAATGCATAGATAATTGGTCGGGTTTGCGCCCCCAAGACTTTGGCGCCACGGGCATCTGCCCGACTCGCCCGTACTTCGGGCCGGCCCTGATCACCAGTCATAGATCTAAAGCACTGAATACGGATAAATACAGAATTTCTTTAGGAACAGCCGAACCCGGCTCTTCCAGCGTAGTTAGGGTTAAAATTTCTCCCTACGTGTACTTTATTTGTCACTAGCTGGAGTACCCCGAGTTGCCCGGGACCATTTTAAGCCATCGCCAAGTGTATACAATACTGGGAATATACTTTAATCATCGCTTAAGTTTTATCTATCAGCATTGCTTCAGAAGCTTAATGTTTTGCAACTGAAGGTGCTGCAAAGTGCACTTGGAACCCTTTCCCAGTAAAACTTTTATCTATTTTTTCTAAAATTTAATTTATTGAATACACTTAAAAACAATATTCTAATACATTTTATTATGAAGTTTATAAATGTATGAGATTATTCTGACATAAACAACAATTTTCTCAACAATAGATGGAAAATAGCATTTATTAAATTAAGCACCTTTTATTGCCACAATGTTACTCGCAGGGTAAAATTATATATTTATGCAAACTTTCATGACGGTATTTTTAAAGGTGTGGATTTGTATAGCGGACAAACAAACAAACAAACAGAATTTCAGATTCATATATATATATATATATATATATATATATATATATATATATAAATATATATATTTTAGCCTTAGATATTTATATAGGGAAACAATATTACCAAACCTAGAGGCTTTGTGATGAAGTCATTTAAATGGTTAGAGGAAATACGAATTTAAAAAAGCTTACCAGGGATAGATAGAAACTTCTAAAGATATGCAGCTCAAAGATTTCAGGTAAAGAGGTTTTAGTACAGAGCAGTGGAATAGGATTTCAATGCTAACTACAATTCTCATCTACATCATACTCTATGAGTCACCTTGATTGCGGCCCTCAGGGCCTCAGGCCCTAACGTTTCCACATGATACAAAATGTTTGCAATTAAAATTAATTTGATGAGTAATTTTTTGGAAGTTGGTAGTAAACGACATCAATCAAGACTGATGATACTGTACAAAGTAAACGACAAGAACTTACGAATTTTTAAATTCTGACATAGAATAAGTATTTTCCACCCCGCATGTCTCCAACGTAGTAACGTAGTAGTTCACAGAATGCTTAATATTATAATATAAATTGCTTTTTATCGAAAACATTCTCCACATACACCAAAAAACGTAAATTTCGAATGACTAAAAATAGAAAAATGTAACGGATGATTAACATCAATTCGTCACCTATATATGGCCGATTCGCCACATGTGGCAAGTGGCGAACGTATTGGAAACCCCCGTTTGAGCAATATCTGAAACCAATATTGCGAGATATAATTACGAACACGAATTGAATTGTAGGACAGAACGATATCATTGCCTGAATACGGTATTATATATTTTTACTAAAGCATCATTTATTATTTTTTAGATATTTCTATAGAAAATACCCAACATTTTCAATTACCCAACCAAATTCATTTCGCAAGTACGTCGTATACGAAGACATTTAGCATAGCAAGAAATCTGTAATACGATTTTTGCGGTTTCAGAGACACCATCATTTCATACCAATTACCGAGTTTCCTTTGAAATAAAACTTGGTTCGTGCGATATAGAATGCACTGTAGTAGTAAACGATAAAGCCTGAACGATGTAAAGTGACCAAACAGCGTAAGAGAGTTTGCTCCAATAAAAAGTCCGCGAACACAAAACTCCTGTTTAGAAAAAAACGAGATAGGTCCCTTAATCGCGACCATCACCCCGCGATATTCCTCTCATCATCCGAGGAAGACACATCTCTTTCCTCGCTCCATCCCTCAAGGCATCCGGTTCCTCGTCAAAATGGCGTCTCTCCTACCCCCAGGTAAAAGAGAGGAGAGAGAGAAAAAATGGAAAATGCCGGGGGAGTCTTTTCACGCCGGAGAGCGCGCGCGGAACCACGCGACGTTTTATTTTTCGGGGAGAACGAAAATAAAAATAAAAGACGGGGAGAAGACGTCGAAACGAAAAAAAATACGCACGAAAAAGGGAATAAAACGACCGTTGAGAGAGAAAGAGTGAGGGAGAGAGGAAGAAGAAAGATCATTGAGTGCTCGGATAAGATACAGAGGAGATGGAGGAGAGAGGAACGTGGGAGGAGGAAGGTATAGGAGGGAGAGGGAGAAAGGAGGAAAAGTCGGCGTGGTGAAGTTGATTCGTCATCGATGTTTTCCCGAATGGGATGGCGAATGTGAGAGCGGCTTAGAGAGGGTGTAGGCGGAGAAAAAGGCCGTAGCGAAGATCAATTATTGCCGGAGTATTCGGAGGTAAGGGGGTAAGAGGGGAGGGGAAGAATATAGAAGGGAACGTTGAATGGGAGATTGGGGGGAAAAGGATTTCGTTTTTGCCGCGAAAGAGAGGGAGGAGAAGAGGAGAGAGCGAGAGGAGAGGCGAAAGGGGGAGGGAGGATCGGGGAAAGAATACTTGATAACTCATCGGGAAGATACGAATCGGACAATCTCTTCCCTACTTATCCCCCGACTCCCTCATCCTCTTCCAGCCATCGACTCACACCCTTCCCCTCTCCCCTACTCATCGCTTCCTTTATCCTTGAAGGAAAAAAATCCGGTATCATTTCACCGCCATTTCTATTTGAAGGGAATAAAGGGGATGATCCACCCAACAAATCACCCTCTTTGGCCAACAACCGCAGACCAACTCCCTCACTACTCCCGCTCCTCCCCATTATCTCTTTCTCCTCTCTCTCTCCCTCCACCTCTCTCTCTCCCTCCACCTCTCTCGTACTCCGCCCTCCATCCACCTTTCTCCCTCCCTACCTCCGTATCAAACTGGCGCTACATTGGAGACAAGCTGAGGAACACGCTGCGTAATTAAAACACACCCCCCAGTTACGCTTCCTTCAGGTGATGAGACGAGACTCATGAGAGAAAAAAGAATAACTAAACTAGAACTCCTCGCCCCTCCTCTTCCTACCCCCTTTTTTATAACATCTCCTCCCCCCTCCACCTCCACCCCACACACACACACGCGTGCACCTCTTCTTCTTCTCCTTCCTTCCCTCCCTCTTGCTCACTCAAGCGAAGCGCGCTTACCCATCACCACCCAACCCACCCTCCTCGCGATTTTTCCCGAAAATAAAAAAAACACGAACCCTCCACCCTTCTCGAAAAAAAATATGTTCGACTAATAAAATAAATTAACATAATACCTTTTCCGCACCGAACTTGTATATTTATTTTTTCTTCATTTGTTATCACCGCCCGGTATATGGAAAGTCAGAGAGCTACAGATACCATCCGCATCCTCTGCTTCCTCCCTCCCTATCTCCTCCCTCCTCCAACCGTACATCTGTAAACTCTTTTCATTCCCTTCATCTCTTCTCACCCCATCCCTCCGCCCTCTCTCTCTTCTCCTCCCCTTTTTACCTCACTTCCTACCTCCGTCTCACTCTCTATCCCTCCATCCTCCTTCCCTTTTCTCTCTTCTCCCACTCCTATCCGCCCGTCATGAAAAAAGGAGAAAACCTTCAATCTCTCTCTCTCTCATTCACATCCCGCTCTCTTCACCACATCGCGTATTTTTTCATCCTGCCTCCCTAACATAAAAAGCGAATTCCCTGAGGCAGTAATTAAAAAAATAGCCATAGAAGGATCGCTTTCCGCCCTTGCCTCCACATCATTCTTCTCTCTTTCTTTCTCTCTCTTTTATTATTATTTACACGAGAGAGCCATCGCAGAGAAGCACCTCTTACCCTGTTCGGAATCATCCTCCCAAAACCCCCTTCCCTCTCTGTCTCTCTCATTCCGCCCCCCCCTCTCTCTTCCTCCCTCATTTCTCTACCTCCGTCTCCGTTTTTCTCTTTCTCCTTCCTATCTTCTATTCCCTCTCGTTTATCTTTCGCTTTCCTATTCGTCTATTCGTTTCTCCTGCCATACTTCTCTTCTACGCTTCAGATATATTATTCTAGGTAGTTTTATCTCGTAAATTATTGGATTATATTGCCAGAGAGAGTGTGTCCAGGTCGTATACCTCGATCTATCTTATTTTCGCTTGAGATCAGCGCTGAAACTGCGGATTGGAAATATTGAAATACCTATTGAAAATATCAAGCTCTCCTCGTGACTGCAATCTAAATGTTGATGAGCGTAACTCTGATAACCACGAATGGTTGATAAAACAGTGCGGTTGTTTAGTATGCTCCGATAGTAGATCCATAATCATTTTGGACCCAGTGGCAAATGAAGGAATTAACATGTTCAAATCAATCAAAACGAATAATTAGATTTAATTTCTTAACCGCATCGACATAAAAATAATAATATCTCACACTATTTATTTTTATTGCTTTACTCGAGGCAAATATTTTTTACTTAAAATAACTATAAACAGGGATGGTTGTGGATGCTTCAGATGAGTAATCCCGTGAACAATTACATGCGATTGTTACATGCCATCTATTTCACACATTTTTCACTGTCACGCTAACAATCGTGGAGAATAGTTATCATATCTGGAGAGCACCCTCTCTTTCCAGCAACTTCTATTTTATAAAGTCTAATGATCATGATTATGCTTTTTTATCCCGTTGACTAAACAAATATCTCCAATAGTCATGAAAATATTATGAAAACCAGATCTTTTATAATATACTATCTACTACTAAATACTACTAAGTATTACTATCTACTATAGGTGACTGCAGCCGTCATCAGTGGTGATAGTAGAATCTGTTATGAATGAATCACTACTGATGACGTCTACTTCGTATCCGAAATGGACACCTGGTTTTTTAAACCTATTTATGGCTACATGAGATAATTATTGGGTTTGTTTGACTTTAGTCATAAGGCGAGCACCGTAATTCGCTATTGGCTTCTTTGATCTCGTCTTTTCTCCTATCTCTTTGTCTATGCGTACCTACAGAGCCCTCTCTCGGACCTCAATGATCTCCACGGTGGTTATGCTTCTCTTTTTTCTCCAATTCATAGCAAATCTCCTCTGCCTCCTCGACCGAATCCAATAAATATAATGTTCCCTCGTTCCATACGAAGTTATACGGTCTCCTTGACACTATCTTTATTCACTCTTCTCTCTTCAACGGTAATGAAGGGCAATTAATCTTTATCCTTTTGTACCTTCCTTCCTCCCCAAACCCCTTCCCAAATATCTTATCACTCACTTTCCCTTCATATCCCTCCTTTTTTCTGATTTCCCGCCAATCCGATCTTCAACCCACACACACGCCACTAACCCTCCATCTCTTTTCCACATTCTCAGTAACCACTCACGCCGTTACACCCCTTGGGGCGCTCTCTCGTTGCAAGAGACAAAAAAAAGTTAAGCGGGAGATCGAGGGAAAAAAGACAAAAGAGAACGTTGCTCCGTGGAAAAAATGGCTACCGCACGCTCCTCCTCCGATTCTCGTCCCGGAGTTCCTTAACTTATCTCATATTTTTTGTTGTCTTTCCCACATCCCCTTCCTATTTCCTCCCCTCTCTCCCTCTTACATTCGTCTCTCTCCATCTCTCCTCACTCCTTTACGCCGGGATTTTCGGTTTTAATTCAGATTGCGATTGTTCTCTCGCCAGCACATTTCCAATAATTGTGATAACCGAGGTTGAAAAAAATCTGTGAAAAAAGTGCGAGGGGCAGGAGGGAGAGAAAGAGCGAAGAAAACAATAAGAAGGAGAAAAAGCGCACGGTTTTGTGGAAGGGAGATTTTGAGTGAGTGGGGGGTGTTAAGGGGAGGATGAGAGGGAAGAGTTAAAAAATATATATTTAAGGCTGTGTGGGAAAAATCCGAGAGATGAAAAAATAATAAAGAATAGTTTCCATGGGTCGCGTGAATGATCTCGCGCGCGCGTGTTACTTGGCTCACGCGGCCGTTTGCGTGTGGAACGCGGATCTTTTTGTCGACGGCGCCTCTTAGTTTGGTTGTTGTTTGCGGATGGAGGGTGAGGGGATGTGGAGTGGAAGAGGCAAGGATTGGGGGAGAAAAGTGGTTGTTTTAGGATGAAGAGAGAGAACTGAAAAGGGCACGTAATGATGGAGTCGCGAGGGTCCGAAGGGTGAGAATTAGGACTAAGGGAAAGAGTTATTATTATTGTTTGAGTATACGCGTCTATTTTGAGTGCTTATCTGTGGGTGCTTGCGTGGAGGAAGAGCCTGATTCAAATGGCTCTGTGAAGGGAAGCGGAGAAGGAGAGTGAGAAACGATGAAAGAGAGCAAGGGAAAGTAGGAAGAGGTGGAAGTAGATAAAGGAATTGAGAGGTAGATTTCTACGCTGAGGGAAGTCATTATGCCTAGTGTTGCACTAATACAGGTCTCAAAATGAGTATACAAAAAGCAATGTCGAATAGTTTTCATTATTTCATATAACAACAAAATTCCAAAGAAAATAATCTATAAAGGTACGAAAGTTTTATTTTAGTCAATAATGGAGTTTACATTAAGTTTTTAATTACAGAACTTCTCATCGAGTGTCCTATCAACGATGCTGCCCTATCCATTCCTATAGCTGAGTTGGAAAATGTATGACTTAGATTGATGAGAGCTAATGATAAAACGCATTTAGAAATTAATTACTTAACCTAAAATTTGAAATTTTTCAGAGATTACTTTCTTTTCTTAATTAATAAAATAATTATTCCACTTTTTTGGTATACTAAATTTGGGGCACTCTGTACTGAGGAATTGCCATCCCCTAGCTTTCAAAACTGCAGTACTGTAGCTCCTCAAATCGTCCTAAAAATGCACTCAGACGTGAACAAAGTCTACCTTAGGTGTTTTTAGCATTCCGGCCGGTATATACAAACGTGGTGACAATAGTTTAAAATAACGCCACCTCAGGAAAACGAGCCCTCCATCTTAGGAGTGAGAAGATAGCGCCATAACCACCAGTGGAGATGTAAGGAATACTTGAAGGCAAAATAGAGACGGGGTAAAGCTATCGAAAGACATGGAAAAGAAAATGAATTATTGAGGAATTATAAGGGTCGCGGACGGCAGGGCAATTTGGAGAGCCCGGTTCAACTTATAATAACAATCGGCTAATACAGACTTTTAGTTGACAAAATATAGCTCACCAATAACCATTAAATGTAGAATAATCAAGATGCGCATTTCGGCAAAAATTCAGCCGTGATCAGAAGCGATTCATCCATAACACATTCTACTGCAGGGGTGCGCAAACCATGGCCCGCGGGCCACATGCCATTATGAAAGCGAACCGTATTATAAAATACAGATAATTTAATATTTGTAGCTTAAAATAATGGCCGAAAAAACCTTTCCAGTGATGTTATAGAGATAACGTATTATTTATGATCGATTTTTACTGACAGAATCCCTAGCAGTATCTCAAATAACTTCCAATGATAGCCCTAACGTGGCCCGCCGAAGCATTTTCTTCAGTTTATGCGGCTCGCCTAAGAAGCTGCAACTGTTAATGCGGCCTGCCACGTGAATAGTTTGTCTACTCCTGTTCCTACTGTCACCATTGACAACGTCTACTTTATAACATAAATGCGTATCTCTCACAACATCTTCCTGGCTATTGAAGTCAATTAAAATTTAAGGCATAAAGTGAGCACGATATTTCCATTTTAAAGAGGTTAATAGTGACAGCATTGAGATAGGGAAAGGAAAAAAACGCAGATAGAGAAGAATAGAGAGGAAGAGAGAGGGTACAAAGTGGGTTGGTATGAAATAGGGACATTGAAGGAGAGAGGAAGTGAGAAATATAGCAAGTGAAAGACGTAGATGATATTATAGACGGAAGGGGAGAGAGATAGATAGGATAGAGGGGTAAGAGTATAGGATAAATAGAAGAATATCCGAGAAAAAAGAGAAGATTTAGTTACACCCATCTCTCGTTTTGTTCTGTACATGCATTCCTGAGTAATACTTTAAAGCAAAACTGTGCAAAGGGAAGTAAATTTCCTCAGAGAAAGACGTGAGGATACATTTGAGCGCCGTATTGAGGTCAAAATGCAACATTTCAGTCGCATTTTATTCAGCATTGCTTCCTTTTGCCCTATCTTGTAACCTATATGTCGAACTGAAACACATAATGTTTTAATGTACGAAGTCCGTTTCATAATCGTGCTAAAGTGAAATTGGTAGTCGTGCAATTCGAGTTAGTTTTCCAAAAAGAAAACCGTACTACACCGAAAACGTGTAAAACCATGCATAGGGAAAATGGTATGATGAGTGAGAGAATAGAATGAGGGCGAGAAACAGATTCTGAGAGCGGGATAGGAAGAAAAATAGAGAGAGAGAGATAGAGAGAAAGAGATATTGTAGCGGAAGAATGATGATAGAGAACGGGAAAGGGAGAGAGAGATATGAGCAAAGCGAATTTGTTAGAACTTGAAAGAGGGAGGAGATTACGAGATGCGCCCATTCCTTTTTATTTGCCCGAATCGGTGTAACGTGATGGGTGGGAACAAACGAGCTTGAATGAAAATAAAACGTATTCTCGCCAAAAATACCTTTTGTGGAGAGAAAAATTCGGAGAATTGGTTGTTTGCGTGTAGCTAAACGAGTCTCCCGAGTTGAAGACTGCATTTGTTGCTCATTTTTACGTCTCAAAAGAGCGAGAGGACGGAGTTTTTTAACTGCGTTTTCGAAAGATGTTTATTTTTTGGTTCGAGGATGGTAGGTGAGTATCGATTTTTGCATCCGTAACAGCGGCGGAATGGGTTTCAGCCTTTTGCCGTATTTTTGACGGGTTTTTGGCGTTGATTTGAAGCTCTCTGTCGAATTCGAAACGGGAATAGATCGAAGTTAAACATGAACGTCAATGCGGCGCTAATGCGATCGCAACTTTGTAAAAATTATGTTTCAAACATCATCGTGAATTTCTCAAATTCGCTATGAGTTTCTATGGAACACACTACTTATCGGCACTAGCTGAATATTTTTCCATCGGCTACATTTTCATTGATTTGCTGAAGTACAAATCTCGATTCGGCTAATGAGCCAATGTATCATTACAACTGGCCCTCCTATAACAAGGCTATTATTACAAGAATTCGGTGCAACACGGTTTATTTTTTAATACAGAAAAGTCAGACAACCAGGATTATGATTCTCATTAACGCGGTTTAGTCGGATTGAGATTTGACTTTCAAAATTCCTGAACGATAAAGAGACGAGTTGGAGGACCCGATTGCCTTGTTTTTAAGCTCATATGACCGAAAACGACACTCTATCCCGGAAAAAATATGCAGTAGAACCCTCTTCTAAAGACCCGGAGGAAATTGACGCTCTCGAACACAATATTGTCTTATTATCGAACAAACTATTTGTTTATAGCGGATCTGAAGATCTCCTAATGTGTTTAAATTTCTTTCTCCTCGTTCACAATTATACAGACTCTGAAATAACTTAGAACAGGATAATCAGCGATTCACTCATGGCTTTCGCAGTGGTTGGTTGTATTCGTGCCATCGCTTCTCTTAAATTATCGTTTCGTTGTTAATATTCGTGCGTTCATTTCTTCATAGCTATTGTGTACTTTTATGTATAGGTGTAGTGTATGGCTACCATTATGAAGAAATCTAGGAGTGCACTAATCCAAGAATCAAAGGCTGATATTACTCAAAGGTTGATAGTATTCAAATATTTGATAAGAGAAAGACTGGCGCGTCGCTTGGGCGTTTATATAATGCAAACAAATCAAGAATAAGCATAATAAAGAACGCCATAAAAGTATATGCTCTAAAGCTCAGTCATATTCAAGGGATATGGAACGCAACGCCATTTTACTATGTGCAGCTAGGTAAACATAACATGGATTCACATTACACGGAATCTTTAGACTTATAGGAGGGCCGGGTGTAATACGAGTATATTTTTTCCATAAATCTAATATATAAAAGGGAATGTTTGTGCGCTAATAACTCGGACACTATAAGAGCTCTCGAATTCAAAAGTTTTATGGGCCATCCTATGGACCAGAGGAAGGTTTTAGTCTAGGTTTGCAGACCGTGGGGTCTCTCATACCCCATGGTGTCATCGAACTGCTATTTCCATAAGAATGCATGGGAAATGGTGTGGAGAAACCCCAAAATGCCAAGCAGCACTTCACTGATGTGGATATAAATATACCTTCAAAGGGAAGATAGCCACGTAAAGATTAATTCAAGGAAAATCTACGCTGTGGCGCGCCGTTGAGGAAGAATAGCCAACGCCAAGATATAAAGGTACAAATGGATTCATGCCTAAATATAGTTTATGAATACTTTTAAAGGGAGTCAAATGATTTTTATGGAATATTAGAACGTTGTTATTCTCTACCACTAACATTCAAAGACTTATCTCAATATAAATCGATACATCTACTTACATTTGTTCAGTAACCAAGATGTTGTTTACGTTTTGGCTAGAAATAATCCACATAATTTTATTGCTGCTTTAAAGGCTTCGGTGCATCTATCAATACGAATATTAATTAAGACGTTAAAGCGTAATTATATTAATGGTAAAACTTTACAATACAATATATAAAATAGTAAATGTTAATGTAAACAGCGCTAGTGAAATTAAGGAATGGGGAACGAAAATTTAGGGCTTATGGTATACTCGGAGTAATTCCTATTTTAATAAAACTGCTCGATTAGGCCAAATATTCTTGAAAAAGCAGTCTGCCTTGATTATATGATGGATTTGTCATTGAGATACACCCACGAGCACAAGCTTGACTAAAATATTTCAATGGTTTCTTCAGATGGTAGTTAAAATCCCGTGTGAACCTCTTCTCCGAATAACACATTTGAGAAACTTTGGGGCACCGACAGCGCGGGGCCCCGAGAAATAAAAATCATTTGCTACTTAAAAGAAAACTCTTTCCCGAGCGAAGCCGGGTAACTCCAGGTAGTTTTAGATAAGTATGAAGCTGTCATTTGGCCATTGATGTCTCCATCGCAAACCATCCTACCAAGCAGTTCACAGACATTCCGTCCAACGACATTACGTCAAAACATATTTCGTCCAATAAATATTTCGTCCAAAGACATTTTATCCGATGGATATTTCGTCCAAAGACATTTCGTCCAATGAATATTTCGTCCAAAGATATTTTGTCTGATAGACAATTCGTCAAATTCGAACGATTCACAAAAACATATTACTTCCATATAAGGAAGATGTTATCAGGGAATAAATTGAGAAAATCGTGAAAAAATTTGTTATTCATTAGATATCGGGAAAAAATCCCCTTCTCCGTCAAAATTTAAAAATTCTCTGTGAAAAGGAGCAAAAAATAAATTTAAAAATCTTTGATTGGGAAAATTACTCTACCCCTCCGTTTAAGTGCTGCCCTGTAAAAAGAACCCTCGTTTAACAACCGACTTCAATAAACCCGCGCGATCTTTTTTGTATAGCATTCTCTTTATCATCTGGAAAAACTCGTCTGTTACGTATTTTATTTATGAATACTTCAATTCTTTGCGGGAGAAGAGAGAGAGAGATTCAGAGATATACCTATATATAGAGAGAGATTCAGAGATATACCTATATATAGAGAGAGATGTCGTACGAATAAATAAATTTAAAATTAAAGAATCCTCATGCCCAACTTCCGCCGAAATTTGTATTCGATGAGGCCTCCTCACTTTGCGATGAATGGGGAGCCATTTGCTTCTTGCCCAACCAAAATTCTTAACGAGTTTCCTGGAGAACGAATCATGAGATTGGCATCTTTTAGGAGGAGGAAGAGAAAGAGAAGGAGACGGGAAGGGAAGAGAGAAAGACGAGAAGGAGAGAGGGGAAAGGGAAAATGAGGATCCGGCAGAGGAAACGCGACGGAGAAGAGAGGAAAGGAAGGAGGGAGCTATTTCATTTTTATCGCTCGTTAAGAAAATCGCCCCTATTCATGAGAAATCCTTTATATGGTAAGGAGGAGAGGAGAACTCTCTCTCTTTCTCTCTCTCCCTAGGAAGAGAGGATGCTTCTCTCAAACTTCTCCGGAACTAAGTATCGAATGAATGGACCTGATGGATCGACCGATCGCCTCCTTAGAGAGGATGAGATTTAAAAAAAACGAGGCGTCTTAATTTTCTCGTACCAAGATCCAGTAATCTTTTTCGAATCTCATAAAAAGCATTCATTAAATGGGGAAAGATCATCCCGTCTATATCCCTCTCCTTGGGCAAAATGTATAGCTACATTTGGATATAAATCAAGAGCACACCGCTCATCAATTCAAAAGGATATAGATGCACGCATTAGGAGGTCCTTCAGTCGAATCGACTCTGGACATCATTTCCGCACATTCAAACTCTTCATCCCTCCCCTCTCCCATCCTTAGTCCCCCAATCTCTCCATCTCCCCCTATGTATACATTATATCTACATGTATAAGCTTATGTATGTATTCATTTAAGGAGCCCGCCCACCTCAGGCCTTTCTTAAGATTACCCGTTTAAATTTAAATCTCGCTAATGCCCTGTACTTTCCAGCTCGCTTCTAATGGGTGGTGTGCGTCTACGGAGAACTGGCGAGAGGAAGAGAGAGATGGAGGGAGATATCCACATTTTTGCGACCCCCACGAGCCCTCTACCTTAAAAGAGGACCTCCCTCCCTTCAACTCCCTCTCCCCTACTCCCTCTTTCTCCCTCTACGCCCTTAATTTGGAAATGTCGTCCGAGATAAGTAGAGAGAGAGAGAGAAGGCAGTACGCTAACCAAGGTCCCCTTTCTCCTAATTCCAACTTGCGTAAGTAAAACGTGTAAGAAACTCCTCTCGAGCGACTGAGAAGTGGAAGGGGAGGAAATCCTGGAGCAGTAGTAGGAGGTATGAAGCAGTGCATACTCACACACACACACACACATCTTTCATAAACCCTAGTCGTTATTCCCGCTAGCCTCTCTCTCGTCTTGTTGCTCCTTCATTCCTTCATCTCTCCCCCAGTTCACCTAACCAGAAGTCGCCTCCCGAATTTCCCCTACTCTTTTTATTCTCCCCTTCCACAAAAGACCACTCTACTCTCCTCCCTTACCTATCTCATCCTCTCCCACTATCTCTCTGTCCACCAGAGAGCGAGAGAGAGATAGAAATAAGCTACTCGCGACGAAAACTCGTGCCCCCGTTGAAATCTCTCCGAGGTCATGCATGAAGGATTCTGCTCCGAAAGAAAAAGAAAGGAGAAAGATATGAAAGGGGGGGAAATGAGAAGGTCTGGGAGAGGTGGAGGTGGGGAGGAGAGAGAAAGAGAGAGAGGAAAGCTAGTTCAAAAGATCCCTCAAGAGTCGTGAAAGGTGGTTCGTGGTGGAGGCAAGAGGAGCTCACTGGGGAAGAGGGAGGCGAGAGGGGAAGAGGAAAAAGAGAGTTGAGAGGCCGAGAAGTAGTGAGGCGATGAGTCCAAGAAGAATATCAAACATTCGGCGGCGTCTTGTACATTAAGTTGATTAGTCAAAAGAGACTCACTTCTCTTCTGACTCTTGGAGAGAAGGAAAGGAGGAGAAAGCGGGGGGTGGGACGTAGTGGAAAAGAGGGGAAGGGCAAATAGGGGTGGATAAGTGCGGCCAGCAGGGACCAGAAGTCGGAATGAAGAAACGAAGAGAGGGGATTTTTAGAAGAGGGGAAAAGCGGGGTGAGGGAAATAGAGATTTTGAAGAGGGATAAGATTTGAAGGTGAGGGGACCAGCGGGGCTTGGAGATGTGGATGAAATAAGAGGGTCCGAAGGGAGAAAAAAGGTATCTTAAGGAGAAGCTCGCTTGTGTTGTGTACGCGGATGTGACGTCCAAGAGGAAGAGGAGGGACGAAAGGGTCGGTCAAGTGGACGGGAATATTGACGCATAAGGGTTTGAACGTACGTTAATGTAAAGGGAGATATCCCGAGCGAGACGGACCGGAATACATTCGCTAATTTGGGAGACGGATAAGATTAAGGAGGGCATATCTCCATTCGCCTTTTAAATAAAAAGAAGTCGAACCAAAAAAGTCGAAGATAGAATTGCGTCGAGTAAGTAAAATATGTTCGGCGAATGTGAATTTTCCAAGAATGATAACGCTATGGCATTTTTTCGTCGAGGGCGCGACGTTTCATATGACTGCGTTTTATGAAGTTTATTTTTTTTAATGGCCTCTTTGCTTCGGGATCGGGATAATTGAAACGACGGAAGGAGGTTTTGGAAAGGGAATGAGGAAGATTAAGCTAGAGAGAGAGAGATATGGCGCGTTTCCTCGTTTATCATCGAGATAGTTGTTTTAGCGGTTCGAATGCAGTTTTGCCAAGTCACGAACGTTTTCCGTTAAAAAAAAAGAACTAGCGTGTACGTGCCGTCCCGACATTACGGCTTAATTCCCCTCGTCGGGAAGGAAAGGTCATCAAACGGATGAATTTTTCATGCCTCCCGAGATAATTTCAAAAGGAATAATTCAACGCGCGCGCGTGTGACTGCAGAGTTTAATAGTAGATTGGCTCGATGCTCTCAAAGTTATTGATTACTTATGATTAGTGTCGAATGAGAATTTTATGTTCGTGATGATGGCGGAGAACCTATCCTGAAGTGAATACCCATTTGGAATATTGGATAATGTCGTTCCAATTCACGTGAAGTAGTTAAGAAATAAGTAAACATGCAGGTGGAGGAAACTGAATAAATCGTTCGATTTATTGCTTGAAAGGTAATTCAGAGTGGTTTCTACTGCCACGTCGTGTCTATTATAACTCTTTGATTACATTTATGCAGTAAAAATCCGATTGTCCATGTGCGGATCAACCGGACATCTGGGCGTTCTGAAATAAGCTAAGATTATCCTTGTTAACGTCTATGCAGACCTTTTTATAGTGCAAATATTTTCTGGGGATTTAATACATTTATTTATTTATTCATAGCTCAAAAACAGCTCCAATTCTAAATGCTCAATAATGTGTCAAATACATTTCAATACTTATGTAGTAATATCTTTTTCTGCACTCGAATGAAAATGCTCTGTGACTTTCATATTAAGGTAAACAAATTTGAAGTATTACAAATATATTTTAAGGAGTTTTACTTTTAAAATTTCAATCTTCGGATTTTCCGTGTTTTTCTATGATCCATGCTTTAACTCAGTCCCGATCAACACGGAAAACCGAAGTTTTACTGCAAATTTATTGAGCATCTCAGCGCAGAAAAGTAACATTATCAGTCAGTTTCTGGCATAAAATTCAATTCTAATCATTTTCCAATAGTTGAAAGTTTATTTCTCCAAGCTGGCTGGAAATAAAAGAGTCTAAAAGTCAAAAACGGCATCGCAAGGAGGAAGAAAGTGACGTCAATACTGTCAAGAGAATAGAAGTGTACTTGATGTTAGAGACCCGTACTTGGCAACTATGTCTCTTCAATAGTCATAAACATATTGGAAAAATCAATGGAAATACGCATTTCGGCTATAAAGTTGTTATATGCATTTCTAGATTTTTTTAAGTAAACCACAATTGATGACTATTTTATTGCCAAAATTAGCATTTAATTTTAAGGCTACTATAGAGACAAAGGTTGTCAATTTGATGTTGGCAATAAGGTAAGTTCGATAACTTTCTTTTGAGAGCATCGTAATACATAATTATATCTCCTTAAACTGTGTTTGCGTTTGGGGAGGTAGACATTGAGGCTACACATTATGACGTTTAGCACACTCAAATCCAAATTCTACATTTTCAAACTCACTGCAATGTTATTCTTCTGTCCCAAGAAATTCTTTCTGCACGGATATTTGTACACTTTGGTTGACCTTTCGACAGTTTACGACCGTCACACATCTGTTTTCGCAGCACACAATTTCCTATTTGCTTCCTCTACATTTTATGGAAATTAATATTTAAATTTCGCTTCGAGGACAAAATTCCTTAATTTAATATAATATATATTGAAAACAATCTCCTCACGTCACATATGGCAATAATGATAATCAATAAAAAGTTCTCTAACCAATAACGGAGTGACGTTTACATTTGAGTTATATAGGTTTCAAAAATCTAGCCTTTTTAAAGCGGATGTCACTCATTTGAGCCATAGTATAAACAACGATAATTAACGTTTATCGCGATATTTCCATTCTATTCCTACTAATGCTACTTTCTTTTTGGATGTTTCAAGCACCTAATGACTATGCATATCCATCGCGAGAGATCTCGACGAATAGTGCCTCCTTGATATATATCGTTGATAGCTCACAATGACTTTGGCTCAGATTATTAGATATAAAGTATTCCTTTAGCCAAACAATTAGAGGGGATTAAAGCACCCAATGCATTTTGCCCACAAGGTGGGCATCTTCAGGACAGGTTTTGCCCCTGAAGATGCCCACCTTGTGGGCGAAATGCATTGGGTAATCCCCTCTAATTGTTTGGCTAAAGGAGTACTTTATATCTAATCCTTGATATATGCTTACTGGAACAGGCACAGGGCTCGGAATGTACCGGAGCAAACCGGAACGGTGTTTCGGTTCGTGAAATTATGGTAAATATCGTTCCGGTTCGTGAAATTATTAAAAATATTGTTCCGGTTCCTGAAAAACATTAAGATTTCCGTTCCGGTTCATCCGAAAAAATATTATTAAAAAAATATACTATTTTCATTTGAAAACTACGACTGCTTGCCCTCACCACTGTCATTGGCCATTGCGCAGTCAAGCAAGGTCATGTGATACTAGCGACTAGAGACTGTCCGGTCAGGTTAACTAATGGATATGTGATCATAGACGACGTATGTGATCATAAAATATGATTCGTTTGTTTTGCATAAATCAACTTGAATGTGAGAAGTTTTGTGGTTCTTTCTGCTGTGTTGTATTTTTTTGGTGAGTTTTCGGTTTTCACTAAAGTTTGATGATTCCTTAGTTTTTCATAAAGCAATTTGAACGTGATAAGTTTTGTGGTAAGTTTTCCACTGAAGTTTGCAATAAATTGTAATTAAATTAATTTTTGTTTTTATGTTAGCTAACGAATAGCGAGCATGATTTATAAATGATGTAAGCGCTTTAAACATAACGAGTTCTTCACTTCTTTCTGGTGGAATCAGATGTTTTGTATTTTGTTATTGTTACATTTAACAATATCTCGTATTTTTGTTCGATGAGATGTTACTAAAATTTGTAATTGTAATAGAATTATTTTTTTAGTTATATTTTTCTAAAATATAGCCTAAACAGGCCTACAAAAATGAACAACTATTTAAAAAACTGGTTGAAAACTGCAGCGAGCAGCGAAAATGATCTTCAAACTGAAGCTACTCCACCAAGTAAGAAACCCAAAATAGATTCAGAAGAAAATTCGGTAATACAACAATCGAGTAACAAAATTGAAGACAACCACGAATTGCCATATTTTTTGACTAAAGAACAACTAAAACGTTTAAAAAGTAATAATAATTGGTTAATTGTAGAAAATGATGCATTAGGTTGTTTAGTCTGCAGAAAAGTGAAAGATTTAGGAATATTCTCTGAAAAAAAATTTTGACTTTCTAAAGTATGGCAAGAACGTTCTGTTGTTTCAGACGGTAAGACTACAGAGTCACAACAATCCAGTTTAAGAAAAAAATATATGAACATAAAAACAGTGATGCACATAACAAAGCTGCGGAAATATTAGAAAAATCAACAAAAAAGAAATTGACAGTACTATTGAAAATATGCTCAAAGAGCAATTTTTAACCACAGAAAGGGTTTTTAGGACTGTCATAATAGTTATAATGCATGGAATAATTTTTTTTATATGTTGTGCAAGTTTTATCGATGATGTGCTGGAAATTGCGAAAAAAACTTTTTAAAAAATCAGAAAAAAATGTTGGTCCCTTCGGGAATCGAACCCCGGCAAAAATATTTTAAACCGAGCTCGTTTCTCCTAGACCAACGCTCCTAGATAATTTGGAAATGACTTTTATTGACTCTCGGATCGCGATTTTCAAAGGGTATTTTCTCGTAAACGACGTCGAGTTGGCACCTAGGTAGAAATAGGTGACCGTTATTTTACATATACTTTCATTCTGTAAAGTCTCAATCCGATGCGAGTGTCACACCTTGGGGGCTTCCCTTGTGTGTACAGAATTATAAAATATCAGAGACCATTTGTAGATCTTCCAGTCGACATCGATTTATAAAAATTAAATGGAATATCTTTAGGAAATATTTTACACTCGGACAAAACATGCTCTGAAATCGCCATCCATATTTCGTCTGAAATGAAGAAAAAGATTTGCAATGAAATATTATCTTCAAAGAAAATAATGTGTTAATAGACGAGTCAACTGCATTAAGTAAATCATCAACTTTAGTTGTAGTCCTTAGAACATTTTTTTCTGATTTTCCTGGAGATCCTTATGTTTTTAATCTCGATTTAATAGTACTTTCAGATACCTCAGCAAATAATATTAGTTTGGAATTGTTAAATTGTTTAAATAAGCATGGTTTTGACGAAAGTTTTCTTAAAGAATGTTTCATAGGCTCTGCATGTGACGGTGCGTCAGTAATGTTGGGCAAAAATGCTGGGGTAGCAACATTATTGAAAGACAAATTTCCTAATTTAATAATTTGGCACTGTGCTAATCACCGGCTAGAACTTGCTGTTTGTGATGCAATTAATGAAGTAGTTGGAATAAATAATTTTAAAATATTTATTGATAAACTATATAGTTTGTATCACCAGTCACCAAAAAACCAGAGGGAATTGAAAGAAATAGCTGCATTACTTGACATTCAATTATTAAAAACTGGTAAGATTTTCTCTGTGCGTTGGGTATCATCGAGTAAAAGAATAGTAAATGCTGTGATAAATAATTATGTTGCTCTCTGTGAGCATTTTACCCAAGCATCAAACGACTTAACAAGAGAAGAAAGAGAAAGACGTAAATATAAAGGATTAAAAATTTTTTTGACAAATATAGAATTTGGATGAACTAGTAGATCTCTCAATGTTTTTAGAAAGAAGAAATATCACACTCATCGAAGCTGATAAAGCAGTGAAAACAACAATACGAGTTTTAGATTCTATGGCAAATGATTATGGTCCTCGGCTACCAAGCGTGATTACTGATTTTATTTGAAAATTTTTAAAGGAGTTTCTCTTCATGACGCTAATATTAAAACTATTATAGTTAGCCAGTTTTTTAGATCATTAGCTAATAATCTTTGGAATAGAATGATGACCACTAGATCTCCACAGGTCACACGAAATGAGAAAGAACATATAGAAAACGCGAACACATACAACAATTACTTGGAATATTTGAAAATTCTTGATCCCAAAACATGGCCAAAGTATGATGACGAAGAAGTAGATATAAAATATGGGTGAAAAATGTTCGCGCATTGTGCAAGCTATTCAAATTGGATGAAAAAGACATCATTCGTGGATTTAGATATTTTAAAATGGATGATGGAAATGAGGTTTCAGAAGATTTGAAACCTCTCTTCAAAGCTGTGGCAACAATTCCAGTTTCAAGCAGTGAATGTGAAAGAAATTTTAGTTCAATGAATGAAATAATGTCTCCATTGAGATGTTCTCTGTCCATTAATACTGTGGCAGCTCTGCTATTTATTAATTCTGTTGGACCACCATTACATCAATTTAAACCAGAAAATTATATTCGTTCCTGGTTGGCAAAAGGTCGCTATTTAGCGGGTGACACAAATAGCAGAAAAAGGGAATTAAAAAAGGATACGACTTTTGAGTATATTTGGAAACTTTTTTAATTAATAAATTAGTGATTATTTTTTCCTTGTGATTTTGTAATTGAACGAATTATTTTTGTATAACTTTATACTTTATATTATATCAACCGGAATATTATGTAGACGTCTACATAATATTCCGGTTGATAAAAAAAGTTACAGAGAGCACATTATATATATATATATATATATATATATATATATATATATATATATATATATATATATTAATGTGCTCTCTGTAACTTTTTTTATTGTTCAGAATCTTCTTTGTTTTCTTCCGGAATCTGAAATGTATTTTGTTTGATTGAAAATAAATTTGTTTATAGGAATTAAAAAAAAGCATTTTCTTGTCATATTGGTTTTTTAGTCGCACAATAATTTTGAAGTGGCGTTCTGGTTCGTAAAAATTTCCATTTCGAGCCCTGAACAGGCATAAAAACATTTATAAATATTATTTATGTATGTCTGCAAGCGTATTTGCACCCGAAAAATTGAGATCGAAGAAAAATATCAATAATTTAATAGTTAGCAGTACCTACAGTAAACCCAAGTCCAACGTGATTTTCCCTAGGTAATGCGGTTTTGATCATTAGCGATTACATTAGCATGTATAAAAATTAAATATACCCGGCCCTGAATTGAGTGTGCACCGCATTTTATGTATTCGTGTGACCTGAGAAAGTTCACACGAGATTTTTTCCATTGGTATTAATTCGCACAACACGGTTTTGCCCAACGCGGCCAATTCCAAGAATGTAACACCCGAATTGCGCAAGGGATTGCTACACATGGCAATATACGACGGTGTTAAATCATGGATGTGCCGAAAAGCAATAAATTCATAGTCGATGACACTATTAATCTTCTACTTAATGGCTCGATAAGTTAATCATTTTTTAAACGGCTGTACGTTCTATTCTGATCACCAAAACGTTTGCTTCTTCAAATTTAAAGATTTTTCAGATTATGACAATAATTAATCGTAATTTTCATTCAATAATATAACACTAATCCTATCGCGCTAAAATCACAAGAGTCTCAATTATGTACTTCCTGACGTATTTCCTTTTCGAGGGCGACCACTTAGAATGCCCCAAAATAAAAACAAAAAGAGTCTCGGCGCTAAAAATCTCTAAAAACAGTCTCCGGCAGAATCGATCGGTTAAGTGAAATAGCCCTTTCAGTCACTTATTCTTGAAACCAGTCAGCGTAAAAGGTTTACAGCATTAAAAATTCAGATTCTAATATCGCTTTTTAAAAAACCGACGAAAACTCTGAAAATAAGATATCTTCAAAAATGAAAATGGAAGTTTTAATTTTTTTTGGAAAGATAAGGTATGGAATCGAGATTTTTTTCTCCTTCTCCTGTCTTTTGAATAGGATACAC